>OZ007592.1:406121420-406698920 GCA_963931845.1 Maratus michaelseni
CGATTCCAGATGGTAGCTGAAAATGATGGCCGTCATGTGGAACATGTTTTGTTGCAATAAAATATGTAAACTATCGTAAATGTATGCTAAATGTGTAATTCATTAAAAAACGCCCTCTGGCGGCAAAATTTTGAACTAATTTTCTTTCGCTTAAACAAATTCCCATTCCTTCATTATGTCCTTCACAAAATTTCACAACTTTCTGACCAATAGTTTCGTCTGTAGACAACTTTAAAGTAGGGTCGTTTAATTATGGACACCCTGTATATTCACTTACAGCTTATGATGCAAATATAAATTGAAGAAAGAATACTGAATATTTCGGCGTATAACGTGCCAATCAAACATATTACTTACCCATCATACGTAGTATAGGGTACGTCTTGCAATCGTTTTGAAAATCGAAATTTTTTTCACAGATTTATACGTTTCGGACACTAGAGATTCCGAAAAACATATTTTTAGAAAAAAAAATTGCCGTCCGTCTATCTGTGTGTGTCTGTGTGTATGTCTGTTAACGCTCTATCTTCCGAACCAATTGAGATAGAGACTTGAAATTTGGTATGTTCTTAGTATGTAACAATGGGAAGAAGCTTATTGAATTTCAGTAACCTCGATTATCCGGAACTATTTTTTTCGTACTCTCGAAATTTTCGTTCTGATAAAAGATATATAAATTTGTTCGAAATTGTTTATTTGAAGTGATGAATATAAAAGACAATTAAAAAAAAATTTGCATAAAGAATGAATTTGATCAGATAGTTAGTTGCCGAGATATTTGTAATGATATTTACCACACTCTTCTATTTTCCATGACACGGTATTTCATTCAAATTTCAATTCAGAGATATATTTTAATTGGAAATGAGACGCTTAATCCAACGCAGTAAACCGTTAGTTAATATGATTATCAATTTTGGAGTTATAAGGATGTTTCTTTAAAGCAATTCAATAATAGAGAATTTAAAGTTATGACGTCATCAAACCACGATTTTTTTCGAATTGCAATGCATTTTATAAATAGTTTACACACGTTTTATTGTCATATTTTATATTATACATATCCATGATGAGTAAGTATTACGGTGCCCCCAACGACTAGCACTTAGTTTTATTAATCGATATTTTAAATTAAATTAATTTGAACTCAGCAATATTAATTACATACAACGCATTTTAAATATATTATAAAAAATACTATTAATTAATTTTAACTTAAATATACTATTTAAACTATCCTTTATGATTTTTTATGTAAGTAATTACTGTTAAACTTAATTTATTATGGCTCTTTAAATCGAGAAGACTTCTAGCAGGGAAGTTAAATTGTAATGGAACTAAAAAATCTTTTGAAATACCACATTATTAAGCACTGTTCGTTAAGTAACATTTTACTGAATAAAATTTTTGGTTCTATCTATTTTTGTTTGATCTGCGCATTATACGTGTGGGGATATACTAAATTATATATCCGGTATTTCCGTTACCATTTTTTATTAATTCTTTCTAACGCAAATCAGCTTAAAGTATAATTTAAGTAAATATAATGTAAGCTTAATCTATTAAAGAAACCTGTATAAATTATTATTTTTTTATTGCTTCATACTTTTTTAAATAATCATATGCAGTTAATGATAACCTTCTACAGTAAATAATACTTAAACTTACAATAATTACACAAAAATTAAAACAAGAGTTTACAATTCGTTTCAATGATTACATCATTGACGGCGTCGTTATTTGTTTAATATTTGCTGAATCCATAACTTGAAATGTAGGTAAGTAATTGTATTGGTACAGATTACAATGCGGTATAATATTGAGTGATGGAGGACATTAAAATTTCTTTTTCATTCGTAATGATATTCTAACAAGAAATTCTTCAGAAAAGTCTTCTGTACAAAGAAATCTATACATATTTCTTTTAAAGATTCAATGCATTGCACGGTTAGGTTTTTAAAAGTTTTTAACTAGTTTTTTATTAAAAAAATAAAATGTTCAATGTGTTCCGTTTAAAAAAAATATTTCTTTTATTTATTCCTCTCATTACTTCAAAGGACTTTATTAGAAAATTGTGCATCTATTTATTAATATGACAGGTATTTATATAAAAACTACATAAAAACTGGCATGTAACTAACGTTTTGGTAAGTATTCACATGTTAAATTTATTACGAATTTGAGGACCTTAATAAAGTCACATTTAAAATCTTATGAACTATTTTCTTGTACTATATATCAAGACAGACTGTTAGACACTTTGAAAATTTTGAGCAAAAAATAAAACACACCCAAATGTTAATTCTATTACTAATTTGAGGACGATAATAAATCCACATTTAAAAACTTACGAACAAATTTATTGTACTATATATCACGAATGATTCTTAAACACGTTGATAATTTTGAGAAAAAATTAAAACACGTGGAACATTTTAAAGATGAAAAGACTGCAAAATATCTGTTTTGAGAAAACGTGTTTGCAATACATTATGATATTTTTTTTTGCATTACTTACCGTTAAGAGAATACGAAAACACATTTTGTCGGATTTTCCAACGTTTATGTGCATCAAACATATTTTAACTATTTTTGGTGCTGCACCTTTCCGAGATACTTTGGCTGTTTTAAATTTTCCAAATTAACATACCTAAGAAAATATTATAGGCTATAGATCGGCAGGTATGTGCAATCAATTTTAAGAATACAATTCAATAGATTCAACAAAGTTTTGCAAATTGATGAATGATTTATTTTTATTTTTTTATTTTTTTATTTTTTTGCAGTCCTTTCTAGAAAATCTAAAATAATCTCTAAATAATAATGTTATATAAGACAGGGTGAAAAGAAAAATCAATGAAATTAAAAATACCAGTATTTATTTCCAAACAGTATTCAAACGCATTAATCAAATTAGGCACCGTTAACCTCTATATATTCCTACTTTAAGTTCTGTGCATAATATTTAGTCTTCAATTGTAATTTTGAAATGACAGGGACGACGATGACGAGAAATCGGTTATCGAACAAGTCAAGTCCTATTTCATGCAATTTGGAATGACTTAGGTCGGTAATACATATGTAGTTTTGATTTGTCGTTTCAAAATTATCGTGAAGTTAACCCTCCTGTTAAAGATTTTGCTTCACAAATCATTCTTTGAATTAGCAGAATGAAAATACTATTGAAAATGGCAATTAAAAATTGATTTATGCCATTAATGAAGCCTAGATATTTAACAGACATCGCGCAAAATAAAATTTAGTCGGAAGTCTTTTCTAAAACATTGCGTTTTATCATTTAAATTTGGAGCCTCATATGAGACTCAGGTGAGAAGAGAGAGGGTTAACGACGACAAATAAGAAGATTGAAAAGTTCCAACTTCTCGCAGTAGCAATTCAGCATTCATGCCTTCATTCATCAATCAAGTCCCAATGGATAAGACCATCTAGATTTCAAAAACGGATCAACTATATTTTGAGAAGGTCGGGCCAAGGGGTTTCGACTGCGCGCTGTCCAAGCAGTCGCATGTTGCTTCGGTGCGGGTTTTGTTAACAATGCCCATGTTATGTTCATGGTAATGACAGTGCCGACTGTTATTATAATGTAGCTCGTCCAATTCGTCCTCGTTTCTCCTTTTCATCATCAAATAAAGACATGCGATGCACCATATAGATAGCTGCATTTTTAGGTGCGTTCGTAATTATATAAATACGTAGCACCTATAGTCGTTGTCTAGTCCGTCCGTCTGTCTGTCCGTCCGTCTGTCTGTCCGTCCTTCTGTCCGCATATAACATCGCAAAAACTACTCAACCAAATGATTTGAAATTTAATATATATAATCTTTGCAGAATTTTGTCGAGACATATTTCAAATTTTATGAAAATCGAATCAAAACTTTAGAAGATATTCATAAATATATTTGTTAAGAAATTTGAATAAAAAAAAATCGGTACTTTATTGTTATAGGAGCTTCCGAGGTTTAATCGTCAAGCGACCGAGATACTTATTTATTACAGAAATTAATCTGCAGACGATATAATGCATTTCACAGAATTAAAAATTATCAAGATCTGAATATTTATATAACTGGCTATAATACGAACGCACCTCGTTTGTCACGTTTGACGTACAATTTCCAACTTGTTTTGACTGTCGCCTTCCATATCCTTGCAATGTTTCAATGATTGAAAATGAAATCATCAAAGAAATCCCTTGTCGTCAAAGTCGAATCCAAATTAATTGCTTCAAGCACTGTTTCTCCATAAATTTTTAAATATACCCCATATCTTGTGTTTTTTTTTCATGTTTTCGGAGTCGTTGTCATTTTGAAACTTAGTCTATCATAGACACAATTTCTTGATCTTTTCCGTGGTCGATGTTTGAATCTGAACTCTCGGCCTCTTGATCTAATTTAAACTCACATAATATGAACTTGCAAATAACGTCTATTGCAATAGAATCGATTGTTCGACAAACATGTATAAAGAATACAAAAAAAAAAAAAAAGATGCGCAAATAAATTTTGACCAGAAATGTGCAATACATAAAACTTTTTTAATAGTTTGAATGTTTTATTTGATATTTTTTTTTTACAAGTAACTGTATTTGTACTGATTGTTGTATTCTGTATTAAAGAGTTTGTTTTTGCTTTATAATTTAGTATCAATGTAAAAAATAAGCTTTTCATGTGAAATTTACATAAAGAAATTTTTAAAGTGGTTACTATAGTTTGTAAGTACAAACCACCAAAATATATTCGAGTACTTCATACATTTAATTCTCCAAATTGTCAAAAAAATAAACGAAAATAACCAATCAACTGGAAATTATGTCTTAATTCAATTTGTGTAAAAATGTAAGGTTAGGAGGTCGTCTTCATATAGAAATTGTACCAAACTCAACAATTTTCAATACGAACACCTATTTTGACTTCATATTTGGATTTTTTGAAAATTTTAACTTAGGATACCAAATGCCATTCGGTCAAGTAGTTTAGGAATGATGAAGCTTAATATTACTTCTAATGTTAAATTCATTTTTAATCATTGCAGGACAGATTGCAATGCTTGTAGTTTATTAAGCACAATTCAAGAACTATTTGGCGGGATATATATCCTTTTTAATTAATTTTTGAAACAAAAATATGAATTATTATTTTATTATCCTCTCTCATTTTCGCTATGTTGATAGAATTTAAATTACATTATATATGTATGTATGCATAAAGATATTACTTATTTTTTCAACCAAATTACCTAATAAAGGCAAGCACATATAAGTGACAAAATATCTGGTCTCATTGTTGTGCCTCTTATTGATAGGTTTTACTGTATATAGAGATTTACTCTAAAAGCAGAAAAATACGTTTTCAGTGTTGGAATGTTCCGAAGTTTCGTAAAATTCAAAGTGTGAACACTCGGTGAGTTTGGGTCATATAAGTAAGGATTTTACTTACTTTTTTACTTGTCAGAGCATGTAATTTTTTGTCTAACTTATAAGATCCAGAGACCGTATAAAAGTTTAAAAAGTGCAACAATTTGAAAGTTTATGGCAGGACTATTTCATCAACAATATATTAAGTCGTATCTTATTTGAACACTTTTGCAATTTACATTGCCTATGTATCGTCAACAAGTAAAATGTTAAAGTAATTTTTTTGGGACACCCTTTATATGTGCATCCGAGTGTTTGTGTGTGTACAAATCTCACTTTTTGCAACTTCTTTTTATATATTCATGTAATTTGTATGCATGCTTCGTTACATATTTTGCTCCTGTTATCCAAATAATGTGTAAATGCCAATTATTATAGATTTCATACTAATTAAAAACAACATAAATGTCCAAAAACATATACGTACCACTTTATAAAATACTTTACTGAAGGTGTTTTTATATACAAAACTGTATTTCTATATAGATAACCTGTCCAAAAAAGATATACGTGCCATTTTATAAAATACTTTACTGAAGGTGTTTTTATATACAAAACTGTATTTCTACATAGATAACTTGTCCAAAAACATATACGTACCATTTTATAAATTACATTACTGAAGGTGTTTTTATATACAAAACTGTATTTCTACACAGATAGCAAAAATATATTTGTATTTTTATATTTGTATATAAAAACACCTTCCGTAAAGTATTTTATAAAATGGTACGTATATGTTTTTGGACATTTATGTTGTTTTTAACTAGTATTTATAGTACAAGGTGAATATAGATTCAATGAGTATGATTTATCATAGCTCAAGTTTTTAATTTTTTTATAGATTTCATGCTTGTAACTAATGATTTTTATCTTTGTAGTTAGAAAATGTTCACCACTTTTCTTCGTGTGTTTTATCATATGATAGTTTTAAGCAATTTTTTCAATCATTCTATATTCATTACATTAGAAACAATTCAAAAGACTATCATAACAGTAATATATACATGCAACAGTGCAAACTATGCAACAAATCTAAACACTTATCCTTTTGAAATTATGTGTATACATATTTATATTTTTAATTTATTTCCATTATTTATATATTTATATATTTATATATTATTTATTTATATATTTATATATTTATATATTTATATATTATTTATTTATATATTTATATATGTATATATTTATATATTTATATATTTATATATTTATATATTTATATATATTTATATATTATTTATTTATATATTTATATATTATATATTTATATATCTGTTATTTTTATATATATATACATTTATATATTTATATATTCATATATTTATATAATTTCTATTATATATTTATATATCTGTTGTTTATATATATATACATTTATATATTTATATATTCATATATTTATATAATTTCTATTATATATTTATATATCTGTTATTTATATATTGATCTATGTTTCAAATTATATGTGTATACTCAAAGTATTTATTAATTTTTTGCCTCCCTCTTATCATTATACAGTTATGTTATTTCTTTACATTATCACATTGAACTTACAAAGATAAGAAAAGAGTGGTTCCACTTTTTAACTTTCCTAATTGACTAGACCATTAAACAGATTTCCAGAATCTTTGTCTGGAAACAATCCAAGAAAATTTTAGGGGAAATTTCATTGATTTATTTATTTTTCGTCCTCATACTAAGGCATCTCTCATGAGAGCAATGTTTAACAAAATGTAATATAAAGGATAATGATTGTTATATCCTACAAATTTCTACATGTTATTTACAGTTCAGAGATATCTGTACGAAAACAATGGGATACAGAAAGATAATTTGATAAAAATATCTCTAATCATTATTAGCGGTGATTGTTTGTGAAAAAAATAGTAAGGATTATTTGCCATAGAAATATAAAAAACAATTTCTAGAACATATATATTTAATCCATTGAATATAATACGTAAAGGTTGCTGAATGTTCTAACAAACAAAATCACAATTTTATTTATTTTGTTATTTGTTTGTGAAAATGTTTGCAGAATAAACATAGGAAATTTATAATTCAAATATAATAGTAGAAAGCAGTAAAAAGCATACTTGACTTATGTATAATTCTGTATATTGGATAATTTTTATATTTAGCACTTCATACACAAAAAACTATTTATGTTAATAATGTAATAATTAAATGTTATATATTTTATTGTGAGAATTTTGCAATTACATATGTTATGTATTTTCTTGCATCTAGGGGACTCTGCCCCTTATGAGCTACGCTCTCCAAGGTCTGGCTAGATCCCACAACATCTCAAAACAGGCTAACTTGCTCTGTTTTAAAAAAGATTACCCGATTACTGAAAATTGAATGATATTATTACGACTACTAGCAATCTTCTGTAATCGGGTTGTCATTCATTTCCCTTTTACTGGAGAATTTTTCGGTTCCCAAGGCCGTGTCCACCGCAGTTTCAACATCTGATGGCCAGTTTTTGTGATTGTTTAAATAAGAGCAAGTATACATTTGAAAATCAGCTTGTATAAAATGGTTAATTAAATAATGTCGCTGTCTCCCGGAATTTTACAATGTCTAGAAGAAAAGTTTTCGTTTAGTCGCCAAAAGAATTTAACTGTTTTTCGCAAATAAAAAAGCAATTATTGAAAGTCAGAATAATTTCTTTTTTAATATTGATAATGAAAATATGTTTAATAATAATAAAATGTGTAAATATATTTTTCTATTTAAAAGTCTTTAGAAATGTTATTATTTGGTCTTTTTAAAATATTTTAACAGTAGTAAAAATGACTATTTCAAACTGTGAATTAAATATCTACTTCAGATAATGAAAGTTTGAATAAAAAATAAAATATATATATATATGGATATTGTGCACCACAATCTAGTCCAGCATGTTCTCACAAAAAATTGTTAAATTGTTATGCATTATTTTTTATTATATAAAACTTATATAACTGAAATATTTTGAGAGATTTTAAATGTAAACAGAGCTTAAAATAATTCTTCAATTTAAAAACTGTCTACTTCAACGTGTTTATCATATATTTCGCTATAAAAATACCTGTTTTTATTTTTTTATATGGAATAATCTTTGCGGAATAATCCGAAAAAGTGAAAAGATCAGAATAATTTCAACAACATTAGTTACCTTTTTACAATAGAGATATTCCTGTTAAATATATATATATATATATATATATATATATATATATATATATATATATATATATATATATATATATATATATATATATATATATATATTATTTTAATTATTATTATATATTATTTTAATTCCATTCTAGCTTTGATCCAAGTTCGATAAACCATTTTTCTTCTTTTCTTTTTCCCTTTTCGTGATCGTGAAAATCATTCCATATTCTCAAACCGGTAACTAACGATAATCAGTTAGTTTAAAACTCTCTGGTTCACAGCTAAATTATCGAACATCATAGAATATTCTCGAAGCCTCTTTGGCGCTTTTTCGTACCGGAAGCCTCTGTGCTTCAAAATCTTGGCGCTTCACGCAAAGAATCTTGATTCTCCATTGGCACATAAGCCGTCACGTGACTGCGGTATTCATACTTTTTCTGAAAGGATATATCGCTTCGGAGATACATTCGAAAGAGGGACGCTGGGTCGGTGTTTGGTATTTTAAGCTTCTAATCAAATCGAATCCCTGCCTGGTGATAGCGAAGCGAGACAAGTATTATTTTCTTCTACTACTTCAAAATGGACTTTTAAAAGCTAACCATCATGATTATTTAATTATGGGAAACCTGTCATCGAAACTAAAAAGATCAGTCATGTGAAAGCAGATCTCCACCTGAATTTTTTAAGCTTCAAAATAAAAGCTTGTTTGTATTTTGGATGGAATTGTTTCTTATGTATACGTACACGCCCTCTACTGTGGATATATATAACACACACACAAACATATAAATATATAACAAAATTTTAAATTTATCGCGATCCGCTAAATTATTTTTATTCCATCCTTTTCTAAATTATTCTATAATATTTATTTCCTCCGTTTATTAATGTATTTTAACTTTATTTATTCCAAAAACCTCATATCTAAATTAAATATTTTAATTGCTACTAGTTAACTCAATAAATGGCGCCTTTATCTGTAAATTATAAAAGCTTTTTAATATTCATCCCTTAAAAAACTGCATTCTTTCTTTTTTATATTTCTAAATTCCTAAAAAGGCTGCATTTATTTTCATAATTTCAGGTATTAAAAGTAACTCTCAAAATCATAAAATCTTTTTCTTACATTAAAATGTAAAACATTTTATTTTAATTCCATTTTGGCCTTGATCAAGTTCGATAAACTATTTTTCTTCTTTTCTTTTCTCCTTTTCATGATCGTGAAAATCATCCCATATTCTCAAACCAGTAACTAACGATAATCAGTTAGCTTAAAACTCTCTGGTTCACAGCTAAATTATCGAACATCATAGATTATCCTCGAAGCCTCTTTGGCGTCGTTTCTTAACGGAAGCCTCTTTGCTTCAAAATTCTGGCGCTTCTCGCAAAGAATCCCGATTCTCTATTGGCGCATACGCCGTCACGTGGCTCCGGTATTCATACTTTTTCTGAAATGATATATCGCTTCGGAGATACATTCGAAAGAGGGATGCTGGGTCGGTGTTTGCTATTTTAAGCTTCTAATCAAATCGAATCCCTGCATGGTGATGGCGAAGCGAGACAAGTATTCATTTTTTCTACTACTTCAAAATGGATTTTTAAAAGCTAACCATCATGATTATTTATTAATGGGAAACCTGTCATCGAAACTAACCCCTCAGGATTGCAAACAAACTCTAAGGCTTAGGCCGGGTTTCCTGAGGTGGTCATCCCTGGTCATCCCTGTCATCGAAACTAAACAGATGAGTCATGTGAAAGCAGATCTACACCTGATTTTTTTTAAGCTTCAAAATAAAAGCTTGTTTGTGTTTTGGATTGAGTTTTTTCTTATGTATACGTACACGCCCTCTACTGTGGATATTACGACTGCCAAGAAATCCTAGCGTGGAAACTCCCTCTGTTGACTTCTGAAAAGAACATCTAATATTGTAAAACCATTTACTAAAAAATAGTATTGCCATCTCACTCATCAGCTCGGCCCTTAAAATTGTCACACATATATATATATATTACATACAAATGGAAACATGTAGGATTACATGAATTATTGTCATTGTTGTGTAAAGTGCATGTATTTATACTATGAAATTGTTAACTGAAAAAAAAACATAGCTTGAGGAAACTTTTTATAATTTGGTCCAGAAAATAATCCATCGCTTAGGAGTTCCTTTTAAAACTTTTAGAAAATCCATTGTTTATGAGCATTTATAAAATGGGATTTATACTGCCTCGGAGTGAGTCAAGAGAATGTCAGTTAAAGTAATTTTAAAGTTACAGCCCACTCTGATTTTAAAGGTCTCATATACAAATTTATTTAAAATCTGACTATGTGTTGTACTTTATATAAAATAAGTTTATGCCTGTCTTTAAGGAACATATAGATATTGAATTAGACACCTTTTAATGCATAAATTACTCGAGATTCGATCTCGGAAAATTACTACATACTTCTACTCTAAGACGATAATGGTACTTTAGAATTATGTCATATTGACAGATTTGGTAGATGGGCAACACTAACAATTACGATATTAATTATAAGAATCAAATTAAAGGATGATGCATCTTAAATTATTCGTGTTTCTCTCAAAAGAATATTTGGATTAGTGATCATTTATACAAAATACTATACTGCATAGAAAAATTAACTTATTTCATAGAAGTTTGAACCGATGCGAAGGTAATATATGATAGCACACAGAAACTTTGTGTTCAACTATGTGAAAATGTAACAAAAGTTACAGGACATCTTTAGCTATTTTATGAATGTTCAAAAACGAGGAGAACTGTAAAAAGAGATTGACAAACACTGATTTTGATTCCTTATACTGCTGACTTGAGAAGAAAAAAGCTATGAAATAAATAAAAAATTTTAAAATCCATGCATTTATTTAAATGTATGTATGTAACTTTCAAAATGTATACATTGAACTGCATGGGAATTTCTGAATATTTTAAGCACATGAAAATTTCAAATGCGTAGAGATCTCTTTACAGTTTCTATATAATCACACTTTAACAGCATGATAGAGTCAGAAGTCCATGAAAATGATTGTCCAAGCATTTAATTAGATCGGATTAGTTAAATTATGTTTATAAGTTTTTTCATTTCAATTATGAAAACCTGTATTTAAGACACACACAGAAAGACATATACAAAATGCTGATGACATTTTTTGAAAGATTTACGCAATCTATGAATATACTGTTTGAACGTTGTATTCCGGATTTGGTTGTAGTCCGGAAGGAATAGAAGCGGATATTTTAATCTACAACATTAAATTCGGTGCGGATAACATATCTCAGCAAATGAAAAAGACGAAAAGAAGAAAAATAATAATAGACCAAATTTATCTTTTAGACACAGTTTACGAAAATACTTAGTTCAGACCACAGATTTACGATTAAACTGGAATATTGTTTTTCAAAAAGATGTTTGAGTGTCAGACAATTTATTGAAGAAGATCCACATGGATCGATATTAAAAATGGATATGCCTCTGAAGAAACATTAACGGGAACATATTTGAAAATAAATATTATTAGTGATCAAAAGTGGATTCTTAATGGAAATATGTTGCGAAACCGAACGCGAAATCAATTCTTAGATTCGCGTTAATGTATATTAAAGTCCGATATTCCCGCACAAATAATTGTGCTTTTTACCGGACGAAATACTACAGTTATTTTATTATTATAGGTCTCTTTTATTATATTAGTACAAAATATCTAATGTATTCTATTCATACATGAATCAAGGAAACCAAAAGGTGCCGAAGCCAATCCAAGTATATCAAAAAAGCAGAAAAGTGGTGTTCCATTATGACAATGTCGCTCTCCTTAATTACACAAATAGAAAATGGAGCTAGAAGATTTTTAACACAGCCGACATATTCACCATAAAATGAACTATTTGAATTTCACGTCTTTCTCTCTCTTCGAAAATTCTTTGAATAGCAATTTATTTTTTGATGAAGATTTCCTTAAAAGGCTCTTCAATTAATTTTTTCTTTAGACTACCCCAGTTCTACATTGGTAGAATTCTGAGAAGTTAGCATATAACTGTACATTGAAGTGCCAGAAAAACTGGTACAAGCGATTAATATTTGCTAATTATCCCACGAGATAACACATACTGTTGGCTAGGGAGTGTGCATTTGTAGCAAGGTTTTCACAGACTTCCTTTCTAACACACTCCAAATAATTATGGACCGCTCAGAACCGTGCACTCTGCTGGATAACTGGTGGTACTTTTATCCATTATCAAGCAGAATCCCCAATTATTTAAGGATATTCAATCCCATGTGCCCATTACATTTGGAAATATCATTCTTCAGAGAAAGATTCTTGTTTACAGTCATCAACTGCCCAATGGCGGTGTCGTTGTACCCATGTAAAGTGCGTAGGTATGTATCACGCAGTTATCAAATAGATTCAAGTTGGGCGTTGGCTGATAAAGTCCTTATTTAACAGGGTACGTTAAAGAGTACTTTTATTGATGTTTGTTGAAGCTACAGCGTTAAAATCCGAGGGCCTCTGGAGCAGTGTTGTACACTTTTCATATGAAAAAACAATATTGAGCGGCGACAATTGTCACGTTCACTCAAACTGTTTTCTTTTTCTTTTCTCCTCACATTGGAGTAGAGAGTAGTAGGTTTTCCATAAAATCTTACAGCCGTACTTAGGGCCGTATTCTGAATATCTGCCGCCAGTAACTTTCACCAGTAATTTTCGACTTATTTATTTATGATTAGATAAAGCGAAAATTACTATACTAAATTACTGGTGGAAGTTTGCATATGGGGATGTGCATATATAATATTATAACTTTAGGGGGAGCGAGAGGGGGGGGGGGTCTGGCACTTGATATCATAAGAAATCTCTACGGGACGGGGATTTGTCTTTTTATATCTTATCATTTTTAATCCAACCAATTTTTTTTTTTTAATGAAAATAGTCTGTTATTTTTTAAAATGAAACGCAACCATTAAATGATTATAAAATCTTTTCATTCTGAAATATAGAATACCGAAACTTTTGGCATTCCTATTTTTCTGCCATATGCGAATATAATGATATAATCCGTTGCTGGAGAAGTATGTTTGAAATGATCCTTTATGAAACTTGATTCTTTCTTCGTGTTTACTAGTAAAGAAAAATAGAAAGAATGTTGTCCACATGTTTTGTTGATAAGAAGTTCTGCTTGCCACCTCCCCGTACAAGGGACAAGTACCAGAAGAAATTATTATTTTTGAATGCAATATGTAACAAGTAGCTATCATTAATATACTTTTGAATAGTACCTATCTCTTTTAGATGTTATTTGATATAAAGTTATCCCATGTATAATATTGATATTTTATTGTCTTCTATTCATTTGAATGCATAAGTATGCATATCACTGCTGTATGCCTATCTGTATATTACTGGAAACGTATAAAAGTATAAAAACTGTAACAATAAAAATAATTTTAAGACATTGATAACGATATCATTAAGGGGAAGAATGGAGTCGAGTACTGAAAATATATGATATCATAAGGGGGAGAGGGGGTCTGAAATTACCAAAAAGTTGATAACGTTATATATGTACAGCCCCTATGTGCATATGTTTGCATTTATTCAAAGTTTGGCCCTGCTCATGATACATCCTTACAAAAGTCGTCCGTGAAGCTCTGAACTTCGGCTTTATTTCCGAAATGCTTTGGCCCATGTATGAACTGTGAACGATGACACCACTTTGAAATCTCATATATTGTTACTATTTATCATTTTAAGCATAAAAGAGCACAGACAGGAATATCTATTACTTTTTAAGCAAATTGATGTATACAAAATTGTATGAACGTAGTAGCTGAATGTTTCGTATAAACTCGTCAGTATAACTTTTTCATTCACTTCGGTATTTCCACACATCTTGAAAAAAATGGAGAGAAAGATTGATAGATAAATGAATTGTTGAATTAATTAACTTTTTTCCAATGTTAGTTAATAAAAACATAGTAACATAGTCTATAATAGCATTTTTTCAAAATAAAAAATTAATAAGAAGAAAAAATGAATATGTCTGTTTTTTTTGAATGAATAGATACAAAAAATCGATGGTAACAGAAAACATAATGTCATACAAAATACAAGTAATATTTTCATCTTCAGAAACTTATGAAAAGCAAGGTAAGCATATTCATATATAATTAAGTTAACTATTAAGAACTAATCGTTAATTATGTTAACAAAGATCGAGTTTCAAGTACATATACTGCGGTTTCTTATGTAAAGCCCAAATTCTTGAAATATTATAATATACATATATACACACAAAGGACCTGTTTATTTATTTAGTTATGTGTAGTATTCATTAACCGAGCGTTTGTGTTTTCTTTTATTGAAGTGGATGTAAATTATTATCAAACAAAACTAGTCGTTGGGGGCCACCGTAATACTTACCCATCATGGATATGCTTAATGTAAAATATTAAAATAAAAATGTGTAAACTACTTATAAAATGCATTTCAATTCAAATAAAATCGTGGCTTGATGACGTCATAAATTTTAAAGGCTCGATTACTGAATTGCTTGGAAGAGGTTTTTCCTTATAACTCCAAAAATAATAATCCTATTAACTAGCGGTTTATTGCATCTGATTAAACATCAAATTTCCAATTAAAATATATCTTTAAAGTGAAATTTGGATGAAATACAGGGTCATGAAAAATCGAAGAGTGTGGAAAATAGGATTCCAAATATCTCGGCAACTCATTATCCGATCGACTTCATGCTTTATGCAAAATTTATGTTTTTGTATTGTCTTTTATATTTATTTCTTAAAATAAACAATTTCGAAAATTTTTATATACCTTTTATCAGAACGAATATTTCGAGAGTCCGAAAAAAATAGTTCCGGTTAATCGAGGTTATTGAAATGAAATAGGCTTCTTCCCATTATTACATACTAAGTACATACCAAATTGCAAGTCTCTATCTCATTTTTTTCTGGAGATAGAGCGTTTACAGACACACAGACGGACGGCAAATTTTTTTTTCTAAAAATATGTTTTTCGGAATCTCCACTGTCTGAAACGTGTAAATCCGTCAAAAAAAATTTTCCGATTTTCAAAACGATTACAAGACTTACCATATACTACGTATGATGGGTAAGTAAAACACATAAAAAGAAAAATGCACTTTAAATTATACATAATTTAATTTTTATTATACGTTTCTATATAATTTCCGTTATGATTTTTTAAATATATATTAATTACATAAAAAATAAATAATGCAGTTAATTTTTTTAATAATTTGTGAGTTACATGTTTTTGCATACAGAAATATTAACTGAAAAGGATGAAAATTTATAACATCACTAAGCAGAGATAAAAAAAAAAACATTTTGCTGATAATTTCAGTATGTTTATTCTCAGAAGTTACTTGAAAAATATAAAAAAACTCTAGAGATACAACTTTTATTTTCTTCATTAGCACTTATGTTAGTTCATTTTTGAATAAATATTTGCTGAATGTTTCTCTGAGGAGTCATATTTTGAAATGATGTATATTTTAAAAAAATAGTCTGAACATGCTTTTATAAAGGTCGCTACAATTTTTCAACAAACATTTAAGCTGTATAAAAATGTTTAAATAAAAAGAAAAATTATGGAAAATAAGATCTTAACTTTTAAGACAAATTCATGTGTAAAAAAAGCGCAATGTGTCAGAATTAGTAATAAATTGCACAGAAAGATGCGAAAAATTTAAAGAGTTATTTTAAGGGAATATCTCATGATTCCAAACTGGCTAGTATTATTTGAAGTATGTTTGAATACGGTCATATACACTGTTAAAAATGGCCAATGTTTCTTGTTTTATGAAAATATACTATAACCACGAACGAAAATGTAATATAATCTTCTGAGTTATCCGAAATTCTGAATAGCGTGTTCCATTGTCTTTTGAATCCCCAGAAACCAATACATTTCCAAAATTTAAAGAATTATTTATAAATAGCAAAATATATTTTGCTGCCCGTATTTTTCAGAAACGTTTCCGAAGGGTTTTTATAGTGTATTAATTAGTGTCCTCAGCCTGGAATACCTGTTTTTCAAATGCTATCAATTCTCAAGTGCACATTTTCATGCTCAAAAAATATGTTTAACAGACAAACATGCAAAATTAGCAGCATTAACAATAACATTAAAATTAAGATTGTTTCTTTACTCTTTCATGTATAAATTAACTTATGCGGCTGAAAACATTTACTTGAGAATTGATGACATTCGAAAAACTGGTATTCCAGGCTGAGGGCACTGATTAATACACTATAAAAACCTTTCAGAAACGTTTCTGAAAATTACGGGCAGCGAAAAATACTTTGTTTTTATGAATAATTCTTTAAATTTTGTAATTGCATTGGTTTCTGGGGATTCAAAAGACAATGGAACACGCTATTCGGAATTTCGTATAACTCAGAAAATTATATTATATTTTCGTTCGTGGTTATAGTATATTTTCATAAAATAAGAAACATTGGTCATTTTTACAGTCTATATATTACGTTATTAAAAGCTTTTATCTAGAATTAACACCTTGTGGCTTTTAATTCTCTATTGAGTAAGTATTGTACGATTACGACGAGTGGTGTGATTCTATATAATAATTGTACACATTTGTATTAAGAGAAATGTCAATAAATTCATTTAAAAATCGAGATGTTACTATAAATTCCGTATACAGTAATTTTCAGAAAATATGAGCGGAATCTTAAGAAAATATACAAGAAACTACAGTGACAATCGACTGCTTTACTCTAAAATACAGATTGTCACAATACACTTGGATTACTTAAATTGGAGTTACTTGAATCAGCTTACAAAATATTTTAAATCAGTCCTGATTCGAGTGGTGTTGAGAGTATTCACATGATTTGTTGAGAATTCTTCAATTATGTCAATATTCTCAATACAATAGGACAATGACTTATTTAAAACTTTTTTTCTTGTGGATACAAGTAACTCGTCTGGTAGGGATGTGCAAGGATATAGTGAGGTACTCAGTGTGCGTTTGGTGCTGAAGGGGTTAATTCCGTATACAATAATTTTCAGCAAAGATGGGAGAAATCTTAAGGAAATGTACAGGAAACAAGAGTCGCAATTCAATATTTTACTAAAAAATAACATGTTGTCTCAATCCAATTGGATTATCTAAATTGGAGTTACTTGGGTTAAATGTTTTAAATTAGTCTTGAGTCGACTTTGTTGAGAGTATTGACGGGATTTGTTGAGAATTCTTCAATTATATCACTACCCTCAATACCATCGAACCGTGATTTATTTCAAACTTTTTCTGTTGCGGCTACAAGTAACCCTTGCCAGGGTACAAGTAATCCCAACTTACGGTACTGATTTTCTTTCATATCTTTAAAAGTAATGAAATATTTTCGAAACTTACATGAAACTTTTTTTTTTTCTGAAATGCAAATATTACGAAAAGTACTAGAAATACATTGTAATTCTGTAAGTAACATAGTATGTAATCTATATTATAAAACAAAAACAAGTCCGTGGGTAACGAAGACGTCATATTCACGGTGACAACACCTGACAAATATATTTCGCTTTTACTTTATTTTTTAACATATAAAATATCACAAAATTTTCATTTTTACACTGTCGAAAAGGAAAATATATATTCTTTCCAATGCAATTTATTTGAAAACTGTTTCTCACTTTATTGAATTTTTATGGTTTTTAAAATAATTTTCAAGCATGATTTTTTTTTAAATCTAACTATCGCGTGCACTTAAAACAATGTAAATAGTTCAACATTTATTTTTGGCTAAGATTCCATAGCGAAATAAAAACTTCATCAATAAATAAGTAAAATATTATGAATAAAACACAAATTTAACAGACATGTAACCGAAGCACGTGCTTAATCCACTGATATTATCAGAATCAAAATGGATCTGCTAGTAGCGATCTTTGGCGATTTCTTCGGCAATTAATTCTTGGCATGCGACTAATACGTAAGTACCGCTTTTAATAAATTTCAAAACCTTATTTGAATACATTATTGATATTTTTCATATGAAAACGATTTTTGGTGTTCATAGTGAGCAATTTGAATAAATTATATGAAATGTAAAATATATATTATTTTTCAATAAAAAAAAATTCATGTATCATTCTACATTCTGCATTCAGTGAGGCCGGATTGGATCCCCTAGTTTCAATAAAATATGGAGAGGCTACATCAGCTCACTTTCGATACATATAGTGACCTCTTTTTCCTCTTCTCTTAATATTTATATTTCTTGCAAAGTAAAGTAAATCTGTTGAAATTTCCGTTACATGTCTTTATTATTTTATTTTGGTTAATCATCATAATAAAACCTTTATTATTATTCAAGTTACGAATAGAAATTCGAGTTCGGGTTACCAGAAAACTCTCTTTATTTTTGACTGAATACAATGATTGCGAACCTGATTTCTTATGCAAAACGTGTTCACTGTAGTATGCTGTACTAACACAACCTTTATAGATTATCGTATCTTTTTTTAAACACCATGTACTATGAGAAGTTATATTATAGGAAAAAATATATATAATATTAAAAAGAATCGGACTTTTGAAAAATATTATAGTTATGTGAAAAAATACTTATGGATATATTAACTGTGACGCAAGTAATATATTTCAAAATTCAAGTCACATCAAGTAAAACAGTTTTAACTCAAATCTTCCATGTGTTAAATGGACAATAACTAAACTAAAAACTAAAACATCGTTTCGAAAAAACAAAGTATATCCATTTCAAAGTGGCGCATTACGCCAATAAATATAATATATCATAGAAAGCAAAACACACTTTTGAATTGTAAAAAGCGAACGAAATAGAAATTACTTTATTAACATTTTTATGTGTAATAGATATTTTTGAAAATCAATGGAAATATATACAAGTATATTTTAAATTCAGCATAATTCAAGATTTTTTGTGAACTTTTTAAATATCCTTTTTATTACACTTATAAGTTTAAATGATCATACACATTTTTTCATGGAAGATGTTTCTAAAATACCTGTCAGAAACAAAAGTGTGAATCCGGCTTACGGAAATAACAATAGCCGCACTAGAACACAGCTTCTCAATTTACTTATTTAGTCAAATAATAGTTATTTCGTCCAAAATTAAATATTTTTTTAAATATTTTTGTTTAGAACATTTGAAATAATGAGAGAATTCTAACGATAGTTATAAACATATTTTCTTTGCTTTTAATCACGCTGGCATCATGAGAATTTCTGGAAGCTGGCAGTAATTCGGTAATTGACACAATAGGTACTATCAGCTGCATTCTATAATATGGAATGTCTGACTCAGTTTTTCTTGAAAACATATGTTGACCACTTAAGTATTTTAAATGGTGTCATTAGGTTTCTGACAAAGAACTTTTAGGTCTGTAGAAAACATGTTAAAATACCTAAAATGTAAAAATTACAAATAAAGAATCAGGCTTGATTTGGATTGTGACATCTTGTCTTTTCAAAATTATCCTATGTTCAAAAGAAATTTCTTGGTTTCCGCACACTTAAAAATATAATTCAAAGTTGGACCAAAGTGTGAACCATTCCATAGCACAAAGTAATAAGAAAAAATATATTGATCTTCTTAACTGTCAAACACTCTTTTTCTAGATTCAACAGTGAAAATTATCTCAAAATGTTTCACCTTAAAATGGAATTATACAACAACTAGTCAGATCAAATAATTCTGCTAATAACTCTGTATCCTGCTTTAGAGATCCTAGGTATTAACTGGTTAGAATATTGGCTCTAAATAATAACGTTCAAACGCTGATTACAAGTTAATGATTTATTCAATGCTTAGTTAATGTTTTAATCACGATTACAGCTTGGGTAGTGTATGATTATAGCTTGGGTAGTGTGTCAGGTTTCATTTTAAAACGAAGTCTAGCTCTGATTATCCCTAGTTTTCAAAAGATAACCATAAAGGATTTCTGATCCAGCATCTTGCCGTTCAACAGTTTACCAGTTGACTAAAAATACACAAAATTATGATTCAACCGAGCACCAAATGTTGGACTTTTGTTTCACCATCTTATTGTTGATACTAGTGCAACTTCAATAGTTAATTCGAACCAGCACAGATTTTTCAACAAGTCACATGTCATTTGCAGTTCTAATTTTGCTAAATAACGTAGAACCAACATACATATATACAATGTAATTGATATATATAATGTAATCAATAGTTTAGTGCATCTTCATTAACAAAAGAAATTCTTACATATCTGTATATAATAATAATAATACAAGCAAAACATACATATACAGGGTTATTCTAAATGATGGACCCATTTTCAAAAAGTAGTATTTATTAAAGTACAAATCCAAAATGAACAATCTTTATACCAATGAAAAGAGGAAGTTTCAAAGTTTTTTTTTTAAGACATTATAAATGTTCAATGTGTCCACCGTTTCCTGCACGGCACACATCTACTCGATAGCCAAACTCGTCCCACACACGAGAAACGTATTTGCTGTTACTGAATGCACGGCTTTCAAAGCGGTGATGGTTCCAGAGGCGGCCGGTAGAGGTCGCTCGGCAATAGACCACTGCGAGCTGAGTGCACTGCTGCCGTGCACTCAGTAACAGCAGATACGCTTTCTCGTGTGTGGGACGAGTTTGGCTATTGCGTAGATATTTGCCTTGCAGCAAACGGTGGACATATTAAACATTTATAATGTCTTAAAAAAACTTTGAAACTTCCTCTTTTCATTGGTATAAAGATTGTTCGTTTTGTATTTGTACTTTAATAAATACAATTTTTTGAAAATGGGTCCCTCATTCAGAATAACCCTGTATTTATGTTTTCAGTAATAGTACTAAGATTTTCTTTCATGTATGATTTAAGAAAGTGTTCAGTTTGTTATAAACATGATATTAAAAATATGTAACATTTTCATTTAAATATAATATAATGAATTTTCTATTATATAATAATATTTAGCATTCTTCCCTTTCTTTCATTTGCATTTGTATCACCAAAAACACTGTATCATGCAAAAATTAGAACTTTTCAAACATTTCATTTAGTCTAGAATTGTGAAACAAATACCGCTATAACATTTTATTTTAATTATCTGTTACCGTTATTTTAATTATTTTCTCAAACGGGATTCCACGAGATTAGTTATCTTACAATTTGCATTGAAAAAGTTATTTTCCAGCTATGTTCTTGATGTTGACTGTTTATTTAGATGCAGCCGGCCAGTTACTGTTGGATTTAATTAGATGCCTAAAGCAAAGCTAGTGTGCCGTGGTTTACTGGAGTTAATTAAATAGGGTAGAGAAACTGTGAATTTAATTATCGTAATACATAAAAAGCTTAAGAAAATGTCTTATAAAGAAAAGACGTTTAGTAAAAACATGGTTTCTAATTAACTATTAGAATTTAACATTGATTTTATTTATTTGCATGTGGTAAAAGGAATAAAAGTTGCACAGATTTTAAATAATTCCTGGAAAGTTGCAAACAAGTTGGAAATTGCACGTCAAACGTGACAAATGAGGTGCGTTCGTACTGTTATTATTTCAGTGAAATGAATTATATCGTCTGTTATTATGATATGATTAATTTCGTAATAAAATAAGTACATTTTAAGTTGGCAACATTTTATCTTTTGATGACATTTACGGAAAATTCCAATGGGAAACTTAAGTCTAGCTTTGAAAATTTCAGAAATTGAAATCCATATTTAGACTTTTTTTTTTCATTTAGTATCTTTTCTCTGGAAACATCTTTCCAAAAAACTGTCGGTATGTTATATGATTGCCATAATTACCTTAATTGCCTTAATTAGTATACATATTCGGTTTTTAAATTCTGTAATAAGGAAATAATATGTCTCCATCTTAAATAGGAAGTAATCACCATGGCAACCTAGAGTCATAACCAATCATGGGGTATCATTGATTAATTACGCATGATAGGATTTAATAGAATGAATAACGTGACTATAATTTGGTCATAGAGTTTATAAAAAAGTCATATACGTCATCAGGGGTCTGTCCAGACTTTTTTCCCAAGGTCCTGTTTTTGTGAAATTGTGAACAGCTTTTTATGTTTGTGAAAAATCTAGTCATAATTTTGTGAATTTGAAATGATCGTTATATTCAGGTTCTGGTTTATACATTTTTAAGAAGATATACGGATGTAAAATACATATATTTTCTTTACATGTGTAAAAGTGACAGGTCAGATTTTACTTTTAATTGATTAATTTGTGAAATGTTCAGTTTAAAGATGAAAATTTTTTGTGAAAAACCTATTTTTAAGATAAAGAATTTTGTGAAGGGTCCTGTTTCGAAATAAAAAAAATTGTGAAGGTTTCTTTTAAGGACCCAATTTTTTCCTAAATAGATCCCTGGTCACATATGACTATAACATGGTCATAGAAATTATAAAATGTCATATACGTCATATATGACTATAAAGTCGTACATATCAGATAACGTGACGATACAGCTCGGTCGATTGACGATTAATCCTCAGAAGCTGCTATAACAAGGAAGTACCGATTTTTAAAAAAAAATAAATTACTTAATAATTATTTTTATTAATATCTTTTTAAGTTTTGATTCGATTTTTATAAAATTTGAAATGACTCGACAAAATGTTGCAACGATTATATATATTACATTTCAAACCATTCGGTTAGGTAGTTTTTGCGCTGTTATATGCGGACAGACGGACGGACGGACGGCCCAGACGACGACTATAGGTGCTACGTATTTATATAATTACGAGCACACCTAAAAAATAATAATGATATATGAAACCGTCCAACTTCCCGTCCTCTAACTCCCGTGCCTTGTAAGTGTTTATATATTATTGAAGTTCACTATAGAATGTTCGCTACTGACAATGAAGTGTATAAAATTTATAGTTCGTGTACAGGGACTGGTACACACAAAATAATTCCTTTATATTATGGTTTATCGAGGAAAATTATTTCCATTGCATTTTAAATGATGTTAAGATAATTTAAATATAATGACATTGATATGCATCGGTGAGATGGACTGCAAGATACTTTCTATCGAGTTAAAAATAAGTAGCATTAAAGTTCGTTTACAGGGATGAACAAAAAAATTGTATTATCGATCTATATGGAAAATGAGTTTGGGGTACATTTTAATGTTGTTAAAATACTACAAACATAATTAAAATGGATCAATGAGATGCACTACGATATATTTTCTATAGAGTATACGGTGGAAAGTATTTATCGTTCTTTTATAGATACACTAAAATTATCTGTTCCAGGACAGACAATGATCGATAATTGTTTGAAGCGCGTTTTAAGTTGTGGTATGTATTTTTAATGTCAACTAATTTTTAGTATAATATCCGATGCGTATAAATCCCATAGATCACATACAGGGCTACACAAAAGAATTCACACATATTACCGTCTATTGTCAGCCCCTATTACTCATCGTAGCTGATTAATGATTAATGGAAATGAAATATAACAAACGTGAGCTGCGTAAAATTCAATCATGTGTTTGAGTTAACGATTCACAAGAATGAAAACGCAGCAGAACGAACTAGGAGTTGTATAAATTTTAGCCAAAGTAGTTGATTGTTTTTTCGACGCAAGGCATCTAGAAGCTTGCGAAGTATGCATTTATTGAAAGGGCAGAAAGCCATTATTTTTTGCTAATAATAAATTATGAGGGCTATTTTTTAAATAAGGCCCGTTTGTAAATGAGAATGAGAATGATGCCAGATCGCCGCAATACGCATGCGCGTCTGGTCTCAGCATGCTTTGCGCGCGTTTAAACGCCATTTTCAGCCGTGTCGTCTGTCTTTGTGCTGAGCTGTAGAAGTTTATAATTTTTAAGAAAATTGATTCGCCTCCGACTTTGAGATAAGATCTGTAATTCGATTCTTGAGTACAAGAAACTTGACACCAGCGGAAATTCACCGTGAGATTTGTGAAGACTACGGTGAAGGTACTATGAGTGTAGTTCGAAACGAGTAAAGTACGAAAGGGGGTGAGGCGGCTGATTTCTTTGACGTCGAAATTCAATAACTTGTTGAACGGTATGACAAATATGTGAACAAAAATAGAAATTATGTAGAAAAGTAGGCGGAAGCATGTAAAATGGTTTATGTATCAGAACGGAAATTTTTCCCCATTCACTCTCTATTCCCCCGAATGATTTGAAAAGTCAATGCCGAAAACTGTATCTTAAATATTTTCCCTTATTTTCCCCATTTATATCTCCTTCTTAGTTGCATTTCCAAGATCTCACCTATAAAAAATGGAAATAAATATTTTTTAATTGCATTTACAGTATTTTCTTCTTATTAAAAAAAGGACCTTATTTAAAAAAAAAAAAAAAAACCCGTAGTTATATTTTGAATCTCTATTTGTATATTTCGTTGTTTTATCAAAACTTGTTGTATTTGACTAGCGTATTTGACGAATCACTGTTATGGTAAAACTGCTATTACTCATCGTAATCCCCCATTTATGTTCTTAAAAAATGTATGCCGTGAAGCATGATATACTTCTTATAATCAAATAAATTTTAACTGAAGTCTTTTTTTTTTTTTTTTTTTTTTTTTTTTTTTTTTGGCGTATGTAATTTTTTAAAGTTTTACATTCAAATTCAGAGAAAGTGTTGGCTTAGCAAAATCTACTGAAATCCCATCCCGTGACGTTACTCGAACACTCGAACACAATATTTCAAAAATGTCTCATATTATTGCCAAAAACCAACTTGATTAAAATAATTTTATCTTTCTGCCATATGAAGGTAATTTATTTTCTATGGAAGTTATATATTGAATATGAAGGAGATTTAACTTCATATATTTTGAATGCAATTTATATGTTAATCCCCCCCCCCCAACTTTAAAGTATATGGTTCCTGTTTAGCTTGAAATTTAATTGTCGGGTCACAAAATTATTTATTCTCAGTTCCGTTGCCTAAAATGTAAGCTCTCATTTTATTTCGCTCGTTAAAATCCTCTGACCACATTTTCATCTACTTAAAAAAAAAAAAAAATAAACAGCTTTGTGCCTAGCAACAGTTAGAAATCTTTGTTCACAGATGCACTTTACATCTGTATTTTAACGGATCATCATCTGATATCATTTCTCACGGCATATAAAAATTATTTCATCTTATTATTATTCCCATGGCCTTTTACTTGCCATATATGGTATGCCGGCGCCTGTTTGGGATAATTTTAGCTCACATCTTCCTGTTCTAGATAGTAACCTTTTAGGGTGGGTTCCCTCAAAAATTTACCGGGTTCCATTATGCGGTTTTAATTGGACTGGCGTTAAAAATTCATAATTCCTCTCTGACGTAATCCCATTCACTTCATACTAATGGATAAAAACCACATGTGTCTCCTCGCTGTATTGTATCGCCAGAAATAGATATTTTTGGCTAATTTTATTGCTATTGTTCGCCAATGCTTCATACGAGCTGAGAAAGTTGTAACAGTTCTCGAGAGAGATTCAGCTCTTGCCCTGTGTAAGGAGAAGATGTAAAATTGATTTGCCTCCTCTCTAGCCACCGGCGATTGTTAGCCGGCCTTGTATTGCGAGTTCCATCGAACCTGGATTCTACACAAATAAACGTCTATGTATGTGCAATCTTGGACTCCTTTCATATGGTATTTTACAATCACGGCTCTGAGTATTTCTTAATTCCTACTTAAAAATTCTCAACGAAATATTATAATTCCTGGGAGAACAAAATAACTATCATATACATTGGCGCTCAGGACCAGGCGCTTTCAAGGCATTGCTAGAGAGGAGGGTATTTAATTCAATTACTGGTGAATAATAATATAAACAGTTACTGCCAACTTGTCTGTTATTTTTCACCGCGTTTGGAATATGTTCAAGCAAATAAGGAAAATAAAAGCGCGCTCCATCGTGCGATAATGATTTGTGCATACCGAAGAAGTCTTAATTTTTCTCAACAGAGAGACATGCTGACTTCGAAATACGCTCTCCGTCTACCCGCAGTGTATAGAAAGGGATATTTTTTATTTTTGTTCTACCATTCCAGCGCTGATATTTTTATATTGTGTGATTCATCTGCTATCACCTAGGTCCATTTCAAGTATGCCAGCTGGCCAGTGTGTGTTTCTGAAAAAAAAAATCGACCTAATAGAACGCGTTCATTTCGACCGTATTTTTCCGGAACTAATGATACTGTGCACGAAAGAAAAAAAAAGGCTTACTTATCCTAATAATATTATAAATCTGATTGTGTGCAAATGTTAGGCTGAAGCCAGCGTCAGAATGGAGCTTTTAATGATCCTGTACTTTTGCATATAGATTGATTATAACCCTCATATGAACATAGGCTGGCTTTTGTTTATTTTATTCAAATATATTTCTTAATAATTCAAAATTTCGTTATTTTCATTGAGAATAAATGGACATTTTTTCGTATAGCATTTTAAAATGGTTAAATTTACTTTACCGTTGCTAATACTTTGTCGTTGCCAAAACTAATTCAAAACCCGAAAATATAATTTTTACTCAACAATTTAGTTTCAATTGAAAAATTTTCACGGGAAAAATGAAAATGAAATTAAAAAAATTAAAGAATTAAGAAGAAAATTAAATAATATTATTAGAAATAAAACGTACTGTTTTCAGTTTTTGATAATAATACAAGGTTTCAATATGCGTAACCATAGGAAACAGGCGAATATGACGTCATTTATTGAAAATAAAGCGGATATGGTTTGATTGGTGAAATAAAATGATCTTGGGTTTTTTCTTCACTTTTTTTCTTTTTTTTTCTTTTGTATGGTAACAATACTTGCCGTTTTACCGTCTGCGCACGGCTAATATAACTAACTATACCGTATTTTTTATTTAAATTTTAAAAAAAGTAAAAAGAAGTTTCAAAAGAAAATGGTTAGCAAATGTCAGAAATATGCTCCGCAAAATTATCCCTGTCGTAAATGATGTCATGGATCGCGAGAAATAGTGATTTTTCATTCTTAAAACTAAAAGAAATAACTCGATTACCTAAAAAAAAAATGACGAATGTTAATAGTTCCATTTTTGTTGATAAAACCTAAAGATTTAATATTATTTCGTTAAAATATCATAATTTTCCCTATGCCAGTATTGAATTTAATTGCCTGGAAAACAAAATTAACAAGAATTATGTCATTAAAAAGGGATTTCTCTGGGGGAAAAGGAGACGTCCTATTTGAAATAAAACGGGAATTTTCCAATATATTTATAATGAGTGTGAATCAATTCCTTACATTAATAATACAAGGATCAATAAGTATAGAAAGTAGATGAGTTTCACGCCATATTTATAACGAAAAATTTAAATGTTTTGTTATCTATACTGATTATTAAGCATGAGTATCGTTATTTCGTTCCGCATGAATATCCCAGTTTTCTGCTAAAAATCACATCATAATTTTAAGAAAAGGAAAATGAACAAGAATCTATTATATTAAAATCTGACCGTGTGTTTGTATTTCGCAACTACTCCTAGACTATTGAACGCAACGCGATTTACTACCGGTTAGTTTACTACCGATTTAGCGAATACCGGTTATAATTGATCCGAGGATGTCACACAAACTCTCTTTAAATTAAATGCCATTTTTTTTAACGAAGTTTCTCTAAAAACGGAAAGTAACTTACTCCATATTTGTGTATAAAAAAGGAGAAATAAAACAGATCAGTATATTCTTTACACCATTTTCTCATTAAAACTGAAAAACAGAATTTATTTTCACTTTGAATAGATGGTGAAAACAAAATCTTGATTTCAGTAAATTATCCGAAAAATACAAACATATTTTCACATATTCAAACTTCATGAATCAATTTATTCTGGAGAACAAAAATTGACTGCCAATATACTGTCATTTAGACAACAAGATTTGTTTCAACTATATATTAAACCAAGGAGGCAGAATTGAATTTAAAGAAAAAGCATATACTATTTCTAATTAATGTTTTTTTTTTTTTTTTTTGAAGGATGGCTGTTAAAACGTTTTACAAAGGCGTTAAAAGTAAAATTGTTTATCAGGTAAAATTGACATTTGTTTTTACCCAATTCGTCTATTTCCACGATTTTATTTTGCCCTCCTTTTTGCATTGGTTGCAATTTCATTTTCGCGATTATTTGGCACAAAATTTCACTTTTTTAAGACTGAGTTATGTCAAGGTCCCTATAATAATAAATACCGTATTGTCTCCTATGAAATGTGATAAATAGT
The DNA here is from genome assembly GCA_963931845.1 of Maratus michaelseni. Taxonomy (NCBI): domain Eukaryota; kingdom Metazoa; phylum Arthropoda; class Arachnida; order Araneae; family Salticidae; genus Maratus; species Maratus michaelseni. The sequence goes on from OZ007592.1 coordinate 406,150,356, forward strand.
TAGTTAATTATTAAAGTTTTTAATTATTGGGAGTAAAATATTTTGCTTAATTAATGTATTTATTCTTCATTTAATGTTGCGTGAACGAAATCACGGGTAACAGCTAGTATTATATAATTTTAAGGACACTTCTGTCCAAATTAAAAAAAAAATAATAATAATAATAATTACATTTTTCCACTGGATTACCCTGAAAGTAAGTTTTTACAATAGATATTTTTTTGTGACTTTTGCATATGGTGGGTTTCTTATGTTGAGATATTTTTTTTTGCTTTTGTGGTTAATACAAAGTAAACAAAAAATGTTTTATTTATTAATTTATTATTGTGTGCTATCATAATGTTAACAGATTGATATTTTTCTGCAATTTTTACATATAACAATTTATTTCTATCTGCGGTTGGTTTTGGTATAACTTAGTATCATTTGGCATATAGTTTGAGAAATTGAAAAAAAAAAGACAGCAATTTTTAGTAAAATTTCGACAACAATATATAATGTATGTTTTTTTACATGTAGAATTCAATATTATAAGAAATTCACACAAATGAATGCCTTGTGCCTTTTGTGCTCATTTACAGTAAGTTTTATGTGGTAATTTTATCAAATAACATTTTAGATATTTTTTCCTTTTCGTGCATTTTATGTTATTTTATGTGTTTTTATATTTCTATTATTTTTAAAGTATATCATTTTAATCTACAGTATTTACTTTTGTGTTATATATATATATGTGTGTAGTCGTAACTGATTTACGTCATAATATACTAGAAGTTCAATTCGGCAGCACTACTCATAGTGTTGTAATATTTTAGGAAGCTGAATATCCCTGCACGTGTGACACTTTTCATTAGTTTAGTAGTTAAAAAAAAAAAAAAAAAAAAAAAAAAAAAAAAAAAAAAAGAAGGTTATATGAAAATTTTTGCAGTCATAAAGAAAAATATGGCGTAAATTATAATTTAGATCCACTATTTCTAATGCAATTTGCATCTTTTCCACTCAGATCTTTTATAGTTTTCTTGGATTAATAATAATAATTATAATAATAATAATAATGTCTATGACTGTCATCGCAGGTATAAAAGTTAATTTCAAAGTATTTTGCAATTTTCCTGTGATGTATATCAAGTGTTGGTAAAAAATCTTTAAAGATATTAAGCTCCTTTAATTCTCATTTTTACTTTTGTGAAAAGCTATAGTTTACATATTTTTGTTTTTATGGGTCATGTTTATAGTTATATAGAACAAAATTAATAATTTTTAGGTTTTAGAAATTAAATTCTCATTGCTCTTGCTATCTCCCTACAATTTCACATAGAAACTGCTAGAGTTCACCGACATGTTTCTATTGATTTATGATATAGTTCTTCTACAACCTTTTCTCAGTTCGAAAATTTTATTAAATGTATAATATTAGTAAAGGTCATTTCACAGTAGGATATGTTATTTTTTTTTCATTTCCTAGTGCATTTGTCATGAGTGTGGTTACTTCTGTCGTGGGACTATATTCTAGAGATAGCTCTATGACTGAATATTATGTTTCATGTCTGCGTTGAGTAAACTGGCCACTTACTCTTCTCGGATATGTAATGTGTTACTTGAACTCATGCTAAAATATAGTAATAATAATGACACAATTACATATGTTTAAGGTCGTATTTTTAATATTTGTAAGTTTTCTGTTTCGTGGTAATTTAACTTTCACTCATGGAGTATTTTCCGGCGTTTTATTTTTCACATTTTATGACAAGACATTTATTGATACAATTAGATCAGCTTGCGTAGATTAGAGCATTCCGTGTTATCCATTTTTGTCTCGAATATTTTCGACAGGGCTCTACACCTTTTTACACACACTCAAGATTATTAGGATGGATATTATGGCGGCAATTTTCAACGATTTTCAAATTTTACACACGCCTCGTTGGATTTTATCCTGACACTTGGTATTTCGTGTGAGTGCTCGCTCATATGCTTGCTTTATTCTATTTTCGGTAATGTTTTATATCTCATGTTTTTACACTTTTTACTTTAATTTTTCTAAATTTTTAAATTTCTTTCATTCTTTTTGACCACTCACTGGATTTTGTGGGTGTTTGCTGATGCTTGAAGTTACAAAGTTTACACAGTACAAAGTTTTTTCTTTTTTTTCTTTTTCATTTTTGAGTGTTAGTGAACATTTTCGGGATCCTCCTTCTCACCGTCCAGCTTTACATGCGGTTTCTTAGTTACAAAGGTTACAATGTTCTCTCTTCACAAAGTTCGTACAAAGTTTTATTCCATAAGTACTGTATGTAGAATTGTTCGGTTACACACAGTTTTTCTACCATTTTTAATCTTTTTCAAATTCAACGACAAACACTTTATAGATACTGCAATGCTTATTTGCATTTTTCTATTTATGCAATGTTTACCAGCATATATGTTAGGCCTTTACTTTTCTAAAATTTTACACAATATTTTTGGCGATTTGGCAATTCAATACTTAGTTATTATACACTTATTTGTAGGAGATGGTAAGATTTTAATATATTTTGCTAACTTGCAAGAGTAATTTTCAGTATATTTGGCAATATGTTCATTTTAAATGTTTTTAGGTCACAGTAATTACAGGAATTATTTCTTTTATGTGTACGATCACTATTCTAGAGAATTTGATAAATCCCTTAAATACTAATAAAATTTTATTTCACAATCTGGGATTTATCTATCACCTATCAAGACTACATGTGATTCGAAGTGGATGTGCTGGTGCAGGTAAGTTCATTTATATATGTTAATTTTTCTTTATTCAACTCTTCGTAAAATATTTTGTGGTTTTTTCTTCAACTATTAGATTTTTAAAATTTTCACATCGTTACACTTTGCATTTTTCATATACAATTTTTCATCATTGTCACGGACATGTACAAGGAAACATTGAAAGTTTTTACATGCCGGACATGCATTCGTCATCCCTTTTTGTAAAAAAAAAAAAAAAAAAAAAAAAAATGTACACATGCAGTATTTTCATTGGGATACTTTTGACTTGCAGCGATACTCTTTCACACACACACACACAAATCCTTTTTGCAGCCTTTCATATGACAGGTTTGGGGTCCCTGTATATGGTCAACGGTAGGTTTTGCAATTTTAACGTTTTTTTTTTTACACACGTATTTCTTGTTCTGTCATTTGTGCCTAATGAGCTTTCTGCTCTTTTCAAAATTTGTCATAAATTTCGTATTCTCGTCAAGGTTCACAGACCTTTTTATTTGTTTCATTGTTTTTATTTCTCTCATGAAATCAATATTTTCACAATTTTTAATTTTATTCAATTTGTAATTATTCTATGCATTTTTATTTTACTATTACTTGTACTTGCCAGCCTTCTTTCTTGAGTCATTTTGATAGGATACTCATATTATTTTCACAATATTTTGGAAACACATTTACACATCACTCTTGGATCACACATACCATTGAGTTTTCATTGCCTTTCTCTTTTCTACATTTCTGATTTTGTTAGTTTCACTAAAGAAAAGTTGTTTCTTTCTAGACCAGGGTAATTCACGTAATAAGATATTTTCTTAATTACGAATTTTTCAGTTTCTTAACAGGTGTACAACCCTTCTGCTTCTTACTGATTCGTGCATACTTTATCTGCTAAATACAATGCATATATCATCTGACGATGATAGTTTGAGGTGCCTGCACACACATACACACACTTCCTTTTCGTTGTCACCTGTTTTGCAAGTCATGTCATGTAACACTAAATTTTCATACACTTTGTTTCTTTTTCTGTCCAAAAATGACAGTTTATCCTGGTATACTTTTAGCCATAGAAATAATGTATATACATTAAATTATGTTTCATTTTTAACTTCTCTTACTTACTTTATCTTAATATATTTCTTTTTAAATTATAAGGTGCACACACACAAAAAAAAAAAAAACAGTCATCGTCTTTTCTACAAATAGTTAGTTTTTTTTTTTTTTTGTTCTTGCTTTTGACCATGTGGACTAGTTTGTTTAGAATTAAAAAAAAAGAGAGAAATAATAGTAAAATTTTCTTTGTCACATTGTTTTTTACCCGTGCAGTTGTGATATTCATACATGTATTGTTTTGTCCTCATTTCTTTTTCATGTCTCAAAATATTTTTGTGGTTGGAAGTATAATATATCCAACTCTTCTAGCAATAAAAAAAAAAAAAAAAAAAAAAAAAAAAGAAGTTGCTAATTCTTGAATATGAAAGTTCAAGTATGAATATTTTAAAGTTTCTGGAAATTGATTGAAAAGAATAAAGAGTGCACACTTTAAAAATAATAAACAGTGGAACAAAAAAAATATATATCCAGAAACGATTGAACAGAGCTCATATATAAATATTTTTTCCAATGTAAGTGGTACCCATTTGGTTTATTCATGCTTACATGAATGCATACGTATTGATACATGATATAAATTTTTATTTGCATATTTAAAAAAAATGTGTATGTCCTATTATAAGCATATAGGTATATTTTATCCAGGGTACTATTTGAAAAATTTGTTTATTTTCATTTGCGATTTATGTTGTGTGAGAGGTGACACACGTAGGTCATGTAGTTTTTTTTCCTGTTTTCGGGGAGATAATATATGAGGGAGATTTAACTTCATATATTTTGAATGCAATTTATATGTTAAATCCCCCCCCCCCCCAACTTTAAAGTATATGGTTCCTGTTTAGCTTGAAATTTAATTGTCGGGTCACAAAATTATTTATTCTCAGTTCCGTTGCCTAAAATGTAAGCTCTCATTTTATTTCGCTCGTTCGTCGCTTTCTGACCACATTTTCATCTACTTTAAAAAAAAAATAAATAAACAGCTTTGTGCGTAGCAACAGTTAGAAATCTTTGTTCACAGATGCACTTAACATCTGTATTTTAACGGATCATCATCTGATATCATTTCTCACGGCATATAAAAATTATTTCGTCTTATTATTATTCCCATGGCCTTTTACTTGCCATATATGGTATGCCGGCGCCTGTTTGGGATAATTTTAGCTCACATCTTCCTGTTCTAGATAGTAACCTTTTAGGGTGGGTTCCCTCAAAAATTTACCGGGTTCCATTATGCGGTTTTAATTGGACTGGCGTTAAAAATTCATAATTCCTCTCTGGCGTAATCCCATTCACTTCATACTAATGGATAAAAACCACATGTGTCTCCTCGCTGTATTGTATCGCCAGAAATAGATATTTTTGGCTAATTTTATTGCTATTGTTTCGCCAATGCTTCATACGAGCTGAGAAAGTTGTAACAGTTCTCGAGAGAGATTCAGCTCTTGCCCTGTGTAAGAAGAAGATGTAAAATTGATTTGCCTCCTCTCTAGCCACCGGCGATTGTTAGCCGGCTTTGTATTGCGAGTTCCATCGAACCTGGATTCTACACAAATAAACGTCTATGTATGTGCAATCTTGGACTCCTTTCATATGGTATTTTACAATCACGGCTCTGAGTATTTCTTAATTCCTACTTAAAAATTCTCAACGAAATATTATAATTCCTGGGAGAACAAAATAACTATCATATTGAAAATCATTAATATGAATAAGATGGTAACCTCTACTCAAAGCGTTTACTGGCGTCCTTTGTGTATGCATCTAATAACTAAAGTAGTTCGGAATATTTTTTTAAGTGTAGAAATTTCTCTACATGTGTAAATGTTTTGATCTTTGAATAACAGTCGTGAGATGCCCGTCTTAAATCCTTTTTATACGTTTACGAATAGCCTATTATCAAATAAGTAGTAAAGGTAATTACTAATGGTCTCCGGCACTTAAGAAATCCTCAAAAATTCAAAGATATCTGATTTTCGCCCATGTTATGTTTGTAAGAATAATATTTTAATAGAGAAACATTGTAACAGGTTAAAAAAATCGAGATATTATGTTTATGCAGTGCAAGGAATCTCTTCTGATGGGTGATAAAGGAGTGTATGGTCTGTACACTTTTTCACTCAAAATGTATTGTTTCGACAGAGTTAGTTGGAGTAAGGATTTCCAAACACTTTTACATGAATTTTAACGATACGGAAAAATTAAATTTATACAAATCTAAAATGTAGAAAAAATAAACTAATTTTTTAAATAAATTACTTTTTCGATAAAATAAAATTAATTCACTGTTTTGTATTTTAGTATGTTTCCCTCATATTAGTGACTTGAGAATTTGGTACATAAAAAATGAGCAACAAAACATATTTGAAAACAAAAATGAACGCGAATTCAGTGACTATTTCTTAATAAACTACTTGCTTGGAATAGCGCAAAAAACACATGTTATTAGCATTTCCTATATACACTTTTCTATTGAGCGCCAGTTTAACTTTAGCGAGAATGGTTTTGACACAACAAAGTATTTCTGTGACAACCAGATTCAATTTAACCTACGTTGTTTCTATATGAATGTCTTTAAAATTAAAAATAGTGGTGGCATATGCATATGATAGATAGTGAGATTGGACGTTTTAGTCCAAACTGATGAAACCCATATTCCAGGACTTGTCAATAAACGCCTAGAACAGTTCTATTAAATGAGTGATAATTGGCGGCTCGACAAGCTTGTGTCCAAAACCTTCTCAACCAATCAAATTTTATTGCTCGTATGTCTCCACTATGTTACATATAAAGACATCTAGGTTCCTATCGCTCACGATTTTGTTTAAAATCCTCTTCTTTAATAAAATTATCGCTCATATGTTGCCACTTTCTAGTTTATAACGTCACTATCATTGCTCATTGCTCAAGCTTTTGTACAAAATCCATTCGACTAATCAAATTATATTTCTTGTATGCCACACCTCACACATTTATAAAGCCAATTTATTGTTCATCGCTCAGGTTTTAAACGCAGTCATTAAAATATTTGGCGTGTCCCTGTAAAAAAGCTGTGCACTGCACAATAATTATTTTTTACAAAAAATCTTTCCTGTACTAGAATTGTAGTCGAAATGTTAAATTAAAAACCGTTCAATGGTGGCTGAAAAAATATTGACACACATACATAACGACCAAACACAGAAGCTTTTTTGTGAAATTGCCCAATTGAAATGATAGGAAATTAAAATATTGGTTTGAAATTCGGCCCTTTAGATCCTATTTGCATTCGCCCTCTAGAATGCTTATTCGGAATGGCATCATTCATATCGTTCTCCATATTAGGCCTATTAAACTAAAAAACTTACACAAAACTTTGATAGAAATTGAATCCTATACACAATAATTCCTTGAGGAGTATTAGTACAATATAAACTGCGCTGCTGGCAAAAAAGAAGACCGCTTATCATCCTTCGTCCATGGTTTTGCTCTTCTCTCTAGAATGCGGAGTTGGACCACCTTAATTGCATAGTTGGGGTCATTCTAAATTTAAAATTATTTTTTTGTTTTCCCCCCTCTGAATTTTTTTTTAACACAGTTTATTTTTTTATAATGTCATACTGCCAAAACGTTTGTCAACGGATGTAGTTCACATTTTTCTCATATTTTTATCTAGTTTTCATCTTTGTTTGCCTAAATTTTTAAGATCTACTCTTTTTAATTGTTTTTAGTTTGTATAAAGAAAACAGATGTATGGTTCTGAGGTCTTTTTCTTTTCCTCCTTTACCTCAGTGCTTGCTTGTTCCCTCTCAACTGTGAAGAGAACCTAACTTCGCATATTCCACTTCAATAAAACTATATTCTGTCCCTTAAAATAACGTTTTCTAATTTTTTTAAAGTATTTTATTTATCGAGTTATAAAATCTAACTACCCCCTGTATTTCCTTTTTATTAAGCTATCTTTTTAATTCATTCATAACTTCTTTTCATCGCATTTTACGCTTCTTTTTTTTTTTTTTTTAAATAAAAGAAAAATAATTTTTATTCCCATTGTAACTCACTCTTTTCCGATAGGCATTCAAAATTTAACCAGACGCTTTACTCCGCACTTTTGTTCGTTAAGATTTAATTTTTTAACTTATAAAATTATTTTTTCATATTTTGTCTAGATGCCTTTTTACCCTATGTAACGTGCATGTAATATTTATAACCTTCGGCTCTCAATTCTTTAAGGTAACCCCCATGTGAACTGTGGCTATGCGGTTTCGCTAGCTTACCAGAATCCATGCCGTTCAGTGTGGCAATAAAAAATCATAATTGTCCTTCATTACTCTGCCATAGACTTTTCATTAACGGAAAACCTACACTTGCGTCCCTTCGCATCTGTTTTTTCAAACAGTTCGTTAATTTGGCTATTTGGCTTTATGTTTTTTTTTCTCCCCGCCAAGGCGTCTCAGGAATTGCTAAAGAAATTTGTAATTTTTAATCGCTTTCTCTCTGACTGATGATCAATAATTGTTTATAACGTTCGCCTGCTTCTCATTACAATTCTTTCCAGACCGGCGACTATGTAACGGATCCTGGTGTCAACTCAATGCGAATAAAGATTGTTTTTATTGTGCAGCTATGTCCATAATAATTCAGCAATCTTGGTCATCTTATTTTCTTTAAAGATCCAATTTTCAGCTGATAAGAAGAACTCCAATCTACATATGTGACGGGGTAAAAACATCGTCACATCAACCAATCCAAAAGCATCGAAATTTGCTTATCAAATTACCAACTTGTTTAATATTTCTAACCATCCTTCCATTTTATCTTACAACTCCGATCGAATGTAAACATAGGCAAGACATTACGACCTATGTAGGAAATTCAACTAATCTGCATTTGTTCTAGAATGCTTAATAGAACTCTGCCAACATATTAATTGCATGTAATAGATTAAAAACATTCATTTTCGGTAAGGATTATATTTAAGAAACACAGCAAAAAATAAACAGGAAAAACTGAAAAAGTTTAAACTTTTCTTTTATATATTTGAAAAAATATTTTAGAAAAAAGGGTGACAGTTTCATAAAATGAAAAGAACTACCTTTAGGATATTCGAAATGTGAATAATTTCTTTTTAATCTTGAATTTTCATTCTGATACGTCTGAGAATATAAAACGGGCTTAGAGCCATGAACCTGCTAATTAAACAATTAATAAGAATTATCTATTATTAATAAGAATATATTATACCAGTGACACTTAATTTAGGCTAGTTATAAACGATTTTTTAAAGAAGAAAATAGTTTCAGGTCGCGTGATTTAATAATATAAATTTAAATGCTATACATATCAAAATCTTGTAACAAAAGAAACTAGTTTTTTATTGAGAAAGTTTTATTAATTTTTTAACGTTTAACATGTTTGTTTATATTTTATTACGTACATTGTAAGCCTTTTTTTATTTTTTATTTATTTTCTAGTGAAAATGTTGTAAAATCATTAAATTCAATAAAATATTCCATTTAATGTCAGAAAGATAAAAAAATGTTTTATTTCAAATTAGATCAAAAATATTATTTTCTCACACTGCAACTCATTAGAGCTATTGAAATTTTTATACATGTACTTAACTCTTCGTACTCGGCATTTCTATTAGGGATACCTATTTTAAGTAATACGTAACATATCCATTAAAAATATGTTAGTACTCTTTAAAGAAAAAAAAAACTAGTTGATTCAGTAAAACAGTTTATATGGACATAAATAAATTATTGTCGTTTGTTTTGCGTTTTGTATTTTTTTACTTATGTATAATAAAACATTGCTTGATATGTACTTTTATTGAAAAATTGAACGTACAAGTACTTGTTGGAAAAAATGAAAAAAGTAAAATACACAAAATTAGTAACCGTTTGAATTAGAAAATAACATTATTTTAAATAATGCATTTATTTTTTTTTTTATCTGATTTGAAAGTAAATTTATCGATAATTTCAAAATAACTTTTAAGCACCCTCTCTATATATACAGTCGTTATTCATCTTACAATTAATGTTTGGAGGCGGAACTAAAATAAGCTTTTTTTCTGGTTATTAATCAGTTAATAAAACCTCACGACAGACTTTAAGAAATCACCGACTGTTATTCTAAAAAATCAATAATGTTATTCAATGAGCTATACTTATTTGAGATATTTTGGGCCGTGCTGTAAACTTTGATCATCATACTTTTATGACAACATTTATTCATCTACTTATCGTTTTACCTTTTTAACCGATAACAGAAAATGTTATCAATTACGTTTTTGGCTATAAAACAAATCGTTTAAGGCGGCTCTCAAAAAATATTTTTCCCGACCAATAATACGAAAATTTCTGGCACATTTACAGACCCATTTTTAAATGCAAAAGTATGACACTTGCAATTCACGATATTGAAGCCATTTGGTATCGGATGGTGTATTCCATTTTTAGATAAATATATTACTTATCGAGCGATTTACTGTTATAAGCGATTGATATCACGTGACGACGTTTTATCCGTTTCTGCGCTGACGCGTCCAGAATTTCTGTTAAAAACACTATTATTTTCTCAAAGATATTATTTGTTTAACAAAAAATGGAAAACACCATTCATTTACATTATTTCCGAATAAGAACACCTGGCAATTTCATGCGTTTCTGAACGAAAATGAATTCAAAAATGTATCAAAAAGTATCTCCTTTGGATTTGAGAACAGCCTTAATTTACCTTGTCATGTTTATAAAACATAAAACACATTTAAGTACTGAAGAGTATTTCTCACATAATTACTTTCATATGATCGTTTAAATAGCGACATGCAGCAGAACCGAGGCCGCTGCAGGTTTAACTGCCGGCAATAAACATAAATAATCTTGGAATGAAATTGTTTGTTGGGAAAATAAATCTCCCAGTGCGTTTTTAGGTAGATTTCGTAAGAAATACTACCTATTACATTCTCACCTAAGTTGGAAATTTTGAAATGTTTTTGCAGATCTACGCCGATCATGACTCCCAGAACCCAAAACCACCCCCAGTTCAAAACTTTATCTATCTATCTATCTATCTATCTATCTATCTATCTATGTCACTTTTTTCTGACCACGATAACTGGAAAAATTCTGCATAAATCTCTTCCAAACTGATACATAAAATCAAGGGTCATAAAATCTCGGTCAAGTTCGTTAATGGGCAAAATCGAACCAGGGGGGGGGGAAATGGGGCGGCTTTTTGTGAAAACAGAAAAACTCTCATAATTTCTTTATTTTTATACGTATCGAATCCGTTTAAAGTTATTATTACTTCTAGGAAAAGAGCCGAAAATTTATGTATGACAGATTTTTGATATAATTAAAAATGGCCCCAAGGGGGGAAAAAAGGGGGGGGTTTAGAAGAAAAAAAATCATAGCTTCGTCAATTCACAAGATATCAAATCCGCGTAAATTTATTATTAATCCTCTTAGTATTATCTAAAACTTTTATATTGACAAGTTTTTTATAGGACCAACCGTTATATCAAAAAATAATTAAAAACAAAAAAAATCCCTGCCGGCTCCGCCTGCAAACAAGTTATTTTTCGAAGTAGGCGGTTCCAACTAAAGCATCTTTTCGATACTGATACATAAAATCAAGGGGCATAAAATCTCGGTCGAGTTTGTTAATGGGCAAAATCGAACCAAGGGGGTGGGGATGGGGCGGCTTTTTGTGAAAACAGAAAAACTCTCATAATTTCTTTATTTTTATACGTATCGAATCCGTTTAAAGTTATTATTACTTCTAGGAAAAGAGCCGAAAATTTATGTATGACAGATTTTTGATATAATTAAAAATGGCCCCAAGGGGGGAAAAAAGGGGGGTTTTAGAAGAAAAAAAATCATAGCTTCGTCAATTCACAAGATATCAAATCCGCGTAAATTTATTATTAATCCTCTTAGTATTATCTAAAACTTTTATAGTGACATGTTTTTTATAGGACCAACTCATAGCAAAAAAAAAAAAAAAAAAAAAAAAAAAAAAAAAAAAAAAAAAAAAATCCTTGCTGGTTCTGCCTGCAAACAAGTTTGGTTTCGAAGTAGGCGGTTCCAGCTGCAGCATCCTCGCAAAAAGGTCATTTCTTCCGCAATTCCCGTCAAACAGGCGCCCCACGGTCTGCGTCTTCGAAATCTACCTGTGCCTGTAGGCCGAGCCGTCAGGGATTTTTTATTGTTAAATCCGCATCGTGCTACTGCTTGTACTTGAAGAATTATTGGGTTTTTATTATTTGCTTTTGAATAGCCAGTTGTAGCAGGTAAAGAGGCCATAAAATTATGGCATTTATTGTTATGAATCCTGTAAATGTATCTTTCGAATATAACAAAATGAATGCATATCTGTCCCTAGTTAAACAAAGTTGTTCAAGTATATACTAACTTGACTGATAAACATTTTGAACTGATTGACTTTAAATATACACACGTATCCATTAAAAAAATCGCCTACCAATGGTGTTTCTTAACTTGTTACATTGATATTGTGGTCCACTTTCATTTTTAATTATATAGATGCTAATATTACTCATTGTCATATTTCAATTAATAACCATAAGTTAAAGCTTTTGACGTGTCTCTGTAAAAGAAATTTACACGATGTGGTGATTATTTAAAAAAAATTGTAATCGTACTGTGTATTTAAACAACATTTTAAATTGAGAATTTTTTACATTTATTATAGTTTAAAATAGATTAAAAAAACAAGAAACAACTAGGAAGTCAAACATAATATTATTAGAGATTGGTGGTATTACTACGGGACCTCTGACGAAATTAGCCTTTTTTAACAAAAAGTACCAAAACTGGAGCATCTGCTCAAACAATATGTGCGGACATACATTTGAGTCGGTTAAAAAATAAATCGCATTGAAGCACGTCACACATGTTTCTTAAGTTAAAATCGGAATATCTATTTAGTAATAAATCATGATGTTCGTAACAATTCATCGTGTTTAGTAATAAATCATGTGTTATTTATCTATTCAAATGTTACATTCCGGTTTAATGACCGTTTTTGTTTATGTTCGTAATTTGCTTTTGAAAATGCATTTTCTTTCCTGAATAAATATGTTTTTTTTATATAATTTAATTAAATTTTAACAATACAGTATATAACAATAAAACATTAAAATCGTACCCATTTTAAAATGTTTCTTATTAGTTAAATAGAAATAAAATGTTTTTTAATTGTGTGTCAAATAACTTTTATATAATTTTTTTTCTACATACACATTAAAATTTAATTTTAATCTAATAAAAAGCATTTAATTAATTTCCCTAGACATAATAAAATAACAAGTAACAAGCTTTAAAGGTTTTTTAACTGTTACACATATTTCCAAAATACATTTGCTTTTATATTTATAAATTATTTTACAGAATATTAACGGCAAATCCTTCGGGCTATTGATATTGCCTCCGAACTTGCGATTAATCTTCAAAATGATAAATCTAAACGAAATTGCTTTTGTTCTTTTTGTAAACAAGATATATTTTGTTTCGACATTTTTAGTTGTTTTGTGATTATTATTAATTTCTTATTTTTTGGAATAACAACCTTTTAAGGAGAACAAACCGATTTCAGTGTTGCCAGATAGTCAAGAGTCATTTCCCTCAAAGTTCTGAAATGTTGCCCAAATCAGTGTTTTTTTCTGAAAATATCCCCAACATTTAAATTTTCAATTTACCACTCTAAAAGTATTTAACTAATTAAGATTAAAAAAAATTCCCCAAATCAAGCCTTTTTTTTAAACAATTCCCCAGTTACAAAAAGAGGAAAGAAAATAGCAATCTTGTGAATTGAAATTTTTATTGTGATTGATTACTTTCTTGAAAAAAATAACACCAAAAGTTAATTATATATCAGAGTCCGATAAATAATAAATTAGAACGTACAATGCGGGTAAACTGTCAACGACGAGCACTAGGATGGTCTTTTCAAGTGCTGTATATGCTAACTGGTGGAAAAAGCTGTAAGATCTCGCTTCAGAAAAATTGGTTCAAATGTCCTTAATCCCGTCGCACTGGTTCGAACATTCCCCTTGGTATGAACATTTTGTTTTAATGTACCAGCCTCTAATCACCTAAGACAAGTGATTAGGCAGTTCAATTATATTATGCTTATTAATTTAATAACTACATAGTTTTAAGTTTTAATTTTAATCAAATATTTTCCTTTATTATTTTTCTGGTACAAATTTCTGCTCTTTTTGAAGACAAGAAACAGATTACCTTAAAATCAGTAAGAATCATACATATAACTAACCTTAAACAAAAACATTTCATAGTCCGACGGAAATAACTCTATACATTAATAACTGTTATGACGAATAGCTATCTAAAACAGATAATTTCTCCGCTTTCTCGCGATTATGTTTAATCAGGTTTTACTATACATACATTTTTTATTTCCATTCTTCAATTTTTCATTTAACTCCTTAATTATCTAATCCGTAAAGCACGTCAAAGTATTTCTGTTGCATTTTATTTAAAAACTATGGAATATATTAAAAAATCTGCGAATGTAATCGCTATATTTCAAATGTCCTACTTCATCAACCTACAGATACAGCTTTCCTGAAACACAGTAAAACGCTAAAAACTATCAGCATAAATGATTCATTTTCAAAATATAATTTTGAACAATGAAGATCACAAATTTTCAAACTGTGTACAATATCACAATGTTATAAGATAGAATAGAGTGAAATGTCTTTACTTTGCACAATAAATGTAAGAATATTCACTAATGGAAAACAAATAAAACAACAGTATATAATAACAGTATAAAATGGGACTTTATGGTAATTCTATTAAGTCCAATCAAGGCAGTAGGTTGGTAGCTCAAGATAACCTTATCTATTAATCTATTGGTATTCACATTTGCTACACATTTGGATAGGCAAATTCGATACAATATTCGCGTGTGGAAAGAAGGCACATATCGTTGAGAAGTCATTTATGTCATTGAGAAGTCATTTTATTAATGTGAGAAATGGCATTTACCTGGGAGAATAGAAGAACGGCAGTAACTTTGTAAAGTTGTAAAGATTGCATTTGGGTCAGTAGTGTTCACTTACATTATAATTTTTCGTCCTATGTACTTGTAAAAAGTTTTTAAAAGTAACACAATTTTCTCCTATCCCACATTATATCTCATTTCCATTATTCTTATTTAAATTTATTTTCTACAGAAAAAAAATCTTCTCCATTTTGATGATATGTCAGGCAAGAAAAAATAAAGATCTTGTGCAAGTTCTATGTTGTAGCTGCAAAATCATGTAAGTTACAAGAGTTTTTTTAACTTGTTCCTTTAATTTTGAGTATTGCAACTCATTGCAATGAGCAATCTTATTGTTTGCGAGACATGGCGTTTAATTGGTTTAATAGAAGAAGGACAGAAACTTTGTAAAGTTTTAAAGCTTGCATTTGGGTCAGGGTTGTTCATATAGATTATAATAGATTTTCAATGTATTTCTAACAAGTTTTAAAAAGTTACATAATTTTTTTCCTATCTCACATTATATTACATTTATTATAGTCTTATTTAAATTTATTTTCTGAAGAAATAGTATATTTTGCAATTTGACGATTTGTCAGGCAAGACAAAATAAAGGTGATGTGCAAGCTCTATGTTAGTAGCTGTAAAATCATGTAAGTTTCATAAGTTTTTTAACTTGTTCCTTTACTTCTTTCCTCAGTATAGCAAGTATATAATAAAGATAATATATTAACACATTTTAAGAACATTGGCATAAAATTATGGAAAGTTGTCCGTACAAAGAGAAAAAGTTTTAATATTGCTTTTGGAGAAATTTATTCGAGGCAACCTTATGTTCTGTTATAATAACTAAAAGTAAAATAAAAAGGATTGTGATTGATTTAAAAAAATGTAAATGTGGAAAACGACATTGGCTATTTTAAGCTTCTATCTCGAGATTTTTTTAACCCGATCGTCTTCGTTTTTGGGGCGTTTTCTCCATTTAGTTACTTCCCCATTTCTAAATTCGAGTTAGCGCCCTGTCCCCCTGGGTCCCGATCTACGGCCGCTTGAACTTTTTGTGCGCTATTTATTTTTTACCCCTCTAATTGTGTAACCCTCTCAATACACAGCTTTAAGCTGAGTCTTAAGTTATTATCAATGTAGGGAATGAAAACTTCACGGGGCTCCATACCGGGACCAAGGGGGTCAGGGTCTCAACTGGAATGTAGAAATGGGAGAACAATTAAATGGAGATAGGTGTACCAAAAACGAAGAAGATCGCATAAAAATGGCACAAATTATTAACAATTTAGGGCAAAAAACTTAAAAGGGTCTCAAGGGCCCGGTCATAAAAATTAAAAATATGAGCCTCAGGTGCATTAGGACCTGCCTTGCACTGCTTAAATCCAAATTTTCATATTTCTAGGTGCGTTATATTTTCCTAGCCATCGCACACAAACAGACAGACACACAAAGAGCGAAACTTTCTTTTATTAGTATAGATAAATTTAGATGGAGCTTAGGTCCAACGTATGTAAATGTGCTCTTTTGCTTTTGGGACTGGTTAAAATAGTATCGCATATCATTTGCATTTTTTATCAAGCAGGGCGGTCGCTCTGCCAAGCCAAGCTTTAAAAAAAACGCCATACAAACAACACCAAGAACTGGACAAGACCGCTACTGCTTACTTACAGGAATCAACTTCGCAATGTTAAATCGACAAAACATGCCAGATTAAAATATGAGATATCAAATAAACCAAGCGTCGCAGAAAAAAAAAAAAAAAAAAACGAAAACTAGAAGAATCTAATGAAGAATTTCTTCAATTTAAGACTAAACTCATCTTCATAAGTAATTTATAAACAGAGATATAGATTTTTTTTAAAAACGTCGAGTTACTTAAAATGATCACTTTTTTCTTCGTCAAACTTTTTTTTTTCAAACAACCTACAGACCTTAATATTCGGCAGAATTAAAAAAGGATTGCATTTTTATACAAGTAATTACGTAATCTATGTGCTTTTATAAAATCCACTGAAAAAAATATTATTTTCTATCCATAATTAGCAAAAAACTGTTAATTAACTTGGCGATTAAAAATTATGCCAAAACAGAAATAAAACCCGCCAACGACCATGTATCATCTGTATTATAATAGCACAATCAGTTACAGGTTATGACCACATCAAATTTCATCTGCAAGTCCGCCATTTTCTTCTGAAGATATTATTTTAAAAATAAAACGGTACTTACGTATTATCCGTGCCAGTTTTAAGCCAACTGCGCCAGGCATGGAGCCAATATTACTAATTATAGTAACCCTTATATATTTTTTTCTTGCTACATGGTACATGCCTGGGAATAATCTATAATATTATAATATGTTAATTATAGTATAATATATTTCTTATTTACTATGCTATTTACCATTTATTAATTTTACTAAAATAATGTTATTTACTATTTTTAACAATGTTATAAATTTAATAAACATATATTACATTTTATTTATTTTATATAAATTACCATTTTTAACAATATTATTTGATAATGTTAAATTAATGCGTTTGAAAACATGATTGGCAGCGATAAACAAGATTGGTACTTGGCAACCATTTTTGGCGATCAATCTCCTGGCACGGATAATACGTAAGTACCAATAAAACTTCATAATTATAAGAACAAACATTTTATCAAACAATTAAATATGACTGCAAACTGCGGCAGATGACTGTTTCTAACATGAATAAGTATGAGAAATTGCCGGTCAGGGATATGGATCTGAGTGTCTCATTCGCAGAGCCTCAGCACGGTACGCATAAGATCCCAGGTTCGAGTCCTGGCCCAGGTCAATTTTTCACTCATGTTTTTTTAGTGTATTTAATTGTCTGATAAAATGCGTGTTTTTATAAATATTGTAAAATAAAGTAATCAGACGTAGTGTTTATGCTTTAAAAAATATTTTAAATATATAATTTACGTTTTTAGAAAGATCTTTAAAAATAAATTAGTTTTTGAGTGAAGATGTACCTTCTAAAATGTATACATTAAGAGTTATCGCCATTTAAAATTTCTTTCGAAACGTAAACAAAATTTTTGAAATGCATCAAATGCGATTCATTTCTAAAAATAAAAACACACGGTAAAGGACAGGCATTCGTTCGCAGGAATACCTTTCACGTCATTTTCCTATAAATTAATGAACTCCAGTTGTTAAATTATTTTTGTTTTAGAAGTGAAGTTTCCATTTAAATTTATTGTAACAGTACAATGTTTAATTGAATAAAATAATGTAAATCTAAGAAATTGCTAAGAAATTTCAAACATGCAAAAAATAAATAAATAAACAAAAAATAAATAAATAGATAATTAAATAAATAAATAAATAAAAATCAGCTTTCAGAAATTCTAAAAATTGTTCATATATCTTAATTACAAGCTAAAGGAGGGTTTATTTCTATATTAATATATATATAATAGTAATTTCAGCAAATATATTAAATTCCAATGCGATCTGTTTTAAACTTAAAGATAGTTTATAACACATGATAAAAAATTTATAAAAAAGAATGGCGCGTCACATTTCAGGGGGGGGGGATGGGGAGGGGTGTGAACAAAATTAGGAAGTATAATAAAGCTATCTGTTTGAAACATTACGATATTTTATAACACATAACATAAATTTTAAAAATAAAGCCGCGTGAAAGATTATATGGAGGGGCGGAGCGCGTTTAGCCTACACAAGGGGGGGGGCACTTTTCTAAATTTTAACGACATCCGTCATGTCACATATCGTTACAAAGGGATGTGACCACTTATTCGTGTTATGCCCCACAGGTGTCACCTCCACATTTTGCGCCCCCCCCCCCCGACACTGCTCATGTGATATATTGTTCGAAAGGCCTGTGACCGCTTATTCATATTATGCATCTTCGGGGTCCATCCTCTCACTTTCACCCCCGCCCCCGAAAGGTGCAACTTTTCTAAATTTTGCCGACACCTCTCATGTGATGTATCGTTGGAAAGGTCTGTGTACGCTTAATCATATTATGCGGGGGGGGGGGGGTATTTTCTAAATTTTGCACATACCCCTCATGTGATACGTCGTTGGAAAGGTCTGTGACCGCTTAATCCCATTATGTATCTCCGGTGTTCATCCCCCCTTTTGCCCCCCAAACACGATTAGCTTTCACCACCAGGGGATGCTTTCCTATCTCTGTTTCCTTGGGTCGGATCACGACGGGGTATGGCTCATTCGACTGGACATCGATAGAGCTTTCCGATTTTAGTTCGTTTTTTCATCACCAGGGGGCACTTTCCTATCTCTGGTTCTATGGGCTAGATCACGACGGGGTATAGCTCATTCGACTCGACATCTGTAGCCTTAACGATTTCAGTCCCGAGGTTCATACAGAACAGATTCCGCTACCTGGTGGTGGAAGATTGAACTTGAGCGTGCGCAGCACGACTGCTATACGGTGCCGAAGGCAGTGGTGACCCGTGTCGGAAGTTAGTTTGGTTAGAGATTTATACTATTCGATGTGCAAATTAAATGATTATCCGGTGCCGCAGGCAGGTGGGATCCAGGTCGGAGGTTCGTTCGGTTCGAGGTTTATCTTATTCGAGGTTTTACAAGATTCGAGGCCCCGATGTAAATTAGGGGCCCGCTAGCGGGTGAAGCCAGCAAGTGCTAATAATAAAAGAGCGTGATATCACGTTTGATTTCAAATGCAGCGCTGACACGCTATGTACGTATTCCATTTTTATTCATTTCATGGATAAGTCAGTGATATTTTTTAACGGAGGATAACAAGTATTATAACAAGCCACATTTAGTATGTTGTTTTTAATAGTGTAATTAATTTAATTGAAAAAGCTACTGGTATTTCTAGTTAACCCTTTAAACAATGACTGAACGTAAAATGTAATTTTAAATTATTTCTCATGTTTAGATTATTTAAATTATGTTTAATCTATTGGAAAAAAAAAGAAATGATATCTACAAAAACAACTTTTCAAAAGTAAAAAAAAAAAAAAAAAAAAAAATGTGGCTAAAAAACGGTGTGATATCAAATTTCCAAGCTATTATATTACTTATTTAACTTTTTTCCATTAAATAAGTTATCATATTTATAAGTCGAGTGCCTACGTATACGTTTATAGAAATCGTTTTCTCCTGTACTAAATACATCCTAACGAGTTTCTGAAAATTCAATTTTTTTCAAATTATGCATAATGGGCTTGGCGGCCATCTTTCCATATTTCGAAGCACACAAATTTCTAAAGTAAAAGCGTAATATGTTTGCAATGTAATATGTTTATAACAATTTCGAACTTCAGATTTTAACTACGGACAGATAAATTAAATAAGACTGATATTTTGAGAAATTGATGTTCACTAGTTTGAAATTAATAATTACTCTAAAAAATAAGATGAATCTTTGAGATAAGTCATCATTATCTTAAGACATAATTTTCAGAGCATACAAGTCTATAAATGAAACGCTTAAAATATTTGCTTAAATAACAATTTTGGATTTGGGTGCTTAGAATTTTGTGAATAATATGCAAAGATGTCCGCCAAGCCCATCATGCATAATTTGAAAAAAAATTGAATTTTCAGAAACTCGTTAGGATGTATTTAGTACAGGAGAAAATGATTTCTATAAACGTATACGCAGGCACTCGACTTATAAATATGATAACTTATTTAATGGAAAAAAGTTAAATAAGTAATATATTAGCTTGGAAATTTGATATCACACAATTTTTTAGCCACAACTTTTTTTTTTTTTTTTTTTTTTTTTTTTTTACTTTTGAAAAGTTGTTTTTGTAGATTCTGTATTACGCGAATATAAACATAAAAGTAAGATTAATTCTGATCTTCCATTGTGTATCTGTCATAATTAAGCTAATTTTGTGCAATATTTATAAAGTTTTAAAATACACCTTTTGAATGTTATGTAGCAGGATTTATATACTAAAAATCGAGAAGCAACTGCACGAAATACCATGTAATCCAACGACCTCATAACTAAAGGTAAATTCAATAAGAAGTAAATTCAATAATTCGAAAAAAAAAATTATTTACGGATGTTTAGTACCGTAAGTTATTATTGAAGTTGCCTCTAGGACTATTATTTTATCTATGTATTTAAAATATCTTTGTATTTACTAACATAAAAAATAATTACCTAAATTATTCAGTGATTATTTAATTAATTAAAAGAAAATTAAAATCATGTAAAAAATAGAAACCGATAAAATATTTGATTAATCAATTAAGTAACTTTGATTAACCCATTTAAAACTTTTAAGCGATTCTCACTCCTAAAATAAAACAAATATATTTTACTATTTGTATTAAATATCTTTGGTTTGATACGTAGAAACACTACGGGAGCCTGCCTTTCAACAAATATAATTTTAGAAAATCTCTTTGAGATTTCAAGACGAAAAACAATCAGAATTCAGAATATACTTCAGAGAATGTAAAATATATTTTCCTCGTTAAATGAAGATAATTGCTGTTGGTAAAAAATATTATGTAATATAACAGTAAATGAGTATAAGTGAGATAAAACGATTAACTGAAGTGAAAAGTATTCTTAAATGTATTATTAAAGTAGCCTTAATTCAAATAATGGTAAATTCTCGTCCGATTTGCACACACTGCTAACGATAGTGCAGTCATAACATTCATAGAATTACTTTGCCGTAATAAAAAAGGTTATTTATCTAATAGTCATAGCGTAATCCTAATCCTAATCCTAATAATATTATAAATCTGATTGTGCGCAAATGTTAGGCTGAAGCCAGCGTCAAAATGGAGCCTTTAATGATCCTGTAATTTTGCATACAGATTGACTATAACCCTCATTTGAATATAGGCTGGTTTTTGTTTATTTTATTCAAATATTTTTCTTTATAATTCAAAATTTCGTTTTTTCATAGAGAGTAAATGGACCATTTTTTTCGTATAATATTTTAACATGGTTAAATTTACTTTACCGTTGCTAATACTTTATCGTTGCCAAAACTAATTCAAATTCCGGAATAATAATTTTAGTCAACAATTTAGTTTCAATTGAAAAATGTTCACGTAAAAAATAAAAATGAAATAATAAAATTAAAGAATTAAAAAGACGATTAAATAATATTATTAGAAATAAAACGTACTTTTTTTTAGTTTTTGATAATAATACAAGGTTTCAATATGAGTAACCATAGGAAACAGGCGAATATGACACCATACATCAAAAATAAAGCGGATATCTTTGATTGGTGAAATAAAATGATCTTGGGTTTTTTTTCTTCGCTTTTTTCTTTTGTATGGTAATAATTCTTGGCGTTTTACCGTCTGCGCAGGAATAATATAACTATACCGTATTTTTTATTTAAATTTAAAAAAAGTAAAAAGAATTTTCAAAAGAAAATGGTCAGCAAATGTCAATAATATGCTCCGCAAAATTATCCATATCGAAAATGATGTCATGGATAGCGAGAAATATTTATTTTCATTCTTAAAACTAAAATAAATAACTCGATTACCTAAAAAAAAATTACGAATGTTAATAGTTCCATTTTTGTTGATAAAAACTAAAGATTTAATATTATTTCGTTAAAGCAACATAATTTCCCCTATGCCAGTACTGAAATTAATTGCTTGGAAAAGAAAATTAACAAGAATTATGTCATTAAAAAGGGATTTCTCTGCGGTAAAAAGAGGCGTCATATTTGAAATAAAACGGGAATTTTCCAATGTGTTTTAAAATGAGTGTGAATCAATTCCTTACATTAATAATACAAGGATCAGTAAGTATAGAAAGTAGATGAGTTTCACGCCCTATTTATAACGAAAAATTTAAATGCTTTTTTATCTATACTGATTATTAAGCATGAATATCCGTTATATACAGATGAGAATTTTCTGCTAAAAATAGCATCATAATTTTAAGAAAAGGAAAATGAACACGAATCTATGTTTGTATTTCGCAACTACTCCTCACTGTAAAAAATTGCTGCAGTAAAATTACTGCAGCAGAGATTCCAGGCAATGTCCATAAGAAAACCGGTTTTGTGACTAGATAAACGAGCTTTGTTATTAGATAAACAGTTTTTGCCCGTAAAAACGTGAAATTTAGTGAAATGGACCGTTTACCTTGAAAATAGGACATTTCCCGTAAAATTACGGCAGCAATTCCCGGAGAATGCCCGTGAATTTACAATTTTCATTTACAGTGCCAGAATATCGAACGCAACGTGATTTACTTTATACCGGTTATCATTGATCCGAGGATGTTACACAAACTGTCAGAATTTAAAAAATTAAATTAGATGCCAAGATTTTTTTTTTCTTTTTTGTTAATTTTAACGAAGTTTCTCTAAAAACGGAAAGTAAATAACTGCATATTTGTGTATAAAAAAAGGAGAAATAAAATAGATCTGTATATTTTTTACACCATTTTCTCATTAAAACTGAAAAACAGAATTGATTTTCACTTTGAACAGATGGTGAAAACAAAATCTTGATTTCAGCAAATTATCCGAAAAATAAAAACATATTTTCACATATTCAAATTTCATGAATCAATTTATTCTGGAGAACAAAAATTGCCTGTCAACATACTGTCATTTAGAAAAAAAGGTTTGTTTCAGCTATACATTAAACCAAGGAGGCAGAACTGAATTTAAAGAAAAAGCATGTACTATTTCCAATTAATGTTTTTTTTTAAGGATAGCTGTTAAAACGTTTCACAAAGGCGTTAAAAGTAAAATTGTTTATCAGGTAAAATTGACATTTGTTTTTACCCAATTCGTCTATTTCCACGATTTTATTTGGCCCTCCTTTTTGCATTGGTTGCAATTTCATTTTCGCGATTATTTGGCACAAAATTTCACTTTTTAAAGACTGAGTTATGTCAAGGTCCCTATAACAAAAAAAATACCGTATTGTCGCCTATGAAATGTGATAAATAGTTAGTTAATTTTAACGTTTTTAATTATCGGGAGGGAAATATTTTCTTAATTAATGTATTTATTCTTCTTTTAATGTTGCGTGAACGAAGTCACGGGTAACAGCTAGTAATATTATAAATCTGATTGTGTGCAAATGTTAGGCTGAAGCCAGCGTCAAAATGGAGCATTTAATGATGCTGTATCTTTGCGTATAGGTTGATAATAAACCTCAAATGAACATAGACTGGGTTTTGTTAATTTTATTCAACTATTTTTCTTAATAATTCAAAATTTCGTTATATTCAGAGAGAATAAATGGACATTTTTTCGTATAATATTTTAAAATGGTTAAATTTACTTTACCGTTGCTAATACTTTATCGTTGCCAAAACTAAAGAAAATCCCGGAATAATAATTTTTACTCAACAATTTAGTTTTAACTGAAAAATTTTCACGTGAAAAATGAAACTGAAATACAAAGTTAAAGAATTAAAAAGAAGATTAAATAATATTATTAGAAATAAAACGTACTTTTTTTAGTTTTTAATAATAATACAAGGTCTCAATATGTGTAATCATAGGAAACAGGCGAATATGACGTCATTCATCTAAAATAAAGCAGACATGCTTTGATTGGTGAAATAAGATGATCTTGGGTTTTTTCTTCACTTTTTTTTTTTTTTTTTCTCTTTTCTATGATAACAATACTTGGCGTTTTACCGTCTGCGCACGGCTAATATAACTATACCGGATCTTTTCTTTAAATTTTAAAAAAGTAAAAAGAAGTTTGAAAAGAAAATAGATAGCAAATGTCAATAATTTGCAACGCAGACTTATCCATGTCGAAAATGACGTCATGGATAGCTAGAAACAGTTAATTTCATTCTTAAAATTAAAATAATAACTCGATTACCTGAAAAAGAAGACGAATGTTAATAGTTCCATTTTTGTTGATAAAACCTAAATATTTAATATTATTTCGTTAAAGTAACATAATTTCCCTTATGCAGTATTTCAATTAAGGCTAAAGAGCGTGAAATGCATTTGTTACAATCAAGATACATTGTAAATCGTAGTTTGGCAACTGGATTATATTTTCGCATTTCTTTTACTTTTAAAAGAGTAAACGTTTGTTTCATTTTAATAGATAACTTTTTTAAATGTTCATTTTTAGAATGTTTTTAAAAAGTTTATAAAAACAATCCTAATCCCCTAATCCTAATCCTAATAATATTATAAATCTGATTGTGTGCAAATGTTAGGCTGAAGCCAGCGTCAAAATGGAGCATTCAATGATCCTGTATCTTTGCATATAGGTTGATTATAACCCTCAAATGAACATAGGCTGGTTTTTATTTCTTTTATTCAAATATTTTTCTTAATAATTCAAAATTTCGTTATTTTCATAGAGAATAAATGGACATTTTTTCGTATAATATTTTAAAATGGTTAAATTTACTTTGTTGTTGCTAATACTTTATCGTTGCCAAAACTAAATCAGAAGACGAAATAATAATTTTTACTCAACAATTTAGTTTCAATTGAAAAATTTACACGTGAAAAATGAAAATGAAATAAAAAAAATTAAAGAATTAAACAGAAGATTAAATAATATTTTCAGAAATAAAACGTACTTTTTTTTTTATTTTTGATAATAATACAAGGTTTCAATATGCGTAACCATAGGAAACAGACGAATATGACGCCATACATTGAAAATAAAGCAGATGCTTTGATGATGAAATAAAGAGCGCCTTCAGAGACCGAAGTGCGAGTTACTCGTATAATTGGGAAATAACGTCATCTGATTTTCTCAGGGTAAAGTTGGGTTAAAATGGCTTTGAACGCTTTTGGGTAAAGTTATGGGTATATTTACAATCAAACACTTCTGTCAACCAATCTACCATAATATTTTAATTGCACGAACATTGCAGGAACCATCCTAGGCGACGTTGGTCAATTATATCATAGTCCTGTTAAAGGTAGACCAATCAAATGGTCAGGACTCAAGTGTACAGTGGGAGTTATAAAGAACAACAGTTAACAGTTGCAGTTAGCTATAAAGCTAACAAACAAATCAGATTTCCCAACCACGTGATCACTTTACCCAACAAAATTCTCCAGGTAATGTGGGTTACCCAAAGTCCGAGTAATTTCCGGCTCTGAACGCTACGGGTAACTCACAAAAAGTCACATGATATCGGCCTCTGAACGCTTCGGGTTCCTCATGCGTTACCCTATGTAACTCGGGGTTCGGTCTGTGAACGCGCCCAAAATGATCTTGGGTTTTTTCTTTACTTTTTTTCTTTTTTTCTTCTTTTCTATGGTAACAATACTTAGCGTTTTACCGTCTGCGCATGGCACCGTATTTTTTATTTAAATTTTTAAAAAGTAAAAAGAAGTTTGAAAAGAAAATGGTTAGCAAATGTCAGTAATATGCTCCGCAAATTATCCATGTCGAAAATGATGTCATGGATAGCAAGAAATAGTTATTTTCATTCTTAAAACTACAAGAAATAACTCGATTACCTTAAAAAAATGACGAATGTTAATAGTTCCATTTTTATTGATAAAACCTAAAGATTTAATATTATTTTGTTAAAGTAACATAATTTCCCCTATGCCAGTATTTAAATTAATTGCCTGGAAAAGAAAATTAACAAGAATTATGTCATTAAAAAGGGATTTCTCTGGGGAAAAAAGACGTCATATTTGAAATAAAACGGGAATTTTCCAATATGTTTTTAAATGAGTGTGAATTAATTCCTTACATTAATAATACAAGGATCAGTAAGTATAGGAAGTAGATGAGTTTCACGCCATATTTATAACGAAAAATTTAATTTTTTTTATCTATACTGATTATTAAGCATGAGTATCCGTTATATACAGATGAGAGTTTTCTGCTAAAAATCACATCATAATTTTAAGAAAAGGAAAATGAACACGAATCTATTATATTAAAATCTGACCGTGTGTTTGTATTTCGAAACTACTCCTAGACTATCGAACGCAACGCGATTTACTTAATACCGGTTATCATTGATCCGAAGACTTAACTCTCAGAATTAAAAAAAATAAATTAGATACCAAGATTTTTTTTTTTTTTTTTTTTTTTTTTTGTAAATTTTAATGAAGTTTTTCTAAAAACGGAAAGTAACATACTCCATATTTGTGTATGAAAAAGGAGAAATAAAACAGATCAGTATATTTTTTACACCATTTTCTCATTAAAACTGAAAAACAGAATTTATTTTCACTATGAATAGATAGATGGTGAAAACAAAATCTTGATTTCAGTAAATTACCCGAAAAATAAAAACATATTTTCACATATTCAAACTTCATGAATCAATTTATTCGGGAGAACAAAAATTGCCTGTCAACATACTGTCATTTAGAAAACAAGATTTGTTTCAGCTATACATTAAACCACGGAGGCAGAATTGAATTTAAAGAAAAAGCATATACTAATTCCAATTAATGTTTTTTTTGAAGGATGGCTGTTAAAACGTTTCACAAAGGCGTTAAAAGTAAAATTGTTTATCAGCTAAAATTCACAGTTGTTTTTATCCAATTCCTCTATTTCCACTATTTTATTTGGCCCTCCTTTTTGCATTGGTTGCAATTTCATTTTCGCGATTATTTGGCACAAAATTTCACTTTTTTAAGACTGAGTTATGTCAAGGTCCCTATAAAAAAAAATACCGTAAAAAATACCGCTAGTAACTCTTATGAAATGTGATAAAGAGTGTGTTAATTATTAACGTTTTTAATTATCGGGAGTGAAATATTTTGCTTAATTAATGTATTTATTATTATTTTAATGTTGCGTGAACGAAGTCACGGGTAACAGCTAGTAATATTATAAATCCGATTGTGTGCAAATATTAGGCTGAAGCCAGCGTCAAAATGGAGAAATTAATAGCCCTGTATCTTTGCATATAGGTGGATTATAACCCGGAAATGAACATAGACTGGTTTTTATTTTATTCAAATATTTTTCTTAATAATTCAAAATTTGATTATTTTCATAGAGAATCAATGGACATTTTTAGCTAAAATTTAACCATTTTACTTTATCGTTGCTAGGGCTTTGATCGTTGCCAATAAATAAAAATGCGGAAAAATCATTTTTTCTCAACAATTAAGTTTCAATTGAGCGATTTTCACGGGAAAAATAAAAATAATTCAAAAGAAGATGAATTTCTGTGATATTTGAAACAACAATATGGAGTATTTGTTATTATACATGAAGTAATAATATCGGTTACATTAAAAAGATCTTTTTCTGTCAAAAACTGCGTTATAATTAGAAAGAAGAATTAACAATAATTATATTATTAAGAAAAAGATTTCGCTTGAACCATGGAACTATGAAAAGGATCCTTCTTGAATTGAACAAATATGATGTCATAAATAAAACATGTATTTTCAAATATTCGTAATATTACAAAGAGCATGACTATCAGTGTATAATAAAAGTATATACATAATGGACGTCACATTTAAGATGAATAACTGAAATATTTTTTTGATACTGATTAATAATAAGCTTGAATATCAGTTACAAACAGATGTGAGTTTTCTGCTAAAATTCACGTCGTTATTGCCAGGAAAAGAAAATTAACAAGAATTATATCATTGAAAAGAGATTTCTCTGGGATCAAAGTGACGTCATAATAAAACGGGATTTTTTAAATATGTTTCAAATGAAGCGTGTATCAATTTCATACATTAATAATCACTGAGTACAGTGAAAGAATAGAGAGGTAATGAACCGTAAAATCGGCTTGCAATATGAAGCCGGTTATCGCTCAAATCATTAGGCCCAAGGGCTGACTTCATTGGACGGGGAGAGGTTTTCAAAGCAAGCCGCCAATTGTTTGGGCCGACTGTAGGGTTGCATTTTCAGCATCACGCCAAACATGAACAATTCATCTCTATTTATTCTCTGAACTCTGTGATTAATAATACAAGCATCAGTAAGATTATCAGGAAAAGAAAATTGAACACAAGTCTATTAAGTTAAAATCTGACTGTGTGTATTTCGCAACTACTCCTCTTAATGCAACGCGCTTTTACTTAACAACGGTTATCATTGATTCGAGGATGTCATATAAACTCTGAGAATTTAAAATTTTGAATTAGATTCCGAGATATTAATATTTTTTTTGTAAATTTTAACGAAATTTCTCTAAAAATGGTACTTAAATTACTCCATTTTTGTGGATAAAAAAAGAGAAATAAAACGGATTAATATATTTTTATGCCATTTTCTCATTAAAACTGAAAAAAATTATTTTATTTTCAATTTGAATAGTTGGTGAAACAAAAATATCTTGATTACAGTAAAATTTCCGAAAAGTAAAAACATATTTCCACATTTTCAAACTTTATGAATCAATTTATTCTACAGAGCAAAAATCGGATGTCAGCATATTGTCAATAAATCAAGATTTGTTTCAGCTATAGATTAAACCAAGGACACAAATTTGCTGTTACATGCAAACGTAACACTTGTAATTGCAAAGCTTTTTGCAACCCCAAAATTACATGCAAACGTAACATGTACATGTAATTTGCACCCAAATTAATTTTAATTTGAACCGTAAAAAATGTTAATTTGCAATGAAAATTACATGCAAAAGTAATATTTACATATAATTTTTGGTTTCAAAAAGCTTTGCAATTTAAGTGTTACGTTTGCATGTAATTTTGGGCTGCAAAAAGCTTTGCATTTGAAGCTCCTTGCATTTAGGTGTAGAATTATTCCTCCCTATTCACAAGAATTAAATTTAAAGAAAAGGCATATACTATTTCCAATGAATTATTTTTAAATGATGGCTGTTAAAACGTTTCTCAAAGTCGTTAAAAGTAAAATGGTTTATCAGGTAAAATTGACATTTCTTTTTACCCAATTCGTCGATTTACACGATTTTATTTGGCCGTCCTTTTTCCATTGGTTGCAGTTTCCTTTTCGCGGTTATTTGGCACAAAATTTTACCTTTTTTAAACTGATTTATGTCAAGGCCCCTATAACAAAGAAATATCGTGTTTTCTTCTATGAAATGTGATAAAGAGTTAGTTAATTATTTACGTTTTTAATTATCGGGAGTGAAATATTTTGCTTGATTAGTAGATTTATTTTTCTTTTAATGTTACGTGAACGAAGTCACGGGTAACAGCTAGTATATTATAATTTTCTGCTCAAAATTAAAACACATGAGATAGATTGTACGAGATAAGAGATTACAAAGTAGCATGCCATACCGTTTATATTTCAAATTAGTTTTTCACACAAAATATATGCAACATACATAGTTGTAATATGAAGGTACTAATTTTGTAATTACTAGTCACAGCATCTAGATGTTTAAAAAATTACTAATGGATACATTCAGTCGTTCAGTTGAAAATTAATGTGTGCTTAAAATAAATAAAATTTTTGATTTCCTAATACACTTTTTATTTAAATTCTACGATGTTTTCTAGAAAGAATAAAAGTTCTCATGCAAGAATATCAAAGACATATATAAAAAGGCCGTATATACATCAACCCATTTTGATTCTATTTTTTTTAAATTTAATTCTACCGTATTAGAAATTGTTAAAACAAAAAAATAAAAAAAGTTAAACTAAAATCTCAATTTATTATAATTTTAACCATTCCTGCACAAAACACTTCATATGAAGAAATTATTAAATTATTTTTATTTATGCAATAACTAATACCGATCATTGTCTTAATTATTATTATGTATTCTCACTCATCGCTAATGATTTTGATATAAAAATATTACTATACAAAGGCAAAGGATTAGAAATTCTTTCAATACTATTAAAAAATTAATGGATATCTATTATAATTAAGTGTGACAGGTATAAACATAAGTTATGCATATATTTTTTGTATTTACTGTATTTTATTGTTTCACTATATATTTTTATGCATAATCTATATATATATTACGCTATCGTACGTGGCACAGAAATCACGATTATTTCTTTTTTGCCGGTGGCAACAAGTGTTTTGTTTTCACTAATTTGAAAATATTAAGAAAAGTATTTGAGGTATCGATTTAAAACTCATCACACATTATGTAGAAAATTTTTCTGCATCGAAAATGCGATTTTTGTAAAAATGGGGCTGTATTTTTTCTTATTTTTTGCAAAAAACTAGCAACTTTCTAAAAAGGAAAGAAAATAAAGCGCGAAGTCAAACCAAAAAATGCGCCATTTTGTTACAATTTAAACATTAGCTCCATTAGTTTACCTTATGCAATTTAACCTCATTGTTGTCCGCATCTTTATGACGTCAATGTTACTGATGCACATATTTATGATTTATAATATAGAATCGATAATAATAAATGAATAAAATAATCTTATAGAGTGGATATTTCCGTCATGTCCTCATGTCCCACCTCTCAGTTTTAGAGATTCAAGATCGCTAACAGTTTAGCGTTGCATAAAGATACATAGACTTTGTTCTAAATTTTAAATTTTGAAACTTACAGAAAATATACGTACCCTTAAAACAGAGAGAGAGTTAGCAAGGTGGCTGTTACATTTTGGCGAATGACAAAGAGGGTGGGGAAACTATTAAATAAGTTGCCCCCAATTTGCTAACCAGATATACATGATCCAGTGCATCAACTTTTCAGTGACATCGGTTTTAGGACAGTGACACCTCAAAAGCTTAAAGGAAAAGCCATACTAACAGCGACAAACAATTTGTCACTTGAAATTAAAAATCGTATCTTACAATGTATCCTAGGAACGGAAAGGGTTTATGAAAGCAGTGACATGATCATAAATTATGATCCACAAGATCAACTTCAATATACTGGAGAATTTTTAAACAGTTTAACACCAATTGGAATGCCACCTCATAAACTGAAATGAAGGCTAGGGGCCATCATAATGTTATCAAGAAATTTAGTACCTTCTAAAGGTCTGTGCAAGACTTATAGTTAGTAACTTACAGAATAATGATATTGAAGCAAAATAAATTGATTTCAATATTAATGAAACTTTTCTTACCCCTCGAATACCACTTATTCCATCAGAGAATAATATGCCTTTTACATTTAAGCGTATACAATTTAGTATCCAA
Organism: Maratus michaelseni; assembly: GCA_963931845.1. NCBI lineage: Eukaryota > Metazoa > Arthropoda > Arachnida > Araneae > Salticidae > Maratus > Maratus michaelseni. Next base: position 406,182,304 of record OZ007592.1, read on the forward strand.
TTAGCTTTTTCAATTATTATGAATAAATCCCAGGGTCAAACTTTTGAAAGAAATTGCTTACATTTGTCAAATCCAGTTTTTAGCTAATGGTCAGTTGTATGTTGGTCTTTCAAGAGTTAGATCTTTTGATTCAGTTACTGTAGTACATATGTGAGCTTTGAAATTTACAATTGTGTGCATAAAGAAGTTTTCGATGCTGAAAAAAAAAGATAAAAATATTTTGATAATTGTGAATGGTGTAGATACTTTCAATATAATATGTATACAATTTTTTTTTTATTTTAAAGAGATCCAGTAACTATTGTGTGCATACAAAGGTTTTTATATGCATGATGCTGAAAAAGTACCTCTGTTTTCATATTTCTAAATGGCGTCCGTATCTTATGATGTGTATATATTTTTTAATTTCAAAGTACCCAGTCCTAAGTGAAGAAGTTTTTATGCGTAGTATTTATACATATAATGCTGAAATTCGTATTCTAATATGCTTATATTTAAAAGAGTAGACACTAGAGCGCAGATGCTTTGCGCGGGATCGACTAGTATAAAGTAATACATTAACACAACAATGTCAAATGATTTGTTTTTTTTCTAAAAGTCACTTTATCTAGAAATTTCACTCTCTCAAACTAATTAGCTCCATCCTGAATACGACCATGTTGTCCATCTTTATCCGGCTATGCCATATTTAGAATTATTATTTTTTTTTTTTTGAAAATTTTTTGCCCTATATGTTACTTTACAGAAAGAAAAAAAATCTATTATTTATGTAAGCCATGAAATGTCCTCTTGTCATAATTGTGTGTAGTTTTGCTCTGTTTGTTTTATTTGCTACTTTGAAGTAACAATAGACAATCATCAAATACTCAACTATTTAATTTTTTTCTACCGCACCACTCGCAATTTTCCGATCCTTTCTGTTTGCTCGCGCATATCTCACACAAATTTTAAAATATTTAATTATTTCTTTTCAACTTGCTGGATTTTCTAAAAAATTGCTTGATGATCTCTCAACAACCTGTGAGTTCTACACATGTTTCGCAGTTATTAATAGAACCTTTCAAATTTCTAACAGCTAAATTTTTTATGAATATTATTTACATTTTTATACCAATTATTTCTCTTAAATATTTTAAAAACATCGGTTGACTATTAATATCTGGTCAACATAACAATAACATAAATACTTAAATAATTTTGTTTCAAAGGAAGCAAAGAAAAACTCAAAAGAAAGCATGTGTAATCACTCTAAAACATAACCCAGCAGAATCTTTGCCATTTTAACCAATTGCGTAATCCGTCTACTTTTAAAGTAATCTGTCAGGTGAGAGAGCTCACTGGTCGTATTTCTAATTGCTAACTATATGGTTAAATGTTACGATTTTATTTAAAATCAGACATTGGCTTGCATTATGTTTATTTTTCTTTCTCCAACCGGCTCAAGAACACAGTTGCGTTGCTTGATTCTAAGAAAGCTGCAGATAGATGATTTGAAAAACAGTTTTATTTTTTAATCTATAATTTTTCTTTGTATTTAATCCGGTACGTATTTTTAGTATATTTTTCACTTAATAAAGAATAAAGTATGATCTTTTATTTATTGTGTTATTTTATTTATTTCAGTTTTTCTTATAATGAATCGACTCAATAGCCCTATAGCCCTTGTGGTACCTACAGCTAATCGAGCTGAGCGACTTCGTACCTTGTACACAATATGGAAAAGATATGTGAATTCTCTGCAGACTAATTTGTAATTCATCTATCAGCATAGATATATTGAAAACTCTTGAGTATTTAAAAATGAGTGCTTTTTTTTAAAAAATGACTATCCATTTGTGAGCAAACTACAGCTGTAAAATAAAGCATGATCTTCTTGCGTATGGGCTGATCACATAATATTTGTTTAACATTAATAACAAATTCTTTTGGCTTTCAATTTACATTTCATTTAAACATTGTTTGTTGAAATTAATCTTAAAATTGTAAATCTAATACAAAAATTTCTGAACGCAGAAACTGAATTTCCCTTAAATAAAACTATGCAATATAATGAATTATTTTTAATTTTCATACAATTGTATGCATTTACCTGCATTTATAGAAAACAAAACAAAGATATGCTAATGCATAACCAGATATCAAGTTACATATATTCGGGACACAAGTCATCAGTTATTGTTTTACTAAAAGTTCAGACACAATTCTTTATACATAAAAAACTCTGTGTCTTTTAACAAATTAAACTAGTCGTTGGGGGCTACCGTAATACTTACCCATCATGGATATGCATAATGTAAAATATTAAAATAAAAATGTGTAAACTACTTATAAAATGCATTGCAATTCAAATAAAATCGTGGCTTGATGACGTCATAAACTTTAAAGGCCCGATTTCTGAATTGCTTGAAAGAAACCTCCTTATAACTCCAAAAATAATAATCCTATAAACTAGCGGTTTATTGCATCTGATTTAGCGTCCAATTTCCAATTAAAATATATCTTTGAAGTGAAATTTGGATAAAATACAGGGTCATGAAAAATCGAAGAGTGTGATAAATAGGATTCCAAATATCTCGGCAACTCATTATCTGATCGACTTCATGCTTTATGCAAAAATTTATGTTTTTTTATTGTCTTTTATATTCATTTCTTAAAATAAACAATTTCGAAAATTTTTATATACCTTTTATCAGAACGAATATTTCGAGAGTCCGAAAAAATAGTTCCGTTTAATCGAGGTTATTGAAATGAGATAGGCTTCCTCCCATTATTACATACTAAGTACATACCAAATTGTAAGTCTCTATCTCAATTTTTTCGGGAGATAGAGCGTTTACAGACACACAGACGGAAGGCAATTTTTTTTTCTAAAAATATGTTTTTCGGAATCTCCAGTGTCTGAAACGTGTAAATCCGTCAAAAAAAATTTCGATTTTCAAAATGATTACAAGACTTACCCTATACTACATATGATGGGTAAGTAAAATGGCAAAACGAAATAATGTAAGAACGAAATAATAACGAAACCAGTAAACAACTCTTACATTAAACATAGATAATGAAATTTTTTACGACATTGTGAGAAAAAAAATCGAATCCTGAATACAATTGAAAGAATCAAATTCTTCCTGAATAAATATCATAAGCTTTTCATGCACTTTCACTACTTAATATACTAAAACTCTTAGAATATGCGATTTATTTCTTTCAACTCTGTACAAATATTAAAATATTTGTTTACACATTCAGTAAAATAAGATCATGAATTATTTTATTGAACAGGACTTAATTTTACAATTTACAGATATTAGTAGTTAGTTGCATATAATAAACGATTATACATGATTAACTATACTGTTTCTCTTTCAGAGTAATGATGTATACTTAAATTCATACTTGTAGAGGATAATTACAATACTTTGATCAGATTATACACTCTGATAGTGCATACATTTTGCATTTGGAAGCATTAGTTAAGTTTGAGGTGAATTTCTGCTATTAAGAAAATGTAATGTTATGTAAATAGCGTTTATGATCGCAAAATTCTATGATAAAGCATTTGCGTAGCAGGAGATAATTTACAAACAGCTGTAAATGCTTGATGGTATACATTTATGATAACTGAAATGTATAATTATTGAAAGGTGGCGTAATGATAGACAAAAAGTATCATTTATTTTGTAATGAGGAATGGTCGTACAGAGTCTACAACTTTGATAAAGCGTTAACATCTTTTTTCTTTTCGACTATATTTAAGCCAATATGTGATGTTTAAAAAAAAATATTCCAGTGTTACGAAATATTATGTCTATTATTTTTTTTCTGTGGAGTATTAAGATATTCGTCTACTAATAGTCATACAGATACTAATATTAAAACTTACATACGTCACTACGTTAGCATCTTTTTTTTAATTGATTACACCAATACTTGATGTTTAAAAAATATTCCAATTTTACCAAAATATTTTCTTATTATGTTTCCCTATGGGGTTAAGATAATGGTCTACTAATAGTCATACAAATACTATGTTAAAACTTTTCATACGTTATTACATTAACATCGTTTGTTTCAACTGTTTAAGCCAATACTTGATGTTTAAAAAAATATATATTCCAAATTTACAGAAATATTCTGTGTCTTATTTTTCCCTATGGGGTATTAAGATATTAGTCTACTTATAGTCATACAAATTCTACGTTAAAACTTTACATACTTTACTACGTTAACATTTTTTTAAACTGTTTAAGCCGATACTTGCTGTTTAAAAAAATATATTCCAATTTTACCGAAATATTCTGTCTATTACTTCTCCCTATTGGGTATTAAGATATTCATCTACTAATAGTCATAAAAATACTACGTTAAAACTGGATTTGTTTCAAAACAGAAACCTTTAACCCTTTATCTAGCAACGTTACTTTAAAGTATCATTAAAATAAACTTGTTATAAAATTCATTTAATAAATCAATTGTCAGTGATGCAAGTAAGTAAGTGTTCTAGACACATCAGTTTATTGTCTTCCAAAAGTATTATTCTCTGTACAAAGCAAATATATTTTTAAATGGATATTTTCTTTTTCCATTTGCAACTGCTCATCTTTTTTTATGCTGAAAGACATTCAGTTGAAAGTATCAATTCAGAAAAAAATCTATATTTATATATAAGTCACTACTTTTGTATATTTCCTAATTCTATAATTTGTTAAAAATAATATCCAGAAGAAATGATTTTTGTAGAGTTGTAAATACTCTACGAAATCCCTGTAAATACTGATTTAGTTAATTATACTTTAATAAATGAAAAAATTCTAAAATATATTTAATGCTTGAAGAAATCTATAAACATATTTTTATATATTAAAAAAAAACGCTTTGGAAGGCGAAATTTTCATTAATTAATAATTTGGTCATAGAGGGTTAAAAGTCTGATTTAACACAGCTTATTAGATTAAAAAGTGAAATTTAGTTTTTGAGTTACAGATGGATGAAAAATTAGATTTCGTTAATTATACAGTAAAATTTCTTATTTTGTTTTATACATTAATATACAGCTCTAGATATACTATGAGTGATGCAAAATTTAAATCCACAGACTTTTATCATAAGCAAATATAAGGGCCTTCACTTAAGAGCCAAAACATTATGACCACCCCCACATTTTGCAATGAACTCGCCTGGATAACGTGGAAGGTACGTGATCAGGTGGAAGTGGTATTTAACTGCTGCTGGAGAGTCTGAGGAATCATTCTTGCGCTTACTTTTGTGCGTGATGGGAAAGGATGCGGATATAAGCGACTTTGATAGAGGGCAGATTGTAATGGTTCGAAGGTTCATAACAAGCATTTCGAAACTGCACTACTCGTGGGTTGTTCGCGATCGATAATTGTTAGTACTTATGCAAAGTGGATGAATGACGGTAAAACAAGCAGTAGACGCCATAGTGTTGGACGTCCACACGTTATCAAATAACAAGTGGGTAAGTGTGATCCAAGTTTGCACAAAGGGTTTCGTTTAATATTCCTTTCAAAACACTTTATCCTTTCTTTAACAAATCCAAATAAATTTCATTTTCTAGAAAAAAAAAACTGTCTTTTTTTCTCGGTTTTTCGAATATCTGAACCTGCCCGATAGCGGGTGAAGCCCACTATTATATTCTGTCATAATAATATCTGTCATGTGGACTAAATGCGATATTTAAAAAAAATTAATTTCAAAATTAAACATGTTGTACACCTTCAAAATGTTAAAATATGCGAATATTTCCGTAATCGGGTTTTTTATCATGATTCAATACGTTCCTCAAACTCATATATTTACTATTCTCTATTACTCATATTCATACTCGCTTTGTATTATACTTAAACATTTGAAAAATCCGCTAAACTTGCGATATGACGTCAGATTTTCTTTTTAATTCTGTAATGACGTGTAATTAATCTGCTTTGTGTACATGCACACATACTCATACTCCTTGTATTATTGAGAAATCTTTCTGTTTTATTACCACTATGACGTCAATCTTTTTTATTTCATATTAATCTTTTTTTTCAATTGGTGAAACTTTTTATTTCATTTTTATTTTTCACGTGGAAATCGTCTGATAGAAAATTAATTATTGTAGATAGAATTTCATCATGGATTTTTAATTTTTGGCATCTGCTATAAGGGAAAATGTTGAAATTTAATACGAAAAGGCTGTTAGAATTTTGGTTTTTTATCTCTATTTATTAAAATAACACGATTTTTTCAAATTTTAATATTTTCAGCTCTTCGCAGCTGATATTCTGATTTATACACAAAGTTTCAACTCTGTAAGTTACACAGTTTTCGAGAATGGCTCTGTGACAGACAGACAACGGAGCAGGAGCAATAGGGTTTCGTGAGATGAACGAAACCCTAAAAAGGACGTCGGAGATTGTCCCGCTTGATGAAGCTAAACCGGCGTCAGATAGTGGCTCAGATAACAGCTCAGTTCAATGTCGGTCCAAGTAGATTTGTATCGGAGCACACTGTTCAGTGGACACTGCTGGATGTGGGACTACGCAGCAGACATCCCACTCGTGTGCCTCTGTTGACCAAGCATCATCGCCAACTACACCTACGCTGCGCCCGGGAAAATCGAGACTGGACCATGGATCAATGGAAGAGAGCTGCCTGGTTAGATGAATCACGGTTTGTCATTCATCACGAAGATGGCCGAGTCGGGGTACGCCGTCTTCCAGGCGAACGGTTGGTCCCACAATGTACAGCAGGTCATACACAGGCCGGTGGTGGCGGTAATATGCTTTGGGGGACGTTCGCATGGGCTTCTCTGAGACCCGTGGTTGTGGTGCAGCAGACCATGAACGCTACGGAGTATCTGAACATCATTGCGGACCAGTTGCACCCTTACATGGCTTCTTCATTGATTGGTCTTCCCAACTGGAAATAAAGTCTTCCAGCTAGACAACATTCCGTGTCATATGGCTCGAATTGTGTTGGAGTGGTTCCAGGAACATAATGCTGAATTCCAGTTAATGTCCTGGCCGCCTAACTCACCGGATCTCAATCCGATAAAACACATTTGGAATGTCATGAAACGGTAGCCCACAGTTCAAATACCACCAAGTCGCAATATCTCGGATTTGCGTGACCGTTGCTTGAACATCTGGTACAATCTGTCTCCAGCCATCTACCAAGGACTTGTGACGTCCATTCCAAGGCGGGTTGCAGGTGTGTTGCAGGCCATAGGTGGGCCAACTCGTTATTGATAGGGGGGGGGGGTCATAATTTTTTTTGGCTCTTGAGTGTATATGTAAAACGCTGCATAAAAATTTATTACCCCACGATTCGCTATAAATGTCTAATTCACAAAATTTATTGTAAAAAGACTTGAATTTATATAAGTAATTCAAAATAAAGGTCTAAAAGAAGCCTTTTTTATTAATTATGGAAAATGCGTTTTTTAAGTTTTTATGCGATTACAAAAAAAATTAATGTAACATTTATTTTATCTATCTTTTAATAAAAGTAGATCTTACTTTTCATACAAAATACTTTGCTCGGTCCGACTTTGAACGAACGAAACAGTCAAAGATAAATACTTTATAAAGAGGTTATTTTCTCAACCATTTACAGAGGTGTAGCTTTTATCTTATTAAAAAAATTCTATGTAAAGTTTGCGACTACAAAAACCTTTTCACTAACAGATAGGATCACCATGCACTTATTTACATTGTTTTTATAAGAACTGCGATATTTCCATGATGATCGTTTTTGTCAATTAATCCAATTATTTTTGTAGATATTTTACAAAAAGGGCCTATAACTACCGGTTTAATAAATAAGATTTTCTGAAAAAAGTTTGTATTTTCATATTACAGTAGAGCGTCAATTATCCGAAATTCAATTAACCGAGCTGTTCAATTATCCGAACATCTCACTTCAAAGTATTTTATGCTTAAATTTCAAATTTTGCAGTTCAGAAAATGATTATAAAACCAAAAACCAAAAATTAAAAATAATAAAAAATATAAAAAATGATTTAAAAAAAACCACACACACACAATATTTAAATATGCCATCACTAACAGCTGTGAGTCCTCATCTTGGTTAACATGTGAAGGAAAATTGTGTTCACAAAAAATATTTTCTTTTAAATCTACCTATCCACTACTACATTTTTAAAAACATACATATGTTCCATTAAAATCTGTTACACATAAAAAATGCATTTTAACCATTTTGGCATTGCTTTTGGACCAATAGCATTATTATTTTAATAAAAACACTTTGTCTAATCATGTTAAAAATCCTTTAATTAGTTTTCTGTTTACAGAGCCTATTCTTACTGGCTGTTGGCAGGGAATGATCATAATTTTCCCTTTTAAGAGATTTTAAGTTACTAAAATTGTTTACAAATGATATTTTTTAGCACTACAAATTTCAAAACACCGAAACAAGACGGAAATTTTAAACAGGGGTAATAAGAGATATTACTAAAAATACGCACCTAAATTAACTTTTAATATTTAAGAAAGCAGAATATATATTAGCATCTTACAAGTTATCAAGTATTAGCATCTACGAGTTATCAAGTATATCTAAAATACACTCATGTCCAAAATAAGGTCACAAATTTTTTTTTCAAAATAATTGTAAATATCTACTAGAAAAATTGATAGAATTTGTAATGTAGATATTTTGAAAAACATGTGGTACAATACCAACTTTCGGCTTAGAAAAAGAAGTTGTTTAGCATTAGTATTTGCAGAACTACTGTAACTAGACCGTTTAAGCATCTGGGATTTTTGCCTGCAGTTTTGTGAATATTGCATTAAAACGAACAGGTTAGCCTGTTTGCAGTGAAAATGAGTTTTCATAATCGTTTAGATGATTCCTTGAAATGGAGAGCCGTTGCCAGGCTTGAAGCTGGCCAGTCTTAAGCGGAGTGGCTCAATGGTTGCAAGTGGCACCGAAAGTGGTATGCAGGTCGTGGAATCAATTCCAAACAAGTGGTACTGTCACCAGGAAGACCGCCACAGAACAACGACACCTGTACAGGATTTCTACTTGGCATTAAGCGAACGACGACATAGGCTGACAATGGCTCCTCAGTTTGCTCGTGACGTTACTGCTGTGTCTGGAATAAGAATTTACAAGCAATCAGTATAAATACGTCTAGTAGAGATGTTTCTTTACGCTCGGCGTCCAGTCGTGTGTGTCCCTTTCACTGCATCGAACAGGAGAGCTCGGTTGTTGTGGAGCCGAAGACATTAGTCTTGAACACAACAAGAATGGGGGCGTGTTCATTTCCGTGATGAGTCGATATTCACCACGCAGAGTGATTCTCGTCGGATCTTTATAGGAAGAGACGTGGAACTCGCTACCATCCCTCCTACGTAAAGAAATCGACAGATTTGGAGGCAAATGAATCCTTGTCTGAGGCGGCATAATGTTGGACAGTCGTACACCATTGCACGTCTTCGATGCGGGTACTGTCAACGCACATCGCTATAGGGATGAGGTTTTTAAAACCTATGTGAGGTTGTTCCGGGGTGCTGTCGGCCCAGACTTCATGTTTATGAACGATAATGCGAGGACACACAGAGCTCTCATTGTTGATGTTTTTCTTGAAGAAAAGAATATTCGCCGTATAAATTGGGCTTCGAGGTCTCCGGACCTCAATCCTATTGAAAATGTTTGGGATGGTCTAGGAAGAGCCATTGCACAGCGTAACCCCCTCCCAGGACCCACCAGGAGTTAAAAGCCGCGCTTTTGAAAGAACGGGCTTTGTTGTCACAAACATTTATTGACACCCTCATAAATAGTATGATAGCTCGTTGTGAGGCTTGTATAGGAGTGCATAGTGGTCAAACTCCATATTAGACAGACATTTCCCGAGATAAATGCTTTATCTCTGATTTCTGATTTAACACTTTTTGATATACCCTGTTTCTTAATTCACAATTAATTTTTTTTCCATATTGTTATGTTGCTATATTCTTTCCCCCATTGCAATATACCTCTGTGCCAAATTTCATGGAAACACAGTGAATAGTCCATCAGTTTTCCCAGATTTTATGTTTATGACCTTAATTTTGTACATGAGTGTATGAGCCCGTTTTACACTATGGAAATGAATTGTGACAAAGTCTTGAATTATTATGATCAATTTAAAGTTAATGCATTTTTCAAAAGAAACCTATTTATTTTTTTATTTTAATATTTTAAAATATGTACTTAGGGTGAGTTTTTTGACGAGTTTCTTATTGCCTTTGTTTTCTATTGTCACACTTTCACCTACTACATGTTTCAGAAAATACGTATGTAAAGATAACATGTAAGCGACACCTACCATTTTTATATATGGGTGAAACTAATTTTACAACGGTTTTCATGTACAAAAATTTGCAGTTTTCTTTATTTTCTCCTTTCTTTCTTTCTTATACACACGCACACACACACACACACACATATATATATATATATACATACAATAACATTTTGTTACTGTCATTTTCAATAACTATTTATATCAGCTAGTCTCCTCTCCAATTCTATTTTGTTTTCTCAATTAGCTCTATATCACTCTTGTATAATAATCAGCATTAATCTGTCCAAATGAATATAGACGAAATTTCAAATAAAATTTATTTAGTGTATCAAGTGTAACAGAAACTTTTTCTGTAGTAATCTTATTAACAGTTTTTATAGTTTAACAAATTTATTTTAAATAATTAATAATCTTTATTTAACTGTCTTTAATTTAATATGTTTTCTACAAAAATAAATGTAATCCCTGTTTCATTTAGTATAAAAAATAGTAAGATCTCCCAGAAAGCACTACCAATCTATAGAGGAACTTCGGGTATTATGGAATAGCCGAGTAATATGGAATATAAAGGTTTCTCTTTGGTAAAGTGTTGTCACCAAGCAACAATATCATAAACCACTTAGGAACGTTTTCAGAATGCCCCCCATTACTCGCAGTTCGTCGGTAGGCGTCAAGGAGCGCTGTGTGAATAAATATATATTTTTCAACTTTGTAAAGTTTCGGGAGATAATTTTTCAATATTTTTTATTCATTATTAGAAATAATAATTTTACATTGAAATTAAGCATAATATACACCGCGATACTAACAGTCTATGATGTAATACTCGTTTTTTAGTTCGCGATTCACACCAATAAATATAGAGCAATTTTTTTCCGAAATCGGCGTGGCGGTGTCTGGTTATATGGAATACCAATATTTGATAATACTCCATGATTATGGTGGCGCAAAGACAGAGTATATTGGCTGCCTACCTAGACACTATATTTTGATAATGCTCTATTGATACAATTACATCTGTTTTTTGCCAAATTCTGTTTGTTTTCTTCCTTTTTAACCCCATATTCCATATTTCCCGATTATTTCATAATACCCTCATAAAAAGCTTTTCATTATTATAATTTATTTGCATATGATGAAATTTCGTAAAAGAATTTTTGTCTACAAATAACTAATCACAGATAGTTGAAGTTTGTGATTTTATTTGATTTTCGGGTTTTAAACAATATCGATCTGTGATATTGCCTCAAACGTAAATGATATTCCATAATTTCCGAAAATTCCCTATTGCATAAAACATTTTTTAGATAAAAACAAATTCTTGCCATATTGGAATTGTCCATCACATGTTTAGAAACTGAAGCACTTTCTCCGATATTTTAGATAAGTACAATTTTATATTATAATTTCCGTTACTCGTCTTTTAGTTAAAAATATTACTTTAAAATAAAATTTTCTTTCTAATTTTATAAAAAACAGGTTAATAAATTTTATATACATGGCCAATTTATTTATTTCTATACAATTATTGAAGATACAAATTTTCATTTATTTAACGTCACCTACGTTTCGTGCAACCTCTGTGCCTTTTTATTATCTAAATATGTTTATTTTACTTTTTTTCATACTGTGCGCAATGTACAATCATTACATGTTCATTTAAACAATATTGTTGGTACATAGTGCAAACTATAATTTAAAAAAATACAAAAATACCTTGAAAAACTCATGAATTTTATATTTTCACCATTGTATGTCTTCTCATAATTTGTTGCTCAGAAAAAAAAATACTGACTTTGTAAATATACTTAAGTGAGTAAATAACAAATATGATGTATAAAATTTCCTCATTTACAAAACACACACACGGACACACTCACGCCTACTCGTATATAAAAACAGGGGTTTCATAACTTATAGAAAAGCCGAAGGAATTATTAATCTCAATGAATAAAAGTATCCGTTCATCAAAGAAGTTGCTACCTTTCGGAAGAGTCATTTCTCAAAGTTCGTTATCAAATCAACGAACATACTTACAGTAATCATGCAAATACTTGCTGATGTTGACTGAAACCCGTCAGTCATTTTTTTAAATCCAGCACACTCACGCATACCTGCATATAAATACAGAGGGTTTCATATCATATAAAACAGCCGCAGGATAAATTAATCTCAATGAACAAAGTATCCGTTCATGAAAAAATGCTACATTTCGGAAGAGTCATTTCTCAAAGTTCGTTATCAAATTGTTTAACGAACATACTTACAGTACAGTATCATATATCATGCAAATGCTTGCTGATTTTTTAGAACGTAAAGTTGACTATTGGAAACACGTCAATCATTAAAAAAAAATCCAGAGTGTTTCATAACATATAGAACATCCATAGGAATTATTAATCTCAATGAACAAAGTATCCGTTCACGAAAGAAGTTGCTACATTTTAGAAGAGCCATTTCTCAAAGTTCATTATCAAATTGTTTAACGAACATACTTACAATGCAATATCATGCAAATGGTTGCTGATTTTTTAGTAAGTAAAGTGAACTATTTGAAGCACGTCAGTCATTTTTTTTTTTTAATTCAGCGGTTTTTGTTGCCTTGAAACACTGTTGAAAAACGGTTTTAACATTAACTGAATAATATTTTTCAACGAAATGGAATGTAATTTTTACATTTTAAGAAACTAATATATGCTAATTGGGATAAGACATTGGGGTAGTCAACCATTTTCAAAATTTATTATTCAGCAGAAAAATATAATTCAGATATCCTTAGATATTTTTATTATATATGAACTATCATTTGAGGTTGCAATTAATATAAAAAAAATAATCTGTACGTAACCAATTCAGCACGCTTCAGTTCTTTTATATTTCCTTATGCAAAAAATATATATATATATGGTATTGATTCCTAAATTTCATAAGGACCCTGTTGCCTTTCGTACAATTACATGTGGTTTTGGAACTTATTTAGAAGTTGCTAATAAAAAGTTTTTGGATATTTTGCAGAGTTTATTTGATGTGGCATTAAAACATAATAACACTTGTATTATAAAAAATAGTTTTGAGTTACTTAATAGATTGAAAGGTTTGAGTAATATAAAAGGCTTATATGTTTATGATTTTGAAGATTTATATAATAGCAATAATTTAATAGATCTTAAAAATAAAATTTTTGATTTTTTTAGGCGTTACAATACTTTGGGTAAAGATTTGGATCATTTAATTAATTTATTTAATTTTGTAGTAAATAAAAATTACTTATTTGACGGTAAACATGTGTTTCAGCAGATTAGGGGTATACCTATGGGGGGTAGTTGCAGCTCGATACTTGCAGACATATATTTATTTTTATACGAAGTTAATGATACATTAAACAAGGACTTTTTAAGTTTCAGATATATTGATGATGTTTTGCTGGTAAAGATTAACGGTTCCAACAGTGAATTAAATTTAGATTATTACCCCCAAGGTTTGACATTAAAGAGAACTTCATATGACACAAAACATGTAAATTATCTAGACCTTGCTATCGACATCGAGAGGGGTGACTTGCGTACTTGCATTTACGATAAGAGAAATGATTACAACTTTGAAACAATCAAGATATTAAATTTTAATTCTAATGTACATATTTCAATTTTTAGAAATATATTTATCAACAGTTTAATTAGGATAATAAAATTAAATTCTGAACATGATAGTATAATGAGGGACATAATAAATCTCTATCATGGTGCTATGGTTCAGAGTTATCCTATTGCTTTATTAAATAGTTTGGTGAATAGTTTTGTCAAAGGTAAAGAATACAGTGATACTCCCCTTTTGGCGATTAAAAAAATCGCCAAGTGATTGTAGGTTTTATAAGGAGCTTCGTCAGGCTGAGTCGTTCTTTTCATCTTGGTTTAATTCTTCCTATGGTCAGTTTGGTTGTGACAGGCATGGGGGAAGTTTCATGTGTAATTTCCGGTATAACCCAGCATGCAAGTCTTTAGCCTTGCAGCCTGTCTCCATTGGTTGTGTTTTTTCTGTTTATAGTTTTAGTTTAGAGTTTTGTTAGTTCGAATTTTTATGGTTAATTGTTTGTTTTCTCTCTGTTGTTTCAGGAGATTTGGGATTGAAAGTATGGTATGTGGTTTTCGTATTATATATATCTATATATATATCTATATATATATATATAATCCTTTGTGACTCAACTACTTCCATTTGAAATATATTTACCCAGATGTTAGAATACATCATTTTAAACATCTAAAAATAATTTTAAAAATTTAGAACATAAAAAAAATAATATATATTGACTAAAAGGTACTTTTTTGACATCTGCAATAAACAGAATAGTACATACTTCTCATAAATATTGTCAATTTTCTAATGCAAAATTGTAATGTATACGAACTTAACGTTGTAAAAAATCTATTTTTAGACGTCTCCAGTCGTTAAAATTTCACGAAATTAAGTAAGTTCACTTCAGCAATAACGGTGTGAAACAGCTCAAAAGATAAATAAAATTTTTGCTTGAAAAATTAATTCAATATTACCATCTGTTGGTATGAATAATTTATGAATATTATATGTGAACTAGCCGCTACTGGCGACCAGTTTGGTCGCCCTTAAATGTATGTTAAGCATTGTAACAAATTATTTTTATTCATAATTTATTTTTTTCCTTAATCCCTCGCATAACTGGAAAAATCTAATAGATAAATCAAGAACTTTTGCGATCGCGGTAGCATTTCGCATATTTTTTGTTGTTATGTATTTCATCTTTCTTGACAAAAACCACTTAACCCATGTAAGAATTTATGCTTCATGTCCGTTTGCTTATCACTTGCAATATGTTCGCTAATGCGGAGATTCTTAAACATATTTGGCGCAAAACAAAAATCGCGCCAGCCCCGGTGCGTCCGTGACAGCTGTTTCAATTTAAAATACATGACGTTCACATTTTTCATTTAAAATAGAAAATAGAAAAATAATAATTATCATAAATCAAAACATTTGATTTCAAATTACAGTATCGTTTCTAATTTGCACGCGCAAAAAATAAAAGCTGACAATTATTTTCGAAATTTGATCCATTAAATATTATTACATGAGTTCAACTTACGTCAAAAAAGATCCGGAAGTTGAGTTGTATGGAACAGAATTAAGGTAAACTTTGACTGTCTCACTGGTGCGGATTATTTTTTTTACGCCAGGCAGCGATCCAAAAATTCATGGTTTAATATTTTAAACATTCACAACGAATGAATCTTTTTTCTTTGTTTACTTTCATATATAGAGAATTTTAACTGCGAACCTAATTTAAATTGAAGTTATTGCAGAATGTATACATAATTGAACGTAAGTCATCTCTCAAATATTAATTTATTTTGAACGATCTTTCTAAAAATGTAATTTTTATGCAGTTTTATTTGCAAAAATAATTTTGAATAAAAATGGCCGCCTGGCATATGAAAAAGTGAAACGGACATCCCGGAACTGTTGATGACAGTCACATGACTTACGGTTTTATTATATAGATTATATATTATGAATTTATATATATATATCTGTTCCTATGAATAATTTATATTAATTGCTGTGCTTGAAGACAGCAGTAATAGATAAAATTGTCTTTTAAAGCCCACTGCATAAGTAATATTGACTTTTGTATTTGTTCCAGTTATGCACAGTGATACAAAGGGTTTAAAATCCAAAAAATATAAAATAATGAAACCAAACATCCTGATGCCGACAGGTGATTCCTCTTGTTATTTTCAGTTAAATGTGTTTGTATTAATCATTCAGCATTCGTCTATAACGTTTGTTTATAATTAATGTTACATGCATTCAGCACAGATACAAATCCTAATCGTGTTGTGATTATAAGAGTGATATTAATTTTTTTAAATAAAAACTAGTCAACATTTGGTATTCCAAAGAAAGATATAATGCAGATTTCTTTAGATATTTTTTTTAAATCACGGCTAAACTTTCTATTATGATGATAAAAATTCTAAGGCAATGTTTAATGTGCGCACAATCTATGGAATTTCAATTTGTTTTCAAGTTCTGTTGCACATAAATGTGAAAATAGAGTATAAAAGTTAAAAACAAAATAAATGTCAGCAGATAAAGTGAAACATATCTTATGAAACAACAGGATTCCCACCTTTAAAATGCCTGCTAAGAGAGAATAAATATTTGAAGTAAATTCAACGGCTGTAAATAAACAGAAATAATGTATAATAAATAAATGTATTTCATACATAATTATAAAAAAGCCTATTTTTACAAGACTATTATGATTGGGAATGCAAATCACAAAAGATATAAAGTTGAATAGTGTAATAAGAGTTCAGATACTGTCAAAGGCTGCGTCATGCTGAAAGTACTCGTTCTTCGTCCGATCATTGAAGTCAAGCAGCATCGAGAGTGGTTAGAATTTGGGAGGGTGACCACCTGGGTACTAAATAAAATTCTATACATATTTTTATAGAAGTTGTATATTTTTTCTTTAGTTATTTTTATAGAATCTCTATAGACATTTCTATTGAACTTCTACAGATATTTCTATACATTCCGGTTAAACAAGCTTATAGAAATTATATATGATTCTATAATGCGTTTTCTATAAATATTTTTTATAGAATTCTATAAGAAATTTTTGTAAGGGTGAAACGTAATTTTGTTTGTTCAGGCAATAAAAACTGAATGTCTCCGCTCACTAACAAAGCACATGCATCAACAGTTGCCCCCTATGAAGATTATGTGCACCTCCATGCTTGACTTTTTTCTCTCACCGGCCCCTGAATACTATTTAGGTATATGCTCTGATACTGATATGAATTTTGTCAACGCATATGCTAGTATTTAGGTGTTGGTGCTTCGCTCATACCTATTATCATCTGTAGGATTTTTTTCTCAAACATTATCCTCTTATCCATTATGTATGAAAACCCGGACACACACATATTAATGCTTTACAACTTGGTTAACATCGTTGAGTAGTCCTCCATTAGGCTGTCAGTCAGTTCCTTTACCGGTATGGTACAATAAAATGTTTTTTCTCATAAATAAAAGTAGTCCTTATATTGTTTAAAGTTTCAGTTTCTACAACACACACTTTGTGAAAAAATCTTTGTGTTGTTGGGTTTTCACACCGTTAGTTCTATTAGCTATAAAACACCATTCATAGATTTCTATGGAATTGAGAATCTGTATAAGATGATAAAGAAAGAAATTTGACTGTCAAAATTGTAGAATACAAAACGGAATAAAAATAATAAAATAATTATGAAGGGAAAGGCTTCATGTGATTTCAATCGAATCTGAAAAAGAAAAGTCTGAGACGTTTTATAAACAAATAATTTTATTCATACTATATTTTGAGCATATAATTTAAAGTCTAGGATATAAATTACAAATATTCTTTTAAAATGTTTGCTTAAATTCAAGGAACAATAAATTGGTCCTCACAATTAATGTCAAATATTGTGACAAATAATTAGTTCACAATATTTGAACTAATTTTCTCATAGTTGTGTTTAATTTTCGAATGCATATTTATTTCAATATAATTTGATGAAGCTATTTTCAAGATATATTTTTACATCACTTCAATTAACTGGTAAAATAAAAAAATAATAATAAAAGTTTGTTTAAATAGGTCACAGAAATAATCATTTTAAATCTAAATTTCCAACTTACAAGAATGGAAAACATCTAAAAACTTCATGTTCTGAGAACATTTCCAATTATTTAAGCATGAATACAAAAATTGTACAGTATTTTACATGGCATTATGATTTAAATTAATATCTTATGAATCCCTGCTATACATACTAATATATTTAGGTGTAAAATGTATCTGAATACTTAATACGAATTTGACAAAATTAAAAAATGCAAAATTCTTTTGTATTTTATTTCAATGCCTTTTATTAAGAATTTGGTTTTACAAAATATGACAATTATATTTAATTTTTTTTTTAAACAAAAACTATTTATACTTTCAAACGTTAGGGATGCCTATAAAGAACACAGATTTTATCGTGAAATGGAAATTTTGTATTTTTAAATAGAAATGTAATTATCTTTCGCTATCTATCGATCATTATCTAACCTCCCCATCTAGTTCATTTGAATCACAACTTAAGCAATCTGAAATACATATGTCAAAAGGTAAACAAGATTTTTATGGGTATCGATATTAAAAACTAATTTTAATATCAAATATATAAATTTATTTTTATAATATCTCTTTAGAATTATTGTACATTTCATATATTTTAAATAACTTCATAACATATTTAATTACAAATAAAAACATTTTTAAAATTACGAAATCGGTATTTTGTAAATGACGAAAAATTCCTCACATTTAAGAAACAGCAAAATTTATAAATAAACAACCACTTTTGATCATAACAACACCTATTTGAGAAAATAAGTTACTCTAATAGATAAAAGTTCTTTTGAAGCATAGAAAACATAATTAAAAAGAATTTAAAAAATAACATATATATTAAAGTATGACAAATCAATTTCCAAATCTAAATATCATTTTAAGAATAATCCAACCTTTCATGTTGAATTCTATTTACGCAACATTAACCCCTCCGCGACGAACGTCCTTTACAGAAATTTTAACATTTTATCAGCGATTTTTCAAAATCGAAATATTTGTTTATTTAATCGAAATAAATGCTGTTATGGGAAAATAATGACACAAATCTTTTTATTTTATATTACTGGAAGGAATAATCAAAGATTCTGAGCATTTTATGCGTAAAGTATTACGCAACGTCTTCGCGAATGGGTTAAAGTTCTGGTTGATAGTTATTTTTTAATTCACATAAAAATAAAATGATGATTTCAGATGAAATTTGCAGCAGTTAGAGACACACATAAACTGTATTTTTAAAGAAATAAAAACAGCATCACCTTTACGGAATTCAAATATAATTTAGATGAATTGAAATGTTCGAAATCTTGATTTCGAATTAAATATACAGATTGGGTAAGTTATATGCTGGTATATAAAGGCTAATAATGATATAAAAACAAAAGAGTGATAAACTCATATCGTATTTTAAAAATATTTATTTTCAGTCATATATACAGGGTGCCCAAAAGTTCTTGATACATTTTAAAATTCTATAAAATATCAACCAATTGGCGTACGAGAGTGCGATTTGGACGAAAATGCTTTTTATGATATGAAATTTTGTTTAAGGAAATAAAAAATAGTTTCGAAAATTTCTCATAGATGGCGCTGCTTCTGGAAAGTTATCGAATAGGTAGAATGTCTTTATAGATAACAATAGACGCTTTCAGTGTGACGTCAGTCATGACGTTTTGGTTGGATACTGACTCCAAACAAACGGTTGCTATGTTTCATTTCTTGATAAATATAAATCGTAGAAATGTTACCACTGCATATAACGTATTAAAACAGTTTGTCGTGAGATATAGCTATAAGATATAGCTATAATATAAAAACATAATAGAAAATACAACATAGCAACCGTTTGTTTGGAGTTAGTTTCTAAGCAAAACGTCATGACTGACGTCTCGACTGAAAGCGTCTATGGCAAAAGACGCACAATGCGTATGCACAGTTTTTGTCCAAACTATAGCTACGCACATTCCAGAAGTTAACAGTACGCGTCTATCCATCCTCACTCGTTTAACGGAACTCAGGAGGGCGAGTATTGTTAAGTTTTGGAATGTGGGTAGCCATAGTTTGGACAAAAACTGGGCATACGCATTATGCGTCTTTCGCCATTGTTATGTATAAAGACACTCTGCCTATTCGATGAATTTACAGAAGAAGCGCCATCTATTAGAATTTTTGGAACTATTTTTTTATTTCCTTAAACAAAATTTCAGATCATAAAAAGCATTTTCGTCTAAACCGCTCTCTCGTGTACGTGAATTGCTTGATCTTTTATTGAATTTTAAAATGCGTCAAGGATTTTTGAGACACTCCGTACTTTCAGTTAAAAAATGAGTATAAAAGTATTTTTTTTACAAAAGTAATCTACATAATATAAAAAAAACTTTAACATTTTATTGAGAAATTATTCTTTGCTTATCAGTTTATATTTAAAATTATCCTAATAACTGGATACATTTTCTCCAAGTGTACTTTATGTATCTAAAAATAGTTAATTATAATTACTTATGAATTACTTATGTCTTTGAATTATATATCCATGTCTAAGTTTGAATTACAGAAAAATATTTTACATGAAATTAAAAAACTGGTAGTAGAATATATAAATCTAACACAAATGATAATACCAATATTTTTATGCATTATTAAACACCCATTGAACTTAAACTTATAAGTTTGCATACCTATTTTTAAATATGTCTGCATTCGTATGAATTTACAGCCAGCACATATGTGACATTTATAAAGTAATTTAAATAGACATATCAAATAATACTCCACATCGTTTGATGTAATCAAACACACACTATTTAATGCAGTAAATAAAATAATCATATTTAAAAGCTAAATAAAACGTAGTTTATTGTGCAATTTATCAAACGATTGCTTCTTCATTTAGTTATACGATTATAAAAAATATCATTCAAAATTTTAATTATTATTTTTCTTTTTATAATCTTATATACATTTCAAGCATTTGTTCATATTTCGGTGAGAATTTTTCGACAGTGTTCTAAATCATATATATATATATGATTATTATATATATGATATATATATATGATGAAAATGTATATATATACGATATATTTGATTTTGGAAGCAATCAAGCATAAGTTGTAATTATAGTAAAAAATAAATAAAGCATGTACTGTTCTTAAATAAATATGTGATGCGATAGAAAATATATAATAAAAGTTATTAGATTTGAAATAACTTTCGTGAAAGTAGAGAAAAAAGTAAAATATTCAAGAATAAAAAAAACATTATAAAAAGGTAATATATTTATAACAAGCATCGGAAATAAAATTTAAATGGAAATATTTAGAAAGTACCGCGAAACACTAAATAATAATAAAAAAAATGTATATATATACGATTTCTTTGACTTTGTAAGAAGAAAGCAATCAAGTTTTACTTGTTTAAAAGTAAGAAAACATGCTCTGTGCATAAATGAATTTGCGACGGATGGAAAATATATAAGAAAAAGTTATTAGGCTTGAAACAAATTTCAAGAAAAAAGTAAAAAACTAAAATATTAAAAAAAATGTATAAAAATGAAATAGATTTTTAAACAAGCTTCGAAACTAAAACGAAAAATTTAAATATTTAAGAAGTACCACGGATTTAAATTCCAATCTAAAGAATGTTATGTAATTTTTTATTAGAAATATCTCATTTATTTCAGTACAACTCACTTATGCATATTTATTTTATTTTATCTCTCCGTGCTTCAGATAAAATTTGCATTTCATTTTAAGTTTAATATAAATTCGCAAACAAATTTTTAAAACTGAAATAATTGACTTGTGCGTATCATGTGCATTATTTATTTTAAAATTTTAAAATTAACGTAATATGTCTTTTCATACACTGTTCACATATTATATTTATCTAATAAACATATTTTTGGAATAATCATTTTTCTGGTTGTCTAATATATAATAATTTTGATGCTGACGCTATACGCATATCATTGTTATCAATTGAACTACAAATCAATTAAAATTACCGCTTGATTTTTAGGAATTACTAATGAAAAATACAGCATAAGTCTAACAATGTTAAACTCAATCTTCCAATTTAAAATTAATAAATGCTAATTGCTCAAGCAATGCCAATTATTGTCATAAAATCAAACAGATACAAAGATAATATTCAATTCTGTATTTTTTATACATCAATAAGTATTTGTTTGATTTTATCATTATTATTTGCGCGGTACTATTTATCAATTGCACAATCAGCCGGTTGCTTTCAGTTTTCCAAAACTGCTAGTTATTATAATTAACAGTTAGACTGTTGTATAAAATGAAAATTATATTTTCCCATATTTTTATCAAATGTATATTCTAGATACATTATTTCTATTATAATAGAAATGAAAATATTCCTTTAGCGACAAATACTCTGAAATACCGGTCAATCTATTTCTTTTTCTCTAATTAGAGAAAAAAAAAAATATTTTGTCACAAATATTGAAAATGCCAAAAAGTGTTCGCTAGAAGCATGACATTTTATAATGTGTATAATATTTTAATTTTTCGCTCTAATAAAATAAGAAAAAGGAATTAACAACAACAAAAGAAGAATAAAGTAAGGAATAAAAAAAAATCATTTCTTATTTTAATTCCAATATATATATTTAAAAAAAACTATGTTTTTCAGTAAAACTATGTTTAAAAGCGTATAATTTAAAATACATCCAAAAGTTAAATTACATTGTCTTTATGATTACTTTATTTACTGCATAAATATCATAATAATATTTTTATTATTCATTTGTTATTATTTAAACATATAAATTAACCTCTTTCACGGACCATAGTGTATGAATGGTATAACACTTTCATGGTATAATTTTGATCTTATATACTGTTTGAAATTATTTTTCGAAAAACAATATGAATTGAAAACTACGAGAATGCATTTTTTAACAGAAATCTATTTCTAGAAGCTTCAACTATTCGAATCCAAAATTCCAGCTTATTTCGCTTAGCAGTTTTGAGTTATGCTTTAAAAAACTTCCCACATTGCAATCTGTTTTACAACTATTAAAAATTAATTTAAGAAAAAGGTTTTCAAACTTTAAACATGTATAATTACTAAATTACTTTTATTTTACCGAAGAATTAAACATGTCATCAAAATTAGCTGTTTGTATTGAACATTTTCATGTTTTAAACAATGTCTCATAGTAGACCTCTGATTAAAAAAAAAAGTATAGCATTTTTTAGTGAGCACTATTACTAGTTGATTGGTTCCATAGTCACACTTGATACGATGATTTGCGGAAGAATTACTACAGGGGGGAGGGGTCTTTTTTTACGACTGTACATAATAAGCTGTATTTATACAAAATCTTTAATTTTCATACTTAAAATTTATCGACGAATTATAAATATATCGTTTTCTTAGTAAGTTATATCCACAGAAGTAGTTTTCAGTAAAAAAATGTAATAATAAATTGGGCCAAAAGTCAATACCAAAGGCTTGTTATAATGTGAAATATCCCACAACTAGACTGTATCATGGCCTAATGTATGATGCGTGGAACACATATCATGTAATTCTAGAATTTTCTAGCGATTCAAGCTTACTAATCCTTTTTTAACAAACGATTTTTCAATTCAAAAAAATTATTAGGGCGATGTGTATATACTAATCAGATGTAACGTATACCTTCTACGGTCTGTAAAAGAGTTTATTAACTAAATATTTTATATGAACACCAGTTAACAAAATGTTTAAGTAACATTCTGCAAGTAAAGTATTAGTAAAACACATACATAATTCACTTAAAAAATTATTTACATAACTTGTATATCTCAACTAAAATGATAAATTATTACAACATACAAAACTTTGTACCAACTATTCTGCATAAAACTCTGTTATACGACTGAAGAGAGAAACAACATAACTAACGTAACTAAATACATTTACATTAAATTAATTTTATATTATAACGTCAAAAAATCACACAAATCTCTTAAAATACAATACCGAATAAAATTTCTGGTGAAACGAAACTGGCAAATGTCAAGTCGGGTAAAGTAGCATAAGGATTTTAAAACACAAGATTGAACGAAATCTTGTGAACCGAACTGGCAAATAACGAGTCAGGAAAAACCATAAACAAATTGTTTCATACTTGCTGGCTTTATTTGTTACGACAATCAGCTATGCAATATAAGTTGGCACATTATGTTTAACTTATATGAAAAAATATGAAGTTCTACATTCTTCATTAAGAATGTGTTATCAGTCAATGAAGTACAAAATAATATCTTATTAAAACATCTGATTGTAACTATGTTTGCTCTTTTAATTATAAATAACCCTTAAGATAAAGTTACAGCTAGTTTAGCAGTAATGTTTGCAGGGTCGCCTTCTGTCTGGAATGTTTTTTTTTTCATAAATATATTAAAATCTTTAACACACCATATAAAGTGCAATAAAATACAACATACGTTTAGAGAAGATAAAATAGACCCATCCATCTTCAGGTAAGTGAAGAAAGACGTATAGCAATATGGTACGTCAGTTAATGAATAACTAAAGAGAACAGTACATTTACACCATCATTGCAGTACCCAGTATTATCATATACATTAACAGTATACAGATCGAGACTGCTTCTATTATTTTATTGACTGCGTATATTGTTAACATATCCAATACATACCTGACAACCTCGCGGGTCTTTTAAGTCAAATTAAACCAGAATTATTATTAAACAAATAAAAATAATAAATAAGTACATAACACCAATAACAGTGTATTAAATAATTTTTCTGGCTTTAATTATGTTTATTTGACTTGAAAAAACTCGGAAGAATGGCAAATATGCATATTAGTTTAGATTAACACGTGGTGAATACACACACAGCATGTGTCTTAAAAAGCACACGCGGTGCATATGTGTTTTTTGATTACATGATGACGGACGGGCTAGTTTTTTCTTTCCGAAGTGAACATCGTACTTTATTGCACTTTATTACGCGTTTGAACAAAGTTCTTAATACAATAATTGACGCCTGTTCCTTGGTACTTTAATTTTAACTGATGTTATTTTTTCATGGTTTGCTATGTGAGTGATGCTGCTGGAAGGCAGTCGAGTGTCGGTGCTGGCACTTGTGGAACTAGGAGTCGCCAGGGACCTCATATGTGAGTGGAGACTTTCTCATCTCGATCGTCTGGACGAGGCCGTTCTCCTGGGGCACCTCAAGCGTACCTGGCACATAAGTGGTGCCGGCTGGAATGCACTTGGAACACTGACGGCGGAGAGCCGGACGCTGTCTGGAGGCGCGGCACTTGACTGCAAATCGCAGCTCTTCCGCCATTTCCGAGCACAGGGACTGCTGCGTAGAACATAAAACCAAATTCTGCGTTCAGTTAGATCGAAATGTTGTATTAATATAAATTATAGTACCGTAAATTGGGGTTATTTTGACTCTTGGGTGATACATGTGTCAAAACAAAAAATAGTTTTTAAATTAGTCCCGGATCAACTGTTTTGAAAGTATTGGCATGATTCACCAACAATCTATAGGTAACATACTAACTAGTAACACTGTACATCCAGAACTGATTTAAAATATTTTTTATTTCGGCTAAAGTAGCCTTTTCCTCGGTGAAAGTAACCCAAAATTACGTTATTCAGCTTGAAAATACACTATATGGCCAAAAGTAACCGGCCAATTTTGAATTTAAACGTTTTGTCGATTATCTAGAGATATATCGGGTGAGCCATAAGTTCGATATATATTTTTTAAATCATTAAAAAGGAATAAATGACAAACTGTGGTTTGCACGAATGGGATTAGAAGGAGAACGGATTTTTTTAATAACAAAAAAAGGTCTGTTTCAATAAATTATCGATAGATGGCGCTGACATGGATAATAGGAAGCAGATATATACAAATTAGGTTTACAGTAAAAGACCCGTTTATTCGAAGCATCTGATAAGCTTTAGTATCCCAGCACATGAAACAGGCTCTTTTCTAGCTTTGTGTCCTTTTGCCGTACGGAATTATCGCATTGCGCCGATTGCCGATTTCCGCTTTTGTAAAAGAGCTTAACGAAAAACGCTTGATCTGGTAAAGATAGCATACTGCTGGTATTGAATGAAGAACCTATGTGCATCGAAGTGTTTTATTGTCAACCTGATTTGCATAAGTCTGCTTCATATTATACATACCAGCGCCATACCAAATTTTTTAAGTACAACTTTTTTTGCTATTAAAAAAAATCCGATCTCTCTCTCATCCCATTCGTGCAAACCGCAATTTTGTACCATCATTTGTTTATTTTTAATGAATTTTTAACGAAGTTAACGAACTCTTTTTGAAGTTTTAACGAATTTATGGCGCACCCAGTATACTTAAGACATTCTTCTGAAACTTCAGAAATATAAAAAAAGCATGAATAACATTCATTCTGATAATTCTGCTTTTGTTGGAAGAGTCCCATTCTGATTATTTTCCAAGAAGAGCTAAAGAATAAATAAAAAATGAAAATAAAAACAAAAGTTAAATTCAAAATGAAAAATTGTGGAAATGGTCACTTATCACCTAGCTACCTAGCCCTCTAAGCGTGTGGAACGTAATATTCCGATCACTAAGCTCCAGGTTTCACTGCAATATATGTAATGTTTAAGATAATATAATTCTGTAGATTTAATGAATTTTCAAAACATTGAAGAATGATTAATACTCTCAAGGGTTACATTCATATTTGTAATTAAGTTTTATTTATAATGCTGAAAGAATCATATCTTTTTAGCATTTAAAACAAAATTGAGAGAAAACAACATTACAATTTTACCCTTTTTTAAAACGCTCAGAGGGCTAGAAAACAACTGAAATTCAGCTCACTATATCGAAGATATCGTTCTGAATTTTCATAATATTCGACTGACATTTTATGTATGATTTACCGTATATAGGGGATTGCTAAATTATGGGAAAAAAGTTCTTGCTGTCTTTAGTGCATGTGCGTTTAAAAAATCATTTCATACAAATACTCAATCTTCATTAAATAGTTAATATATTTATATTATAATTGTTATAGGTTGCTTCTACTGTATTTTTTTAAGTTTCCTGAAAGTGACGTTGAATTTAGTTGTAAACCTTGCATGCTATAAACAAAAAATGCGCGGAGATTTATTATATGTTGTAAACAATTTTTTATATCTCCATGAACATATGTGCTATGCTTACACAGATGAACACAAATATTGCACAGGATCCACCATGTGCTACATATACAGATCATTTCGAGCATTTTATTTTGTAGTGGGATCGAAAAAAATATTTTTTTCGTTTGTTACTGGTCCCCTAATTGCCCTAGTATTCATACCTTCGTTTACAAATATGATGAAAAATATCTTCTTGTATGAAGTTCCAGAAGAATGCGTTAAATATTTCTGTAGATAATTTGACAAAACGTCTAAAATCGAATGTCTCCGTTGACCTTTGGTCATACAGTGAATATCAATTTGATAAATGACCAAAATAAAACCGAATTTGACAAAAACACAAAATAAAATAAAATTTCTCGAAATCCCAAAATAAAAACAAAAATAAAAGGAAATTTGATAAAAGGACAAAAATGAAAACAAATTTGAGAAAAGTCGAAAATAAGATAAAATTTCTCAAAAGCCAAAAACAAAATGTAGTTATCTTAAAAATATTAACAGAAAAACTAAATTATAAGAATCATATGAATTAAGTTACGGTCTTTTACTGAAAATGTCCAACTCCAATATTAAAATCAATTTTACAAAATTGTCAAAAGTTCAAAATAAAAAATAATTAACCTGAAAACATTTCAAAAGCAGACTAAATAAAAAATATATATATCAATTAAGTTGCCGCACTTCACTGAAAATCACTTCAGTTTTAAATTCTCAGACTACTAAGTAGAACATGAAACTAAATATAAGCAAATTTCCCAAAAGCTCCTAATAAAAATAAATTTGTCAAAATATGAAAATTAAAACATATTTGAACAAAGCTCAAAATAAACAAAAATTTGACTAAAGAAAAATTAAAAAGACGTTTCTTTAAATCCTATAATAAGAGCAATTTTGGTAAAATCGAAACTAAAGTGAATTTATCCGGAAAATATTTAAAGAATGGGGACTAAAAGAAAAGAATGCTATGAAACAAGTTGCGACATTTTATAGAACATCACTTTACTTCTAAGCACTGAAAATGCTGAGTAGAATATGTAACTAAGTTCTACCTTCACTTCAATCGAAATGCTATGCGTATAAAAATGTATTATCTTGAAAATGTAACACTTTGAGAATTCAAACCTCAATACTAATTAAGTTAGAGCACTTGCCTTCACGGCATGGCTATTTACAGTCAATTCAATGGGTAGAGACTTCCAAGAAATAAGCAAATTTTGTGTTTAGTTAGGTCAGTTTTTTACACATATAAATTATAGAAATCTTATCTGAAATATAGTTCGTAAAAGTGTAATATAAAACACTAACATGAATGAAGATGCGACACTTTCCTGTGTTTGTGTTTATATTGAAATTTTGAACATAAAACCACTTTTGCGTACATTTTTTTCTCAAATGTTTTCTATGCAGAGATTATTGAAAACACTGCAGTTTGGAAAAAAAAGTAAACTACTAGATAATGTCATAAATTATACAACAATTGTTTATTGCAAGTACTAGCTCTTTAGTGCAAACCGTTTGAACTATATTTCTACATTTAGTGATATCAAAATGTCATAGATATAAAAAAAATTGAATTAAAGGTTGTTGTTATAGATCAGCTGTTTACAACTTGTTCTCTCTCCTTGCTTAGGCATTTTATATATGCGTACCCCTTTTCTAATAAAACAGGTCAAAATTTATTTATTTTTGTCCATTAATAATGTTCTTGTGTTAGTTACTAATGCCAATTGCAGCTCTCTTAAGTGTTCCAGCTTTCAATCATTTAACCATTTTGTTACACAAAAGAAATTCGTTCAAACATACGTTCAAAATAATAAATATTAGTTAAATGCTTTAAGTTAAACACACATAATATAAAAGGAACGGAACTACACCCGTTAATGCATGTTATTAACCAATAATGTATGTTAATGCTGGCTAGTTGAACAGTAAAATGATGTATTTTTTTCATATTTCTAGAATCACTAGATAGAAACGAGCATTAAAAAAAATAGGGGGAGGGAAAATAAAAGTACAGTACAGAAAATGACAATTTTGGCGAAGAGGGAGGCGGGTATTTAAAAAAAAATATTGAGGCCTTCAAGCTAACCGATAATTTCTTCTTGGCTTTCTGGATCGATATGGGTAATATAATTGGTGATCTAAGTTAGATCGAGTTGATCACTTCTCAATCACCGTTCTTAGAGAGAACATTATTAATTTTGTGTTTGGGGACCACCTCATTTTTACATTTCTCTGTTTCGTTTAAATTTAAAAAAAACATTTTCCATGGATTAATAGCTCTCTTAAATTGCCTTGTTTCCTTTGTATTATTCAGGATAAGAAATTGAAGTTATTGACTTTAAAAGAAGCACTGTGCTGTAGATGCTTCTGTGAACATTGTACGAATCACAAAATAGAATCCTTGACTTCCGTGAATATCATTGATTAATCTCCACGGCTAACAACTTCTTTACAGCTATTTATTTATACTCCTGAGGGAGGAACTAATCACATTAGTGAAGCCTATTAATTTCCTTATGTTTAAATGTCGTAACAGATTAAAATGCACCGCAAACGATTTTTCCCTACAGACCATAATGGAACGGAATTATTTTTTGTGTTCCTGTAAACGAACTGTAAATATTATACATTTCATTTTCAATATCGAACATTCTATAGTAAACCTCAATAGCATATAAGAATTACATGGCAATCCGAGTGTATTTATGAGAGTTAGAGCACAACCTGACGGCAGACAGACAAACCAAATTCACAAACATTTTTTATTTATGTTGGAAAGTTTTAAAAATATACTCACAGACCACGTTCAAAACACTACTTTGTTAAAAATCTATTTATTAGCATCTTAATACTTATGAAAATATGTATAATAAATACTTTTTATTTAATTACATCAATGCATATCTTCCAGTTTTCAAGATAAATTCTATAAATTATTTTCCGACTGAATTTACTATTTTTTTCCCTCTTAAAAAAGCACAGCTACCGTAAATTATATAATATTATGGTAATGAAATGTTCCTAAATCATGTGTCTAAATTTCCAACCAGTTTGCAATGAAAGGATATCAAGTGTGCCACGAAATATTCTCTCACTTTCTATCAAAATATTACGAAGTAATTATCTTAACGCATCATATTTCTTAAACTACATCATTTATTTTGTGATGATTACTCAGTACAAAGTAGAAATTTCATATAGATCTGTTTCAGTGTTTGAATAGTTTTAACAAGGGGTAAGCAAGAAAATTACTCTCAGATAATACTGATGCTGTCTGAGAAAAATTATTGCTTTAGAAAAAATAAAGTAGAAATAAAGGTTTTTCTCGCTCAATGGGTTTCAATTTGTTCTGTAAACTTTTTTATATGTTCCTTATTTAGGGCTTTTCCGCTCCTTATTTATCATTTTAGTACGCAAAGCACAAAATGGCCCCCCAGATACGTCATTACATAAAAAAATTAAATGAAAAACAAAAAAAAGGTTTCAAGAGTTTGTTATTTAAATAATGCAATTTATATTAAATTGTTATATTGTATTTGGTTGTAAAGGTGCATTTCATTTGTGTTTTTAAATAAATTGAAAACAGGATAGTTCTAATAAATAGAAAACAATAGAGTCTTTCATGCATTTTTACCATTATAATTTACCTGTACCACGAAAGTATAAATATATATTCAAGTGTGATGCGAAAGCATAACTACACATTCAAGTGTGCCTTGAGATAAAATAAGTTTAAAAACTCTGATTTAAATGTAACTTTTTTCTATTTTAGTTAAATCAAGATGTTTTTAAAATACACTCATTCGAGTCTACAAAATTAAAATTTTGAATAAAACCTGTTTTTTGTTTAAGATACATCATAATTTTCTTCTAAATACTCCATTAAAGATTTTTATACTTTTATTTTTAAAGTCATATATTGGATGCTACTCCACTGGACGGCAAAAAATCCTAATTATTAAAAAGTGACGAAGCCACATAAATTTTAGATAGGTAACAGTAAAACTGAAAAGAAAAAAAATCGTCGTTTTCAGTAAAATTTATTGAAGACCGGAGTGGGTAAAATCCGTGTATATCTTCTAATGTAATATATCTTTCAAAATGGACAAATAGAAAGTATTCATTAAGCTTGGCCACTTTGGTGCATAAGTCAAATGGGCAAATAAGATAGTTTCTCCTTTTCTTTTCTTAAATCATGCTGCAAATTAAAATAAAAAAAAATTATAACTTAAATTAAAATAAAAATAAAATAAACGAAAACAGAATGATTACCGTTGCTTTCAAAATTCCATGTCTTACCCTTTCTGTCTGCGCGTGTTTCCTGGAATTCCAGAAAAACTCAACGATGGCAGCAACAAAGGCGACGGCTAATCCACACAAGAGGACGACAAACACACCACCAATGTTACCTACTCCCAACGAATTGGCTTTGCCTTCTTTGTTCTTATCTTCTCTAGCACAAGAGACGCCGGAGCTCTTCCACCATTTATTGTACAACATTTGAATTACCCCTTTCTCTTGCAAGTCTAAAATGGCCAGAGATATTTTGTCTCTCCACGGAGAGCCTTGAAAAGGGAAAAAAAAAGATTATTACACATAATTAAAAATAACATTAATAGTAATGTGATTCCATATTACACATTTGATGCTCAAATCTTCATAAATATATCGATAAATGGCTAATAAACACTATTTACAGGATCTAGACTTGAAACAAGTACTCCACTTGCAGAAATTGAAATCACGAGGTTTTCCAAAACAATATAAAAAATTGTATCGTGAATCTGAATTATATCCATAATTGAAAAATGCATTACAAATTATTCAAATATAATATTGAACTTAAAAGAGCATTAGAATATTGTTCCTATTATTTCAAATCACCAAGCATTTTACTAATGGTCACATAATAATGGTGACATAATTCCATAATATACATTTGATGCTGAAACCTTCATGATATTATTGATAAATTGCTAATAAACATTAATTACAGGATCTAGACTCAAAACAAGTACTCCATTTGAAGAACTAAAAAACACGAGATTTTCAAGAACAATATAAAAATTATATCGTGTATCTGAATTATATCCATAATTGAAAATGGCATACAAATTATTCAAATATAATATTGAAGTTAAAAGAGTATTCTAAGATTATTCCTATTATTTCAAGTCACCAAACACTTTACGAAAGATGACAGTCACACTCAGCACTCTAAATATATTTATGTTTTCAGCCGAAAATCTTTAAGTTTGTAGAATAAACATTTTTCATTAAAAAATGATAACAATTTAGTATCAAAAAGTGTGATTTCTCGTTTTATCAAGCAATAATTTCTAGAGACTTTGCCAATATTAAGCAGTTTTGAATTATGAGAATATTATGTATAATATATGTGTTACGATTTTTTGAAAAAAAAATAGTTATTTTAACCCTCCAACTCCCATAAAATAACTTTAAAAAATGTCTTTCAAATTCATAGGTTGTATTGTATTGTTTTTACTAAAAAAAAGTAATAAAAAACAAATTGTATCAAAAAGAACATGTGAGGCTGATATTTGGACAATCCCTTATGAGTGGCACACTAATTCAAGATAGCATCACAGCAAGAAAAATTATCAAAAATTCGAAATCTGACAATTATTAATGCAACATTTAGTTAAGTTTAACATTCAGACAAAAACAACATGAGGCTTATTGCTTTTTGACATTTTTATCCCCAAAAAAGACCAACTCAACTCTGCTTTTTTGGAGAAGATACAAAACATTGGAAGTTTATAATACCATATTTGAAAACCCGAGAAATATGGGACTTTTTTCTACGATTATGTAAACTCTTCAAGATTCCAATAAAGGCGCCACGGTAAATATTCACTTAAAATCTAAGCCTAGAGTTCCTTTCAAAGACGTATCCCCTGGAGGTGACAATCGGCGTTGGCGAGTTAACGTCTTTATATAAAGAAGGTATTTCATAAAAATTCAAAGCATTTTCTTTCTATAGATTCTTTGAATTTTGTAAAATGACAATTGTAAAACTCAGAATTAAGAAACTGAAATTTGTTTACGAATAATACAAACGGCCATAGAAACAAATTTAATATACTGTTAGGCTTATGTATACAGGGTGTCACAAAAAGATTCAAACGCGCTTCAAATTTTTACCTGCTGGAGATAAGTTGGCAATGTACATTGAAAAAGTGTTCGAAATAAGGTAGGACAAAAATTTATGTTAATAGTATAAAGTTATTTTATGATCTTGTTACAGCAAAAAGAAATATTTTCTAATGCAACATTTTGTCTCGGGTAGTTGCATTTAAATTTAAAAAGGTAACTTTTTGATAACTTATGGCAGGACTTTGTCATTAATATAGTCTTATTTAGAAGACGTTTTGGATATTTTCACAATTTAAATTATGTACGAATCTCCCACGTATAAAACATCAAAGCTCGTGTCTATCTTTTATGAAACATCCTGTATATGTACTAAATACATTGCTTCTGATCTCATTAGACATTTTCTTTTGATTGTATATACTAATTAAATTGGTTAAGCTTATCACATGAAATAAAATTTGTAAATACTGAAAAAAACATCATCTAGATATGAAGCAGTGTGTAGGTTTTCAGTATTTGTTAAAACTGTTACGTTTTCTAAGTACTTGTGAAATTTATTCTACATCTCGATAAAACTCCTGTGAAATGAAGTGCCAAAATTTGTAATCGCCATTGTTCTAACAATAACATTTTAAATATAGATTTTTGTTTTCAATTTGATTTTTTTCTGTAAATATTTATAAAAAAATTATAAAAAATATATTAAAAAATATATCAAGACATGGATACTATACCCATAGGCGTCGCAATACCATATCCTTTGGAATCTAATAGTCCTCCAACTTGCGTTAGATTGCAATCTCTCTGAACGCTGTAATCCAGAATTGTAGATTCCATCAAAAAGGCATAATTCCCCTCCAGAACACGCTTTATACCCTCCTCGTAGTTACTAACAAAAACGGAAGGACGGTTTTCCATGAAACGCCACATCTTTTGATACGTCTCAATCTTAGAATCCTGTATAAAGAATAAAACATTACAGCAGTTTTAATGCTGGTTTATTGTTTAAAGTTTAATTTAAAGAATGGATTAATCTACGCATAATTATATAAATGAGCTAAAAACCGGAGATGAACCTTTGCGTCACTTTATTGACTAAATTTGATAGGAAGCTTAACAATGTTTGAAATTTGAATTGGGTGTCCCATGAGGTTCGTATATTTACACTTGAAGTAAGTATACTGTGTATGTATGAATCTCTTGAACAGCTGAATATATGATTTCTGGATTTTTTCTGAGAAAAAGAAAAGATCCATCATTTTTCGATGATGTGACAGAGACACCCAGAAGAACTTTCGAAAATTCAAATGACTTAAAATGGGAAGATAGCGTAGATTTTCTGTCCATACAGTCAAAGTTGTGATAGAAAACATTAAAACTTTAACTTTCTGTTTACTTTGATAATGAGAAATAGTTAAGTTATAGTTAAAGTAAGCAATAGGTTAATTGTGTTAAAGTCTCTTATGCTTTGCTTTTACACTTTTAAAAATCTGCAGCAAATTATCCAGTCATTCGACCGTTTTTGCAAATAATTTTTACTTGATCATATTATGAAGTTACTATGACTAGAATTTTAACAAAATTGTGATTAATAGCGATTAAAAATACTGTTAAGTAACTGTTATCTTTAAAAACGGTCGAATTACTGGACAATGTGTTTCAAAGTTTAACAGTGCATGTAGTAAAAAGGTATAAACAATATTATTTAAGTAATTTATCAAAATATTAGTCTAATATGTATATTCAGTAAGAACAAACAATCCTGTTTGGCCTAAAACAAAAAAATTAAAAAACGCGGTCGAATTTTTCAGACATGTATTTTACAAATATAACAAAATTCTATGTCACTTGCAAAGTTTTGAACATTTATAAACACAAAGATTTAAAATCTTTGCTATGCTGAAAAAAATTCATAATTTTCAATGTTCATATTTATTGGAACAATAATATTTTTTCAATTGTACTTCCAATATTCCACAGTTCTATATCTGTTTAGATTTAATAATCTGTGAGCAAACAAGTCTATGGACAAAAATAGGGGTAATTTATCATCGTTCGTTTCTTTATGCAATCATAATTTCGTATAGAAATGTTTAAATATGAACTCGGAAAATTTGAACTCTTGTGTGCAAAGTACTGCAAAGAGCCATTCCAGGGTTCAGCTGGTTTCTGGTATCTTTCATTGACAAAACAGAGAACTCATTATTTAAAAATTGCTCTACCTGCGTAAAGGGTATAATTGCATTATACTGTGAATTACTGTGTCCTACATAGAACTGCAGATGTAACTGTAAGTAACTATGCCTAACATAAAATACCTTTTGCTAATAACACAATTCTACAATTAAAAATAAAACTTTTAAACAAAGAAATGTTTACTCAAATTAGACATCTGTAATCAGTGAGAAAAATCTTTATAATCGCTTCAAAATTTTTTGTTTACCTATTTATTATTGCGTGCATTATGTCAACAAGTACGCTTAAATATATATTAAAAAACTTACTTATTTTACCGATGACTAAAAACATGGAGCGAAATTAATAAAATGCTGAGAAACCTATTAATTTCAGCTTTTCAGAAAAAAATGCTTTTCATAATTCATATATATATACATAACAGAATTAGTCGGCTTTTAATAGAAATTTTCGTCTGTAAAAATAGTTTTTTTTTTTAACTTAGAAAGTTTCATTCAGGGTTCGTACGGATCAGGGAATTTTCCAGGAGTGTTACCAATATTTTTTTTATAGAAAAAGAAATATAGCATATACTCACGAAACTTCACTTTCTTTTAAGGAGAGATTTTCTATAAGAAAATACTGGTACGGAAGAATTTTCTTGTCGCAAAATTCCAGGAGCCGTACGAACCCTGTTCATTACATTTCTGTTTTGTGTGAAGCAAGCGAAAAATTTAGATACATTTGTAACGTTTCTAGTTATAATATAAATTAATATTTCAGCGATAGCTGTCAGTTGTTTCGTGAAGTATGGGAAATCTGTGCAGCAAACTAGGAGAAAACGAAAATAGAAGAACAGGAACTTTCAAATCATCACCAATGCCTAAAAATATCGGATTCGTTTGTTAACAGCGCATTATTAATTTAAAAACTGCTTTTAAATAAGATTAAGATGATTGTCTAAATACTTTTTGGGAAATTCGTAATCACTTAATTCCTTATTTTACAAATCATGATACAGTTATTAGGGGAAAAAAACGAATAGTTATATTTTAACATGTTTTCATAGTTGATGAAAATTATCTCGTCTGAAATAATATTATATGTTTTAATCCATTTATGTTTATGAAAATACGTCAATATGTGTTAATGCAAATCATTTATGTTTATTTATGCAAATATTAATAATTGAAAGGACCACACTTTGTTTCAAAGTTAAATCTAATAATTAATGTATAAAACATTTCTTATATATTTTTACATTATAAAATGTAAATTTCACCTAAATAATTATAATGTTATTTTTCATAATATCTTAAACAATCATTCTTACTAATATTTCTTTAAATATAATTTTAAAAAATCATAGACTTTAAAAGACCAATTGAACATTGATTATTAAAATGTTTTCAAACTTAGTGAATAAAAGTGGCTGCTGTTTTCAGAAAAGAGTTTTATAAAAAGCAATAATAAATGCGACATTTTGACGCACACATAGTGAAATATTCTGTTGAAAGATAAAAATCCTTCCCTTCCTTTTTTTTTAAATGCCATTTTGTATTATTCTACGAACGATTATTACACTTGTTCTAATAATGTCCCAAAAACAAACATTAATTCAAAGATATTTAGAAAAGGTTACTAATTTTTCATAAAAACTTCGATTAATGTTTAGAAAATTTATGAATTAATCTGACTATCAATAATGAAATATATTTAATTAAAATCATTATGGAAAACCAAGAATTGGTTGCGTCATTATTTGAAAATAAAATATAGGTTTTTATTTATAAAGTAGTTAAAAGGCAATTGATATATTTTTAGAATGTAGTGTTCACGAATTGACGTTACTAGCATCCATCTTAAGATATATAATATGGTAAGAAGGCTTCGTAACTTACTTGAGATATAACTTTGGCAGAACGCATTGACGGAAATTGAGAGACCCGTTAAAAATTATTTCACTCATATATGTCTCACATTTGCTTTCTGAAACGATATCCGATAGTTGAAACAAAACAAGTTTTACTTTTTAAGGCCCGGTACAACAGTACTTTGATAAACCTACACTCTGATCATGAGTAAAATATACATCACATTAGAAAATAGAAATAGAGAATTTAAAGCCCCACAAGCTCAAGAAACATGTTAGACAAACTAGGTCCTTTTCTGCGATTAATTTCAGGAAGCGTGGCTTATCAAGGTCACAGGCGGACGTCAAACCATCAACGCAATGGGGTTGATTGAGTGGTGAAAGATGTAACATATAGACAGCTAATATCCAGTAGGATTTTAAGTATAAGACAAGAATAACATTTTTTGATAAATATATGCAATAATGTAACTTTTAATGAATATAATATTAAGACAATGCCTAGAAATACATACTAAATTAAAAATAAATATTCCTTTTATTCTGCAGAAAAATTTAAAAATCGAGAGATTAATAACTTTAGAAAAATAACAAAAAATTAAATTTTGAAATGGAAAAAATAAAATATCCCATTTAACCCCCAAGTCGCGGGAAACGCTCCTATGGCGTTTCACTTAATCTATACAATTCCGCGGGGTACCCTATTTTGACGTTGCCTTCAATTTACTTAATTGTACTTAAGCATCGGGTGACTCTATTCCTTCGTTGAATCTGTCTTCTTTTATTTAGAAATAGTTTAGAAAGTTCTGCGGTTCTTGAAATATTTTGAATCCCCAAATACAACATTCCACCGGAATTTTGAAATAAAACTTTGTTTTTATAATGTACATGAAGAAACTGCTTTTACTTATTTAGAAACTAGCTAACCCGCCCGGCGTTGCCCGGGCCCGAGATATTAATCATCTGTTCTATACGAATATGACTGAAATCTGTAAGACTATCGAAATCAAGTCGAATGAGGCAAACCCCGTCGTAATCGGACTCATAAAACCCAAGATCGGAAAGCGCATCCTGGTGGTCCAAACTGCAACTAAAATATTTAAGGCTATAGATATCAAGTCGAATGAGCAAAACCCTGTCGTAATCGGGAACACAGAACCAGAGACACTCGTATAGTTCCACCGCCAGGGGGCGCAGTCTGTTTTGGAAGAGGCCTTTTCAGAACACTCGACCCAACCAAATTTCCTAGTAGAATTGAAATTTAACCACAGGTAAACATTGCCAAAAGAGCGAAAATCGCGAAAGCGGGTTACGTAAACGACCGGTTTCGAAAGGGTTAATGTAGATATTTTTTAAAACCCAACGGTGAGTTTTGAAGAAAATGAAAGTATCTATGATCTGGAGTCTATTGTTTGTCCATACTCGCATTTCCCGAGTCGATGCCGATTTTTAAATCTGGACCGAAAAACGAAAATCGCATGAGTGCGTTTTGGAAAGGATTTTTTTTCGGAGTGTTAAAATAAAAAAATTTCAAAACGGATACCAGATTTTAAAAAACAAGGGGATGTCGATTAGGCGAGGTATTTTTAGTTTTTCGTATCTTGTTTATAAACGCCAATTCGGATTTTTAAAGATAGGAGAAATAGTTAAAAAAGCGAAATTGACTTACGGTAAAAAACGTTTTCCGAAGGGTTAACGTGATTTTTTTAACTAAAGGTTTCTGCCTAAACCCGATAGAACGTAGATGTCTTTAGGTGTGTTTGCTTTTTGTTTGGTTATTTTAGAAAGCCGATGCCAGATTTTATATATCACAGAAAATCAGAATTCGCAAAAGAGAGTCATGCGCACGAATTTTTTTTTGAAGGGTTAGTATTCGTATTTTTAAAAAACAAATACAAATGTCGAAAAACGAATAAATGTAGATATTGTCTGGTATTTTTAGTTTTTCGTATCTTTCTCTGAATCGCCGATGCCAATTTTAAAAAATTGCCAAAATCGCAAAAATTGCAAAACGGCATACAGAAAATATATTTTTTGAAGGGTTAATTTTTGTATTTTTTAAAACCAAAGGTGGCTTTGAAAAGGGCAAAGTCAGTTCTTTAATTTGGTGACCTTCATTTTCCGTATTTTTTGTATTCCGGTGGATGAAAGGCTCGGAAAACGGGAGAAAATAAAAAACATGAATTCGATGCTTTTTGGTTATTTTTTTTAAAGGGTTAAATGTAAATTTTTTTCAAACCTACCAGATCGTTTGAGACGTAAAGGTATGTTCTTTCAGAATATGTAGATGGTTTTTCCGTATTTCTAACCTTTTGCCCATGGCGATTTTAGAAAAACTTTAAAAAAACGGGATGTCCTGTGCTTTCTTTCTTCTATTCCGGAAGGTACGAATATTGGTTTCTGAGCATGTGCCAGCTAGCTTCGGAATAATGACGTTTTTATTTGTGATCTTTGATCAGTTTTTAATTAATAACTACTTTAATTTTCAAAATTTTAAAATTTTGAGGATGAGGTACACCAGAAGAGAATTTGGAATACCTAAATCTTAAATTCCAGCCTTCTAGGTGGGCTAAATTTTCCTAGTTATCGCCAACAGACAAACACACACACAGAGCGAAACTATCTTTTATTAGTATAGATAAATTTGTTTGTAAATTCCGGTGACATTCAATCCTTATAACTATTATAAGTGAAGAATAAAAATAGGCCGCGGTTTTATATAACTGGAAACATTGTACGCTGCTAGAGGGTTAATTAAGACGTTGAACAAAGAAAATATTTTACAAAATCATCAACGGGTAAATTAAAGTCTTGGAATACAAGGAAAAAGAATATCGTACTCTAAAGAAAGTCATCGTTGATCCACCTTCTAATGTTCCGTAAGCAATTTTGTTCTGTTCGGCAAGGTCTTCTACGCTTTCTATAGGCGTTATCATGCGTTCTACTGTAAGAAAGGCAGCAAGGTTTGCAGTGTACGACGAGATCATTATGAGGGTAAAAAACCACCAAATGGCGCCAATGATCCGCGTCGACGTAGCCCTCGGGTTCAGGTCGCAGCCCTGGTGCATCAGGGTAACGATAGTGAACCTGTAAAAAGAAATAATTAGAAAGTTAATCAGGAAATTACATAAAATAGCAATATCAGTATTTTAGAGGGGATCATTAAAATATGAAAATCTGTATGATAATTTACAAGAAGAGTGGGAGCGTTTTCGAACGTAATTCTTCTGTGTAACTACCTCAGCTGTGACAAAAGTTTGATCAAATTTGTTAAAAAAACATTATACATTCTATACGATTATAATGATTGCAAACACTATGGTTTCGAGTATTTTCAGCATTACTTTTATGCAACTGGACATATACATTTGCATACTCATTTGATCTTTATGCAGCTAGTTCGGCAATTAGCATGGTAGTTCTATAGAAAGAGCAAATTTATGGAGTGGGTTATTTTCATCATGATCATCATTTCTTTCCCTCCTAACGAAACACATTGAATTACATAGATGAACGTACTTTATTTTGTATACATTATTGTTAAAATCCCGTTAAATAGAACTTCGTTAAGATATTACGTGCTCAATGAAAACGCTTGTATCCCCCCTTTTTCAATAATAAGGCCGAAATGTTACATGTCGAAATAGATGAAAATACTACTAAAGTTTACATTTAACCTTTCAGATCAACTGTAGAAACGGTGAAAGGAAGGCCTGCGTTTTGAAACTGAAAGGTTATTTTGAGCAGTATTATGGTTTGAGATAGCGCAGCGCTGTCTATTGGTGATTTTTAAAGAAAAACAATGAACCGTATTAGAAAAATACTCGACTTGACACATTACACAATCAGAAAAAGAAACTGATTAAAACTACAAAACATATTTTTGGAGTACATTTTGTTGTTTTAGCAAAATTGGAGTAAAATTGAACCGTTTTACTTCAATTAACAAAACATTTTTCTGACGATACAATTTTTTTTTTTTTTTTTTGGAATTTCAAAAAAAAAAATTTTGTTGATTTAAACAAAATTTTTATTGACCCATATTTAAACAAAAATTTTGTTTAAATATAGGTCAATGAAAATTTTGTTTGAATCAACAAAAAAAAAATTTTTGTTAGAAACCACTTTTTTTTTGCAATTTCAAAAACAAAATTTGTATCGTCAGCAAAAATGTTTTGTTAATTGAAGTAAAATGGTTAAATTTTACTCCAATTTTGTTAAATCAACCAAAATGTACTCAACAAAAATGTTTTGTAGTTTTAATCAATTCCTTTTTCTGAGTGCATTCCTACAAAAGTAGGTTGAAAATAGCAGTCACCGTTTATTTGTTATTAATTTCTTTTAAATCTTTAGTCTAATTTAAGGACACCTTGTACGCACAAAAGTAATTTTAGTTTTAAACAATAAAATATAAAATCAAACGAAAAATGAATTTAATTCTCTGTACCATTATCTTTATTATACATATCTTATATTATTTGGAATATCATGCTAAAAGTTATGTAAATAAAG
Organism: Maratus michaelseni; assembly: GCA_963931845.1. NCBI lineage: Eukaryota > Metazoa > Arthropoda > Arachnida > Araneae > Salticidae > Maratus > Maratus michaelseni. The sequence goes on from OZ007592.1 coordinate 406,224,179, forward strand.
TAAAGAATATTATATATTTTTTATTAATTCCTTTTCTGCTAACATTGAAATAATAAAAGGAAACTTATTTCCTTTTTTTTGGCCTATGGATGTGTTACAACTTTTAAAAATTACATGATTGACGATTTCTAAAAAATATCAAAATTGTGTACTTAGCAAAATCTAATATGATAAAACTTAAATATAGTTTTGAACTTTGATAGAACCTAGATATTTTTTCTTTGTTCCAATTATTTTTGCTGAAAATGATTTGGCAATGTTATTAGCTGTGAACATTGCATTTATCATCATGTTGCACAGTAAATCATCAAATAGTATGTTATTTATTGCCTATGCATGATTAATGGGTACATTGTTTTGTGAAATAATGTTATATATATATAACAAAATAGTAGCACACTTAAGTGTGTAGTGAATCAGTAAATATGCTTTCCTCCTGCAACGTGTAAGGAACCCTTAAAAAAACAAAAATGTATTAACATATATTGAAATATTATTAATACATAATGTACATAATGTGTACATATGTAATACATAACAAAAACCCTATTCAAAATTTTGAATAATAAGTAGAAAAAGTTACAGTAAAAATGTAACTTCGGTTATAAAAATATACCGAAAAAGAAATTTTCATTTTTACTGTCAGTTTATTTTGCTGCTTCCACGCACATTTTATCGAAATAGCTACATTTTCCTGAAGTTAAAAAATGCTGTACAGTAATTGTATGTACATGAAAGGGCTTAAAATCTTTATTATTTAGTTAAGATAATTAAATGTGTTTAGTAACTTTTTACAAAATGTCTGACATTTAGTCTTTTATGGAATGTTTATTTTTGTTGTTTGAATTTCTTTGTTTCCATAGTGGGTTAAGTTATTTCGACTGTGTCTAAGTGTTAAAAATAGCTCAGAAGCCTTAATTATTAACTAGTCATAAATCGCGTACTGCATAAATTCTTGGCGAAGTATACATGTTAATTTGATCCGGAAATTACCAAAATTAAAAATATTTATTTTTGTTTTAACATTTCATGCAACAAAGTTTTGAATAATCTTTAAAAAAGTGAGATTTAAAACTTATTTTTTTACATTTCAAATGTATTGTGACAACCGACAGAAATAGTCCCAAATCACACTACCTATACTAGTAACGTGAAAACACTTTCAAGCTAATGTTAAACCAATGGCAGCGTTCTTTTCAAATCGCATTTTAATATTTTAAAATGATTTTTTTCTAGCCCTCTAAGCGTATGGAACGTAATATTCCGTTCACTAAGCTCCATGTTTCACTGCAATATATGCAATGTTTAAGATAATATAGTTCTATCGATTTAATGAATTTTCAAAACATTGAAGAATGATTAATACTCTCAAGGGTTACATTCATATTTGTAATTAAGTTTTATTTATAATGCTGAAAAAATCATATTTTTTTAGCATTTAAAAAAAATGAAGAGAAAACAACATTACAATTTTACCCTTTTTCAAAACGCTCAGAGGGTTAAAATACCTGTGGTCGAAGTCTAACCTAGTATCTTATTACTTTGCTGATTTTTTTTCTGGGGACAATTTTAATTTCGAAACTGGTTCTGAAATTCGAAAAAAAAAACTTTATGGAAAGTAATTTGAAAGGAATGCATGCGAATGTCTTCGCATTACAAATGTAGGCTCTTAAAGTATAATCAAGAATTCTGAAAGATCACGAAAAGTACTTACCAGAAACTGTTCGCGAGGCTAAATTGGTTTTCCATAATGTCACTGTCGCTCACGCAGGGATGAGGATTTTGCCATTCGTAGGGGCTGAATCTCGCTACGATAAACATGCAACAGGAGACCAGGGCGTAAGCTGCTAAGACGTACAGCCAGATGTCCACTGCCAGAGGACTCATGAATGAAAAAAGGCGCGAAGGCATGCTCTTGGGCAGCTTGAATAATATACCGATGCCCAGGTTCATGAAGGGTTTGGTGAAGTCAATCACACTTTCTCGCGCATAGTTAATTGTCATAGGTGCCATCGCCAGATCGGCATTCTAATAATATAGAAATTAGAAACGAATATTATACAGCAATCATACAATACAAATAATTATAGCATTTCAAACGATACATGAGTATTGTGTTGCAATCTTACAGCTGAATTTGGGGTGGACTCCAAATTAATAAATTCTCTCGAAATACAGCAACCCCTAGTTATATTACGCCTCTTTATTTCCCTCATTAGCACATATTGCTGTTCTTCCGTGTCTCACAAACAGAAAAAATAGCTTGAATAATGTCTGAAGGATTTGTATGTCTACAAGAATAAGTAAATGTCATTCCTTTTTGCTAATTTTTTTTTAAGATTGTAATATACTCATAAAATATTTTTTGGAAACATATGCAAGCCATTTATTTGAATAATATAAGGGTTGCTCAAATGAAAAGTGGACAAGACTACAGCTATAGCAGTGCCACCGAACAGGGACATAAAGGGTGGTAAGATGTATGCTCGGCAAACGGCGTTTAACAATGAAACCTGTTCGCGGTAAAGGAAATTGGTCGAAAGTAAAGTCGTGCCATAGATGAATGCGTCCAGATCGGAACAACACGCGGTAGTACGGTTGGTGAGCACTATCAATTCAACACAATACTGCAGCACTCTGACAAAACAATCAAATGCAAACGGCCAGGCCTTCTCACACAACAAGTGATCCTTCTCCATGTTAATGCCGCCCACACGTCTCCCGTGAAACCCAGACGACCTTAAACAAATTACGTTGGGTTAGTGTTGTAACACGTTGATTGCGTACAGTCCAAATTTGTCCCTCTGTGACTTTCACATCTTTTGGACACTTAAGAGATCATTACAAGAGAAACGTTTCCATTCGGACGATGAAGTGAAGGAAGCTGTGCAGGACTTCTTCAAGAATCAACCGTGATCTTTCTACAGCAAAGGCATACATCGGCTGCCGAATCGATGGGACCTGTGTTACAACGCCCATGGCGATTTCTATTGATTTCTAATAAAGGTATTATTTTTATCCAATCTGCCCACTTTTCATTTGGGCAACCCTTATATAAACTATTTTTCTCATCAGCCTTGGTTACAGATCGTATTCGGATAGATATCGCTTTTATTTATCATCCGAGAAGCGCGATATCACGAGGGGCTACTTTAAATTCCTGTTTAATTCATTAACCTGTTAATGATCGAGATGTTTAAAAGTTTGAATTTAAGCAATATTTTTTCAAAATACGTATAGAACGCGAACTAAAAGATTTTCTGAAGTATTGTGTCATAATACCAAGGGCAAAAACCTTTGAAATACAACATAAAAAAGGAGATAACGCAATGCGTTTGAAAACAAATATATAAATATAAATATATATATATATATATATATATATATATATGTATAATATGTATACAGTATATATATATATATACAGCGTGTCCACGTATAACCTGACCGACCTTTATTTTCGCAACCGTTGGTCCTAGATGCATACTTCCAATTACAAAAATGGTTTAAATAAGGTAAAGAATTACTTTTAAAGCGATTTGGGTCAAGAAAAACATTTATTAAAAAAATACGAAAGTTAAATTTTTATACGGTACCCCGCTCTTATAAGTGATATTTAGTAAAAATGTATTGTGACACTAAAAAGTACGACAAAGAAAGTCCCATTCATCTAACATTAAAATTGACCGAGTTATGAAACTTTGAAATGCATGACTTATACCACTTTTTTGCATCTAAAAAGAGATGATTTCGGCCATGCTTTCAGGGGTCGTATATAAAGTACTTAAACTTATTTCAAGGTATCTGCGCTTTGAAAAAAATCGTACAACTATTACGATTGACTTAATTTTTATTAGTTAAGTTTCAGATTAATTAAAATAATTGTATTTTAACATATGTTTTATTTCGAAAGGATTTGAGGCTATGATTTCTTTTAACAAAAATTATGTTATTTTCATAAGGTTTTATTTAACTTGCAACGATCGTCTTTCCAGTTTAAAATTTGTACTCGAAGTTTAACTCACTTTCAAATGTCCGATCGAAGTTAAATTTTACATACTGACTTAAATCCGATGACAATGTAATATTATTAGGATTTTCGACGCTTACCATCTTAATAATACTCATATCAGAGGATAGCACAAAAAAATTCGGATAGACTACCGTCAACAAGTTTAAGAAAAAGTTTAAAGTTTTAGATTAGATAACATAAACCTGAGATGTTTGTGTTTTTTAACTTTTATAATTGCGTTTTATCTATTTTTTAACGCTGAATAAAAAAAATTACCTTCACTTTTAACCATCATGTCAAGATCGCAAATCGCAAATTCCAATTTTAAAAAATAGCGAAAAATCTGATACTATAAAATAGATGTAAGACTTTTTTATTCAGTTTAATTTTATTTAATTCAATAATTTATTAAATTTTTTGGCTTATACAGGGTTTTTAACAACTAAATAGCTCAGGGGTCCGATGAGGTTGGGAGGGGAGGGGAGGGGGGATCAATTTTAACTTTGAGCTTTTTAACTTTGAAATTTTCGATTTGAGAAAAATCCTGACGTGATGGTTTAAAATGAAGGTCATTTTCGGATTCAGCGCTAAAGAATACATTAGAATCAATTTTCAAAAGCTAAAAAACATGGCACAACCCAAAATTTGAAAGACAGTGTAATCTAACAGCATTTTAAAATCGTAATTGAGGCTGTTGTTTTTCATCCTTTTATTTAACAAAAATTCTGTTATTTTTATCCTCTTATATGTTCAGTACAAATTGTATATTTTGCATTAATATGTCAGAATGATTATAGATTTCATATTTATATTAGATTGCAATGTTAACTTTGCTCTCAACTATTTTTTTGATATATCTGACGATTATTTATATTTCTACTACATTTGTGAATAAAAATTCTATTTCGCAACAAAAAATATACTCCAACTTTAAACAGCTATTACTCAGTCAGTTTTAATCGTAGATGTATGTTACTTTTTTTTATCTTACTTGTTAGTGTCACAGTAAATTTTTACTAAATATCACGTATAGGACCGGGGGACCGTATAAAAATTCAAATTTCGTAATTTTTTAATAAATGTTTTTTTTTTTTTACCCAAATCGCTTTAAAAATAATTCTTTACCTTATTTAAACCATTTTTGTAATTCGAAGTATGCATCTAGGACCAACGGTTGCGAAAATAAAGGTCGGTCAGGTTATTCGTGGACACGCTGTGTATATTCATTTGGCGCAAAAGGACGTCTGACCACTACTAAAGAAGAAGGACGTGATTCTTCTTCCCTTGTTGTCGTAAGACGGACTATTGGTAGTTCGAACACATCAACTGAAGCATTTTGTTGGGAAAAGTTAACTGTCTACTCCAAAGACAGAGAAAATAGCGTTGTTCATATTCCAACATTAGACGAATGAGCTAGACTATACCAGTTCCCAACAGAATTTAAGAATCAGTAGGTATGCTGAAAAACACGGAAACACTCCTGAATTAGACTCGTCAACTAATTATACAGACACAAAATGAAAGCGCCTTATGAGGCTAGATGTAAACAAGCTAATAAGTAAAACAGAAGAAAATACATTTATAATTCGGGAGACGAGGTAATGTATCCTCGGGGCATCTCATAAAGGCATGTGTATGGTTTATTCTATGGTTTTTATTAGCTCACAGGCTATCAAAGCCTGAGAGCTTATGTGCCCGCCGGTTCTGTATGTACGTACGTACATACGTATGTATCTACGTACTCTTGATAGAACTAACTCTTGATAGAACTAACCGCTTTACTTTAAATTTTGTTTATAGGTTCCTTGTGATAAGGCGCTTCCCTGATTAGTTTTGGAGGTTCATTGGTTAAGCATAAAGGGGGGAACGGGAGGCTAACCCCCCATAATTTAGATAAATAGGTTTTTCATGCAGAATTATCCGATTTTTTTCAAATTTTGTATATAGGTTCATTGTGATAATGCGCTTCTCTGAAGAGTTTTGGGGGTTCATTGGTTAAGTATAAAGGGGGAAAGGGGGGGGGGTAATCCCCCTTAATTTAGATAAACGGGTTTTTCATGCAGAATTATCCGATTTTCTTCAAATTTTGTATATATATTCATTGTAATTAGAGACTTCCCTGATTAGTTTAAGGGGTTCATTAGTTAACTATGAGGGGGTAACGGGGGGATGACCCCCCTTAATATATTGTTGATTTCTTTATTTTTCGAGGGTCTTATTTCAAATTCTTTGAAATAAGAGTATAATATACAATTAGTGTGAATAGCCTGTGAGCTCAGTGCCCTCAGTTTAACTGGGCAGTTTTCTTTTTATTAATATATTTTATTATTTTATTATTCGAGGCATAATGATCTCGAAAACCCTGGAGTCGTCCGATGTATTAAACGCACCGTCCCTTCCAAATCCGCTGGACGATGTCTTAAACTTATCGAGTTTAGCTTTTAAACTTTCTTGGTGGGATATAGTGCAATCTAGTGGTTTTCCGGATACTACACTTATGACACTTTTGCTATAACAAGATGCGCCTGAGGTAGACCTATTAGTGTAATTATATGTAAAATTATTTTTTTGGAGTTATGTCAGTTGTCTTGCGGATCACATTTTTTCCGGTGGTATCTTCCGTTCCGGACTGTAACGGAAGTAAATGAATCAGCTATTCCGTGCGAGAGCGCTGCCTTTTCCGCGAAGTACTGTCCATCTATATAAATATTGTATAGACCGTCCCTACTTCGACCGACTGGTTACCGACTGGATCGGCAGTAGATCCAGTTACGGAATCTGCCACTGGAAAAATAGTGATCCGCAAGGCAATTAATACAACTGCAAAAAAAAATATTTTGCATATTATTGCACTAATAGGTCGCATCTTGCTATAGTAAAAGTGTCATAAGTGTAATTTCCGGAAAACCGCTGGATTACGCTATATGCCCATTTTCCACAACAGAAGGAGGGTAAATTGAGCGTGTGATAAATTTACTCAATCCTTCAAACCTTTTCTACATCTTCATATTCTCAGGGGTTTTACTCTTGAAAATACGCATTTATAGCTGCATGCAGAGCTAAGTGCTAGAATTTTACGTTACAGTAAAATCATGTGAATCTCCTTTTAGTTCTCGTGTGAAATGTACAAGAGAATTTATTTTTTCTCATTTCCACCCTTTGATAATGGCCAGGTTCTAGTCGAAAGCGCTCGGGACTCCGATGAATGTTTTTAACATCTTAAAATGTTTTTAATGTTTTAGAACCTTTTTATTTTTACACCTATTTTAGAATTTACATAAATTGTAATCCATTTTAATGGTTTCATATTTTAATTGATACACAAAGGTGAATTTTTTTCCAATTTTAGAATATTTTTCTATATATTTAATGAGCGATATTATGCTTCACCTAATTTTACAGGTTAATAGGACCCTACACATTTGCATTTTTTGTTGGTCTATCAAAATGTTATATACAAGATTCAAGGAGTAGACTTCATAATGCTTCAAATTAAGGTTAAAAAGTTTTCTGAAACAGTTTAGTACCAGTTACATTAATATTTTGAATAAATATTACAAGAAGAAAATCAGACAAAAAAAAGTTGTATTTCAATTTTCTAGAAATTTAATGTTTGTCACATAATACAGTGATTACAGTGATACATTACAATAATAGTTCTATTTATGTCTCAGAATAGATTAATTATGCATTTATGATCAAAATCTTATACTTGTCTGCCATTTTAAAGAAAAATAAAGAAAATATACAAATACATACATGTGTATATGTGAAGCAACGTATCCCAAGAGGTTCAAATCAATTTAAACAGATCAAGAAAGAAAAAAGGCCTAATTCACGGAATTTTAGTAAAATAGGATTGTATTTTTTAAATATCGATGATACAAAGTATATCGAAAATGATTTTAAGCAACCTTATACGGTCGCTTTTTTCCTTTTTCCAATTGATTGATTTAATACAATTTACGATCCATATCTCTTGCCTGCCTTATTAAATATCGTTTCTTTATTGTTTAAATGTATTATGCAAGATTGGAAACATGGGTTTATATAGTAGATTTTAACTTATTTCAATCGTATAAATTTTGTTTCATATGTGAAGTGCTTATAACACCATCGTAGTTTTTACAAACGTTTTATTTCATTTTTTGCATAGTAACATATGCCAAAATTGCAATGCTGTTATAAGCACTCCACGTATAATACGAAATAGATACGATTGAAATCAGTTACAATTTGCTATATTGCTAAATAAAACACTATGTTTATGATTTTGTATAAAACGAAATCAATCAGCGAGGTCGTAAATAAATCCTAAATTATATTAGCCACTTAATAGTTTTGCCTGAACAAAGAAAAATGAAAAAGGAGGTTGTTTGCTTTGTGACTAAAAGCTTTTGGATACCAAATTTTTAATTGCAATCTTCGCTTTAATAATTGACAGACATTTTTTCATATATAATTAATGTGGTATTTCAAGCAATGTGTCTGTTATTCAATTGAAAGTACTGGGTATAAAACATGGCAACTGAAATTAATTTTTATTTTATTATTTAACTGCATCCTGACATTCCTTATAAAATACAAAGTCTATTTATTACTCAATGTATGCTATCATAATCAAAGATAATTTTTTCCTAAGTGCAAAGAGTTTTTGATATTACAATTCAATGAGCCCAATAAAATAAAATTTATGCGCCAAAAGAAATTGCACGTAAGTTAATTTACGGTTCAGTCTTATCAAATCCGTTTTTTAGAGTAAGCAATCACAGTAGTTTACATTGTAGTTTTGTTTAAAAAGCCTTTATATTGATTATTTCGAAACTTACCTTTTGTTAGTTAGCATGGTTTACATCCAAGAACATTAATTACAATCGGCTTGTCACTAAAAATGTTCATTTTTTCAACAAATTCACTTCGGCTGTAAAATATTTGAATTAATATCAACTTGAAACTGTTAGAATACTTACTTTATCAATGATTTCCCGAACAAGACCATTCCATTCGCCAGTTGTCGTATTTTCTGCACCAAATTTTAAATCTGGAACTATGTACAGCTCATAGCTGAACCCAATAAGGTCGGCGATTGTTTTCAGAAGGTCGATGCAAAAGCCTTCAAAGCGATCGTTCCCCGTCAGGTTTCCATTTGGCTTCACCATGACATATGGTGTAGACTACAGATGAAAAACAAATAAACCAAACATTAATGGAAATATTTAAAAAACTAGATATCAAAAAAGAAAAATCAAGCATCAAGCATTGAATATGAAACACTTCCAACACTTCCAGAATACTTCGCTGTTTAATAAGATAAGTAAAATACCTAAGCAGACATTTTAGAAAACACATCACACATTTGAAAAGCAGATTTCAGCAATTACCGCCCAAAGACGGAAAAGTACTCCAAATCTTTATGCTGCCCTGCATTTGATCAATAGATTTGTATACATAGCATGCTAAAATTTAGTTTAGTAAAAATATCCAACATAGGTTGAAAATTTCCCTTAAGTTATTTCTACCAATAGACGTAAACATACTTGAATTATTTTGTACAACCCTGCATATTACCTACAGATATTTATACACGCCGCTTATTAACCTAAAATTTAATTCAAGCTATTATACGCTTAAAACTACTGAAATCACACTTCCAAAGTTTATCTTCCTTAGGCAGCTAAGTATCCAGTTCCTTGCGTGGCCCTATATATGATTTTATTTATATTCTAAAAAAATATTTAAAAATATTAAATATAGTTTTGCTTGAAAATAAATAGAACAATTAAAAACCACTTTGAGCAATTCACGCTCATACTCCATAATGCTTACGAATTCTTTTGTGTGGCCTTGTATATGATCTATAGCATTTATACATACCACAAAATATGCAAAAATTTAGTTAAACTTAAAAACGCATACCATGACTGAAAACACACTTCCATAAATTGTCGGTGATATAAACTACTTTGTATACGGTACTGCACACGAAATGTTTTGTGTGCGCCTGATAGATGACATTAAATGCTCTGAATATCATATTCTACAGCACGTGTCTGATAGTAAACCTAAGGAATGTATATCAATTTCATTATATTTGAAATAATGTTACGTATTACTCTGCGAACTGTTTTTCCCCGTAGGCCGTAGCCAATATGTAACGTAATTATTTTGTGTGGTCTTGTAAATGAATTATAAGTGCTTTGCAGTCCATATTCTGTAGAATGCATGTTTTAGTAAACTTCGGAAACACTTATAAATTTCAATATATTTGAAATGGTGTAATATCATTAAAACGCACTTAAAATGATTTTCCCCCTTGACCGTAATGTAAAAAAATACTTTTGAATGCCTTTGAAACAGAACTATGAATGTTACACACTTCACTTTCAATAGCGATCGTGCTACAGCAAACGTTAATAACATACAAAGATTACAGGGAAATTCGAGTATGTCTATGACAATTAGAACACGGCCAGACGGCCAGACAAACCGAATTCATAAACACTTTTCAACTATGTTGAAAAGTGTTATATATATATATATATATATATATATATATGTAATTATAATATCTTTGAATTTCAAAAAACATATCAAGTTCTTGTAACATTCTAATTAAATCTCCTAAGGGATAATTAGTAATAAAGTGTAGACAGACTACCACAATGTTAATAAAATAACAAGTGCAATCATAATTTTACCATAGCATTTGCTTCAATGGTAATTGGCCAAAAATACTGAAAATATGAAGAATATTTAAAAAGAGAGAGAGGAAAAAAAATTATATAATAAACCATAAAATGTTAATAATTTGAAGTTGATATCAAGTGAATACAAATGGATTTTGGAATGAAATATGAACTAAATATAATGGAAAATTGGATAACAAGAGATCCAAATTGTAATTGGATATGAAAAAACATGTGTAGATATAATCATCAGCCTGAATGTATCCACACGTGTTTTAAAAATAATACAGTATTACATAAATATACTGCCATTTATGCTAAGATCAGTATATTCATCCAGGTATACTGTATTATTACCAGAAAACAATTGGAAATAGCAAAATTGGAAACAAAAAACCCGCAAAGAATAGACAAAACATTTTACTCACAATAACTATCCAAAATTCCGTGAATATCACAAGACATTTTATAGACTTTTTATAACTGATCATTAGTATCACTTAATATAAAAGTGATCGGCTAAACGCACATGCACCATGACTATATAAAGTGTAAACATTGTTCAACCAGATTAATAATAGTCCTTATATATGTTTTAATTGTATTATTAGATATATCATTTGCTATATTTTATCGCACACTAAAACAAAATAAATTATTACATAACATGTTTATATTTATATAATGTAATAAATGTTATTTAAAAGAGTTGATAATTGAATTAATCAAAAAAATAGGATAACCATATAGTTTTGCTTGATTTCGTATAAATCTAATATTTTTGTTTTTATTTATATCTAAGCATAGATATTTTATACGATGAAGGTAATTGATAATTATATTTTTATAGACTGATTTATGTAAACATGAAGCAAAATTGGTAAAAATAATTACTTTAAATGGAAAGTCAAATCTTTTATCATAAATATCAAATATTAATTTATAATTATCATTAATATTAATTTTTAAGTCAAGAAAATTTTTATTATTATTAATCAAATCATTTTCGCTTAATGTAAGCTGATTAGGATAAAAATTGAGTGGTGATGTGCAAATTTTATCATTGAAATAAAAAATGATAATGTCATCAATATAGCGATAAAATACATAATCATTGTTTGGACCAATATTTCTTTTATAATAATATAAGTAAAGGTCAGAGAGAATAATAGAAGCGGTCCCACCCTGCGGTATTCCCTGGCATTGTTTATAAATAATATTGTCATATATGATGTAATTATTATGCAATGTAAAGTTTAATAAAGTTTTTAAAAAATTTACAGAAATAAGATCTTTTAATTTTAATTGAGATTTAAATTCTTTAAATAATATACACATTGTTTTATGTAAGTCTTTTATATCAATGTTATTAAATAAATCATTAAAGTCCAATGTTTTTATGAATTTTACCGGATTGATATTATGTATTTTATTAATAAGCTGAAAACAGTTTTTTAGGCAATGTTGGTTATTATGTTTTATCGTTATATCATATATCTGCTTTAAAATATTAAGAAGTAAATTGCTTGCATTATTATTATATGTGTTACACCCGATGGTAACTGTGCGAAATTTAATTTGATTTTTATGAAATTTTGGAATTATAACAAGATAAGGATAATTTAAATTATTACATTTGATTTTTAGTAATTTGTGATAATTTAATAATTTTCTATTATTAATTTCAATATTTAATTTAGTTTTATTAAAAATAATACTTGTGTTAATTGCATTGTGAATTAACACTTTATAGTACTCTTTACAAATAATAGCAATATATATATAACAAAATTTAAAATTTATCGCAATCTGCTAAATTATTTTCATTCATCCTATTCTAAATCTACCCTATATATATAAAATCCTAATGAAACGAATTTGTGAAACGATTTTATGAAACGATTTTATGAAACGACTGATTAAACGACTGATTATGTTTCAGGGCTATTTTTAATAAAATATTAAACGCTTGATGGTGAAATTAATACCAACTGTCCATAAAAATCTGCGGATGTCAAAACTGGTAATAGATTTTTGAAATTGGAATTAGTTTTCGAGATATTAATTTTTTTCTAATTTTAATGATATTTCTGTAATGATGGCAACTAATTACTCAGTTTTTTTGTGACAAAAAAGGGAAAAAATCGAAAAGGATCCCGATAGGGATTATTGATTTCTTTTTATTTGTCATTTTCAAATTGAAATTGAATTTATCTTTTATTTCAATCGATAATGAAGACAAGATTGTGATTAAATTATGTTTTTCATGAAATTTTGAAAAAAAAAATCACATTTCTATCGTCAGGATTCAATTGTCTCTGTCAGCATTTAATTTAATTTATAAACTGAAAATATTTTGAATAAATTCGCCCAAATGACGTCATTTATGTTCATACAATTTATTTAATATGAAGAAGCCATTTATCTATTTTTATGTACAAAAAGAGGTAAATTGAAAGACAATTATAAATAAATTGTATACATACATCATAAAAATACATGTATAAACAAGCATAAAAATTCGGTGCTTTTCCAGTATATGGGGCTTTGACGAAACAGAGAAGCCTTGGCGAAAAAGGAAAATTTGGCAACATACTTTCTGTCAACCTATTCACTTTATCATTTCGTATACAGAAGCATTTTTTTCAATATTTATACAATTTGTTTAGCGTAAAATGTCATTTATCCTGTTTTATATGTAATCAGAAGTAATTTGTATAGAAAAAACAATAATATTATACGTATAATTAAAATACGCATATAAACAAAAAAAAATCGTCGAGTTTGTTTCCATGGCTGTTTATGTCATTTGGCACCAAATCTCACTTTCTGATGCCCGAATTGCGCCAAGCTTTTTAAAAAGCGTCAAGCGTATAATAGAAATCAGATAGCTCAAAAAGCGTATAATAGAAAAGCACCAAAAGTTCACTGGGTTTGTTTTCATAACTTTTGGTAACAAATCTATGTATATTAACGAATCTATTCGTTTTTTAAACTCGAATTACGCCAAACCTAAAAGCAAAGGATCCTATACTGGAAAAGTACCCGATTTTCTTATGGACAATATTCAAGTGACATAACATGGTGTAAAATTATCGCGGATAGCAAATTTGTTTAAATATCTCATGCCGAATAAATGCAGGCATACATGCACAAAATATTTAATTAATTTTGTATGATAAATAATTATTAGAAAATTCATATATACATATTAATTAAAATAAATAATTTACATATTTAAAATATGCATGATGGTGCACTAAAATGGAGAGAATATTAAAACCTGTTACTGAAAATGTCTATAACATAGTACTTTTCAATACCGTGGTTCTTAATGTTATTCACAAGCAGATGGAATTTTTCTCATCCTTAAACGCAAAGGAAGAATAGAATACAGATCGTTGTTATAAAAGTCCGAGAGGTAGCCACAATTTAAACCTAACCATTTTATACAAGCTGGTTTTTCAAGGTGTAATTGATTTTACTTATCAATCCCGAAAACAGTCGTCAATTGTCGCAACAGCTGTGTATGAGGCCATGATAATAAAAAAATGCCCCATTAAAACGTTAAAAGCATGGCAACCCAATTACAGATTTACCAATATTTTTAAAACAAAGCACGCTGTCATGTTTTTAGAGGCTTCGAAGTCTGAGCGGGGGTTGGCGAGCGTAGCTCGCAGGGGGTAGGCCCCCTAGTTACTCTATAATATTTATTTCCTCCGTTTATTAATGTATCTTAACTCTATTTATTCCAAAAACTTCATATCTAAATTCAATGTTTTAATGGCTACTAATTAACTCAATAAATGCAGTCTTTATTTTTAAATTATAAAAGCTTCCTAATATTCATCCCTTAAAAAACCCGTATTCTTTCCTTTTTATAATTCTAAATTCTTAAAAAGTCTGTATTTATTTTAATAATTTCCGATATTAAATGTAACTCTCAAAATCATAATTATTTTTTCTTATTTTAAAATGTAAAATATTTTATTTTAATTCCATTCTGGCTTTGATCGAAAATCGATAAACCATTTTTCTTTTTATCTTTCTTTCCTTTTCGTAAACGTAAAAATTATTTTATAGACTCGATCCAGTAATTAACAATAATCAGTTATCTTAAAACTCATCCGGTTCACAGCTCATTTATAGAACATGATGGAATGATCTCGAAGCGTCTTTGGCGCGCTTTCTGACCGAAAATCATTTTCCCCCAAAATTCTGACGCTTCCCGTAAAGAATCCCGGTCTTCCATTGGCACATCGGGCTTCATGTGATCCCTGTATTCATACTTTTCTCGAAATTATACATCACGGTTCCGTGCTTCCGGGAGTCAGTCGGAAAGTGAGGCCCGAAGCGAGTGTTTGGGGGTCTGAGCTCCTATAATTTAGAATGCGTATCTGCTACAGGTGTATGGAGACAAAATATTTTTCCTCTCAATACTTCTCGGTGGAGTATTAAAGCTAATTAATCCTAACAGCTTTTAATACCTAAATTTTTTCTTCAAGTGGATTTACGCTAATAACATCTACTGCCATAATGCCATTTCTAATTTGGAACCTGTTGTAAGATCTGAAACGATGGATAATGAGAAAAAGATCTCCGCCTGATTTATTAAGCTGCCAATAAAAGGTTGTTGGTTATTTGAAAGAGTTTTTATTCTACCTACTCACACGACAACTGCTGTGAATATGACGACTGCAACTTAAACCTCTAGCGTGGAACCGCTCTCGGCTGAATATCGCAAAAGAACATCCAGTATCTGAAAAACCATTTATATAAAATGGGACTGCTACTGCATTACATCATCTCTCATCCTTAAATCGTGGCATATATATATATATATATATATATATATATATATATATATATATATATATATATATATATATATATATATATATATACACAGCGAGATTTTGAATTTATGATACAAACTTTAAGGCTTGGTACAGGACACTGTAACAAATAATTTTTGTATATGAAGGCAGGTTCGGAAATCCATTTATATTGTCTCACTCAAATCCGGAGTCACATTTTCGTTCATAACTATATCAATGGTGCATATATTTTAACGAAATCTTTACAATATGTTTACAATTCGTACAAATGTGAGTCCATTGCGAACTACTTTAAAGTATCTTCAATACTGTTAAAGTTACGAACGAAAACGCGACTTCGGATTGGAGTGAGACGCCCTGTAATTTTGACTAAATAAATGGACTTTTGACCCTGGTTCCCTAATCAATAAATGATGTTTACAGTGGGTTGGTACAAGACACATTTATTAATCATTTATTTATTATCAAAATCATTTATTGTTTAGGAAACCAGGGTCAAAAATTCATTTACTTAGTCAAAATTACAGGGCGTATTCGTTCAAATTATTTGGCGTATTCATTCGTATTCGTTCGTTTTTCGTTCAAACTTTAACAGTAGTGAAGATATTTTAAGAAAATTCGCGACAGACTCATTTTTGTATGAATTCTAAACAAATCGTAATGATTTCGTTAAAATATATTCACTATTGATAAATAAAGTTATGCACGAAAACGTGGCTTTGGACTGGACTGAAAATACAGTGGGTATTTTTGACTAGATTTACCTCTGGATTACCGACCCTGGATTATTACCTGGAGATTACTCCTGTAATTATTACCTGGAGATTATTAGAGATCTTTGTATTACCGACCCTGGTTTCCTATACAAAAATTGCTTGTTACAGTATCCTGCACCAACCTTTACAGTTTGAACCATGAATTCCGAAGAATCATCCTGTATATATATATATATACATATAAGTTAGCTTTTTACGAAAATGATTTAATATTTCACGAGAAAATGGCAGTTGGTTACAGATGAAGAATTACTGCAGTCGTTATCAAGAATCATGGCGAGGAGGTTAGGCAATGATGAAACACCATAAGAATTTCTCCAATAATGTGCAGCCAATTTCCAGATAAATTGTTTATTAACGAACAGGAGCGATGCCAATAACAGTTCCCACAGTATCAAGGTGTAATCATATAGCTCTCAGGCTTGACGTTATCTCACTACATTATTGAATGATCTTAAAGTGCTGTTAAAAATTCCATGCCACCGAACACCAGATAACGCTTTGGTTAGCACTTCCAAATACGACAAAAATCTGCTCCAAAATCTGCTCGCACGATCCGAATGCGTGCAAGCGAGTTTTGTTAAACTCCGCGTAAAGTTACAGAAGCTACGTAACGTATGCACGAACCAATGAGTGGGAGGCGAACTTAAGCTAAGCGAATGAGGTGCGATGGAGAATATTTAACAAGAAATAATCCCGATCCCACTATGCATTTATTTTGATGTGAAAAATACCCATGGAATAAAAAAATGGCTTTTAAAAACATTTGAAATGACAAGATTGAAAGTCAATTCTCCCGTCATATCTCGCCAATGTTGCCAACTTTGCGACTTCCTTTACTGTTAACAGTTCAACAACTTAATAACTGTTTCAAAAATCATTCACATTGGAATGCAGTGACCCGTAGTGACCCAATAATGATCCACTAATAAAATTTTCTCGAAAATGTGACTTAGCCAGATGGTTTTCTCGTAATCCAAAGTGGTAAGATACAAATTTGTCAAAATCATTTCTGCCCTTTTTTTTTACAAAAATTAGCTTTTCCCTGATCCGTAGTGACCCAAAATGACCCATTAATGAAATTTTCTCAATCATGTAACCTAGCCCAATGGTCTTCTTATGTCCGAAAATGATAGGATACAAAACTTACTCAAAATCGTTACAACCATTTTTTAGATAAAATTAGCTTGACCCGTAGTGACCCAAAAATGACCCACTAATCGATTTTTATCGAACATGTGACTTTGTCAAATGATCTTTTCATAATCCAACATGGTAAGATACAATATTTTGTGAAAATCGATTCAGCCATTTTTTTACATAAAATGAGCTTGACCTGACCCGCAGTGATCCAAACTGACACATTAATCAAATTTTCTCGATCATGTGACCTAACCCAGTGGTCTTCTCCTGTTCAAAGTCGGTATACTAAAAAAATAATCAAAATCTTTACAACCATTTTTTATATAAAATAAGCTTAACCCGTAGTGACTCCAAAATGACCAGCTAATCGAATTTTCTTAACATGTGATTTAGTCAAATGATTTTCTGATAATCCAATATGTTAAGATACAATATTTTGTAAAAATCGATTCAGCCATATTTTTACATAAAATGAGCTTGACCTGACCCGTAGTGACCCAAAATGACACATTAATCAAATTTTCTCAAACATTTGACCTGCCCAATTGTCTTCTCGTGCCCGAAAAGGATCAGATATAAAATTTAATCAAAATCGTTAGAGCCGTTTTTTAGATAAAATTAGCCTTAACCGTAGTGACCCAAAATTGACCCAATACTCAAAGTTTTTCAAACATGTGACCAAACCCAATGGTTTTCGCGTGCCTGAAAACAGTAGGGTACGAAATTTGCTCATAATCGTTAGAACCGTTTTTTAGATAAAATTAGTTGACCCTCGGCGACCCAAAATTTAGTAAGAATCGTTTCTGCACTTTTTTACATAAAATTAGCTTTACCCTGACCCGTAGTGACCCAAAATAACCCATTAATTGAATTTTCTCGAACATATGAACCCAATGGTCTTCTTGTGTTCGAAAATGATAGGATACACAATTTACTCAAAATCGTTACAACAATTTTTTATATAAAATAAACTGAACCCGTAGTGACCCCAAAACGACCAACTAATCGAATTTTCTTGAACATGTGATTTAGTCAAATGATCTTCTCATAATCCAACATGTTAAGATACAATATTTTGTGAAAATCGATTCAGCCATATTTTTACATATAATTAGCTGGACCTGACCCGTAGTGATCCAAAATGACTCATTAATCAAATTTTCTCGATCATGTGACCTAACCCAATGGTCTTCTCGTGTTCGAAAGAGATAATATACAAAAATTAGTCAAAATCGTTTCAGCTTTTTTTTACGTAAAATTAGTTTTATCCTGACTAATAGTGACCCAAAATGACCCATTAATAAAATTTTCTCGATCATTTGACATAGCCCAACAGTCTAATTGTTCCCGAAAACAATAAGATACAAAATATAATCAAAATCGATCGAGCTGTTTTTTAGATAAAATTAGCTTGACCCGTAGTGACCCAAAATTGACCCAATAATCGAAGTTTCTCGAACATGTGAGCAAGCCCAATGGTTTTCTTGTTCCAGAAAACAGCAAGGTACGAGATTTGCTCAAAATCGTTAGAACCGTTTTTTACATAATATTAGTTTGATCCGCGGTGACCCAAAAGTTAGTGTGAATCGTTTGAGCCTTTTTTAGATCTAATTAGCTTGACCCTGACCCATAGGATCCAAAATGATCCACTAATCAAATTTTTTCGAACATCTGACCTATCCCAATGGTCTTCTCGTGCCCGAAAACGGTAAGACAAAATTTCGTCAAAATCGTTAGAGTCGTTTTTATGCTAAAATTTGCATAACCGCACACACACAACATTTGCTCGTATTATAATATAAGAATATTATTCAGGAAATGCTCGTGCCTAATGGCTTCCATAATTATTTGTTAATTAAGAATTTTCTGCTTCTTCTTTTGCACTGAAATTATGTTCTTACACAAACTCCTAACATATCGAGACAGGGTTCGTGTCTTCGGGATCTGGCTTCCTGAATTTTTAAGTGAGTTTTTTTTTATATGAATTTTATGTTGTCATTTAAGTTGTAAAGAAATTAAAAATAACCCCATATACAGCCATGAGAAAAAAAAAACTATCATGACTTTGCAATTTTTTGCTTGATTCCATATGTTACTAGTCTTTGGGTTTTCAATGAAATCTATCACATCAATTTAAAGTAAAATACACTTAATAAGGAAAAAGATTTATTTTGAAGTAGAAATTAAAATATTTATAAAATACTCTGTCTGAAGATTACATGCGTTAAATGTAAGTGGTAATTCTTATATCATAGATATTCTTTAAGGAAGTTATTTTATTTACATTATTACGAAAACTAAAGGTTATATGAATAACACAATAATTTGTATTTTAATTATTTAATCATCAAACGAGAAGGTGTCAAATTGTCTTGTATTTCATTTTGTTCTAAGGCTTCTCTCATTTTTACATTTTAATGTCATGCGTTTCAGATCACTATCCAGAACATACTGTCATCTATTATAATTCTTTAGCTAAAAATTTTGCGCCTACGAACATTCTTTGCATTAAAATGCTATTCGCGAGTTTGTCGCATCTGGGAGTTATATACGAATATTAACAAGTTGGAAATTGTACGTCAAACGTTACAAACGAGGTGCGTTCGTACGCACGTTTTAGAATTAAATTCATGATATCCCGTGCGTAGAACGGGTTAAACAGCTAGTTAAGTATATATTTTATGACACTGTTCATACAAATATCTTAACTAGTTATATAAATATTCAGATATATATGTATCAGCTAGTTATATAAATATTCAGATCTTGATGATTTTTAATTCTGTGAAATGAATTATATCGTCTGCAGATTAATTTCTGTCATAAAATAAGTATCTCGGTCGCTTGACGATTTAACATCCATCGGAAGCTCCTATAACAAAAAAGCACCGATTAAAAAAAAAAAAAAATTCAAATTTCTTAATAAATATTTTTATTAATATCTCCTAATGTTTTGATTTGATTTTAATAAAATTTGAAATGTCTCGACAAAATTCTGCAAAGATAATATATTTTAAATTGCAAACCATTAGGTTGGGTAGTTTTTGCGTTGTTATATGCGGACAGACAGACAGACGGACGGACAGACAGACGGACAGACAGACAGACAGACGGACGGACAGACGGACGGACCAAGCGACGACTATAGGTGCTACGTATTTATATAATTACGAACGCACCTAAAAATAGTAAAGACGATTTCGATTTGAATATTAGATTGAAAATGAATAAGTTACATAGGTAAATATAAACATTTATAACTATTTACAATATTAACAGTTAAATGCACAATTTGTTTTATTCAGTTGAACATGCATAGTTTATCACAGATGCAATTACTGCAAAAATCGATCACACCAGCCTTGTTTTCCAATCTGTAAATATCTTCTTTTGGGTGATAATATAAAATGTATATATAAAAATTTCTGCTACATATAAAATTTATAGCAGAGTAACATATTGTGCTATTCTGCTATTATCTTTCTACATAGTCTGCTTATCTGACACATATGTACACACACATCTCATACGTATGTAGGAGATAAACTACGCCATGCATTGGTAATAAAAATGATTTACAAAAATGCACTGTTGTAATAAAACAGCTCTGAATTGTAGCTTACCGTGATTGTTGTCACTTTAAGCGTGATGTTAGTTGTTCCGAATTCATGAAAAACCCGATGATTTGTAATATTAAGGCGATTTGCATTCGTCCATTCTCCGACCTATACAAAGAAAATTAAAATGTATTTAATCTAATTCACATTACATCATATTCATTTTCAAAAGCATATGAGTTATACTTAATGACATATTTTATATAAGTGTTATAGGCTCTTATATTTTTTTAAGATTGGAATTTTTTTATCATGAGATAATTTAAAGAAAAGAAATGAATGCAGTATAATAAAATAAAATTTTGAATAATATAAAATTTCATTTAATGTGTAAAAGAACGTGCATGTTCCAATGTATTAAGCCGCAGACATGATAAATTAATTAACAGTTGCTCTGTAAAGAGAATTCAAATGCAAAACTAAACTGATATATTAGAAAACAAGAAATATAAATGTTACTAGGCATTTTGCAAGGAAGGAATTAACAAGTTATTAAGAAAAGGAAAGCGCACAAATATATTTATCCAATGCATTTTGCTCATGTAAATTCTAATAGACGACACCCAATATCTCTGGTGTGTTGATTATATGAACACACAATAAAGCTAAACGTTAAATTATACTTAGGAAAATGTGATTAGATGTAGTGCATATGTACCTTTTCCAGATTAGTTTCTCTTAATTTTAAAAGATCAAATTTAACGCTACTTCTTCTTCCTTCTTTGAACTGTATTTTACCAGTCAGTCCTAAAAATTCTACCTGGAAAGAAATTAGTCTTAAAAAATATATATGAACATGTAAACTGAAATGGATATTCAGGAGAAATATTTATAAATTCATTAAATTTACTACTTATACATTTTACCAATTTTTTCAGACATTATTTATAAAGAAGCATGGTAAAAATTTCCATTAAAAACGTCCTTCATTTAAAAAAATTAAAAACAGTCTCCAATAAAAATTTCCACCACCTAACAAAAGCGCTTTCACCCCCCGCCAAGGCATCATCAGTTGTAATCTCTAACCAACTTCCTCTCCATTATATACATGACTGCTGGCTGGAGAGCTACCCCTATCGGCTTTCAATATTCTCTCTCTCCCACTCTTCCAACATTTTTCTCCAGCGGCAATCAAGTAATGGGTGTACCATGTCATTGCATGCGTCGCATGCAATGACAAAATACAGTAGTGTTCTTTATTCGCATTTTAATTTTTTTTAAATGAAGGACGTTTTTAATGGAAATTTTTAACCATGCTTCTTTATAAATAATGTCTAAATAAATTGGTAAAATGTATAAGTAATATATGTATAGACATTAACAAGTGAACACCTATTTTTAATCATTAAATTTAATTTAAATTTTCTGCAGTATGACATTTTTCAGATACAGAAAGTACTTCACAAAATGTAAGGATATTAGAACATTTTCCACACTCGAAACTTAAGTTATATGTTACACTTTGCATAATAATAACCGGGTTATTGAATATTATTGAAATTTTTTCCATAAACAGAAAAAAACATGCGAATGGCCGAGAGAAGGATGACGCGAATAAGGCATTTGCCTTGAGTAATAGAATGTAAGAGCACCAAATTTAACAACATCGGATAAAAAATTGCTTATGTTATCGCTGTCTGTTAAATTTTTATATTATCTACATATTAATTTCATTATTACTTTCTCTAAGCCAATATGTTAATTTTTATGAAAATATTTTACGATTATATACATTTTACAAAAAATAATTTCATTTGCATTATTGAATTTAACTTACCTGCAATAATTTATCTGTTATGTGCTAATTACAATATGTCATTATTTTGAGTAAACAAAACAAGAACTTAATATTTGTTGCCAACAATTTTTAAGATTATTTTTACAACATTTAAAAAAAAAAATTCTATTTAAAATTGGCTATTGTTAATTGAATAAGATTTTAATTGACGACTGACTCTCAGTTTTTCCAAAATTTTATTTCTGAAAATAGTGTTACGAAAGTGATTCAAAATGTTTTGTTAACGGTTCATTCATTTAAAAAACACAGCTGGCCATACATCTAAGTTTTAAACGCAATTAGTGTTCTTTATTCTAAACCGGGACAACAGGACACACTCCAAAACATTACAAGCGCATGCATAAAATTGTGCGATGTTGCATAGTGCTATACAAGTTTAGAAAATTGTCTTAGTAAGTTACAAAATTTTAAATGTTCATAGTAATAAAATAAGTTAAAACACGTATTGTAAGCCGTGTCCTAATGACAAAAAAATACGATATTGTAACCTAGTACCATGATGCTGAGAAACGATGGAATCCCATTGCTATAATGAACAGTTTTTACCATCGGCATTTCATTCATCAGATACGCATACTATTTTAAAATAAGAATACCAGAAAAAAATAGAAAGAAACAGTTATATAAATTTTAATTTTGTTCGCTAAATATTTCTGTTTTACGCTTTGTTATTTCAATCATGTTACAATTCTGTCGTTCAGACGGATTGCTATTATTTCGAAAATACAGGTTGTCCCCAAAAATGTATACACAGATTGGAATGATTCACAGTTTGAATGATTCACTTTGATCTTCAGTTTTTATACACATATAATTAATATGTAAGTTACAAAAGAAATTTGCATAATACGCATAACTTTTCCTCCCAGAACAGATGATAAAGATTATTATCATTCTGGCCAATACAGTGCCGATAACGGTGGGGTATTGATTCACAAACTTAAAGAAGCATTTGGTGTTGTGGTGAATTCTCAATCAATTGCGGTTCCGGAACGTTGTATTCGTACTTCTGCTACATTTTCGTATTTAAAATAGCATTTTAAAATAAATTTTCTTTTTTCGAAAATTAATCCTGGTTCACTCGTTATTTTCAATTAATTACACCCTGAAAAGGGAGAAAAATCAGAAAGTTATGAACCGTTAAGCAGTGTATGTATGCATATTTTTGGGGGACACCATGTAGATAATGTTCAAAAAACTTATTTTACTGATAGAAATCTCTTTGAGCGAAATTTCAATAGAATTTGCTTTTAATTGGGGATATATTAAAGGTTTAAAAGACTGCCTTTCTAACTGTATCATATTACACTATTTACTAGAGAATTTAGTGCGTGGTTAGATGGATGTGGATCTTTACAGTGACTATGATGCACATAATCCGTGAACTGAATGGTAAACGGATGTCATAAAAATGGATTGTAAGTTTAAATGGTGCAAATATATTCCAATTTTTAGTAAGAAAACACGTACATATTATTTTTTGTTTCATTTATCTTATATATACAGTATGCCCACTAAAGTCTCTTGCCACCCTCTTAACTACGGAACGTCCGCTGCTATATTCATAAAAGTAGTGTCCAGGTATAATAAAGTAGACATGCGCTACTCAATGAAACCACCTACAGCGCCACCTGATGGAATTCTACGGAGTTAGCATTCCTATCTCTAAAACGGAAAGAGGTAGAGAAAAAATGTGATTTACAAAGTTGCAGAGCACCATCGATTTAGTACGAAAAGATACCTTGTGGACATTAATCCGAAGAATAGAACGGTTAAAACGCGCATTTGTTTTTTCGTGATTTCCTCCACTATGACGTGACAAAACGATCTTAGAAAGGAAAAAAAAAACTATAGTTATAATAATATACTTTTATTTTAGATGTTCAAACTTCTCATCGTCAGCTGCAATGCATATTTGGATCCTTGTTTGAATTTCACGTTGCACACGTTGGAGCATAGATGTTGACACGTTGGTACAAACGTTCGTAATGCGTCGTTTAAGGTCGTGCAATGTTTGTGGAGGTGTCGCATACACCTGCTGTTTCATAACTGGTTGTTTCTTTATTTCTAGGATCGTTTTGTCACGTCACAGTGTAGGAAATCACGAAAAAATGCGCGTTTTAACCGTTCTATTCTTTGCATTAACGTCCACAAGGTGTTTTTTGTACTAAATCGATGATGCTCTACAACTTTGTAAATCACTTGTTTTCCCTATCTCTTTCCGTTTTCGAGATAGGAATGCTAAATCCGCAGTTTCCCACCAGAGGATGCTGTAGGTGGTTTCATTCAGTAGCGCATGGCTACTTTACTATACCTAGACACTACTTTTATGAATATAGCAGCAGGGTGGCAAGGAATTTTAGTGAGCATACTGTATATATTTTATTTTTATTTTTCTGTGCTAAAACGCATTTTAGAATTATCAATTATTTATGTATGCATTTAGTGATTGAAATGGGACGATAAGTTAAATTTGGCATCCACGTTATCGTGTTAAACCGGAACAGAAGCACCGTGTAAATGTAAGATTTTAAGTACCACGTACAATAATGTTATTCTTCTACTGTTAGCGGCGATGAAATACCATAGAAAAATTATTTTTAAAGAATTTAAATTAAAATTGATTTTTCAATACAAGATCTGGATAATTTTCAATTATTTTACGATAGTGGATATACGGTTAGATTGCGTATTTATGAAATTATGAAAGAAAACATGCGCAACAGTAGTTGACAGATAGCAACTGAACAATAAATTTTAAATGGAACAAATATTCATTGTCCTCAGCCATCGCAGATTTTCACTCAGTTTAATATAAATAACAAGAAGTTACAAATATCTTTAATTTTATTCAGTGTAGTATATTCATGCTATAAATATTCTTTTTTATTTCTTACTTGCCCTGCATTGTCCGGGCCTGTGATAAAAACAACCTTAAGTAACCTAAATTCAGTGTTGAATTATTTCATATTTTTAAACTAAAATCTTTCCAAATGAACCTAATTTTAAGGGCTCCACTACCTTCGGCAGCGTACACACTCAAATTTGTATAATTTTATATTTTGAAATGAAGATCTTTCCAAATGTAACTAGTGTTAGGGGCCCAGATGCCAGGATTATCCCACTCACTCCCTGATAAAGCAGTGCCGGCAGCGGGGTGGAGTGCTTCGGCTTCATCACAAACCAAGCTGGGTTAGTAATACAAGAGTAACATACAAATGTATACTATAGTAATACAAGAAAGCTAAACTAGCAACACAAACGTGCACCTCTTCTTATTAATCACATGAACATGAAGGGAGGTAATACATTGCTAAGAAGACACAAAATGGGTTAAATAATAAAATAATTGATATAAATATTAGTAGAACTGAGTAAATCTATACCATTATCGAAGAATGCAAACTTCAGAACACAATTGTTTTAATGTTAATCCTATGGAAAAAAAATTCAAACTAATTATTTTCCCTTTAAATTTATTTATTCTAAACCAAAATTTTACTCGAACAGCAGATAAAAGGTAATAAAATATTTAATGTATTGTATTAAAATGTTAGAGCATTAATGTAAAAATAAGTTTACATTTTCAATCGAAGAGTGCGAAATTTAATTCGTTTGGATTTTTTTAATTTTGAAAACTGATTATTTTCCCCTTAAATCTAATAATATCTGAACAAACTTTATACCCGATCATTAGCTAAATGGTTAGTATATTATATTAAGATTTCCGAGTGGTTGCATAAAATTAGGTTCATTTTTTTAATCAAAATGTGCTAATGTTAAATCTATATGCAAGAGAAATAAGCGTGAAATGACTTCCAGAGAAGAATTTCATTTAAAGGGTTAAAATTAATGTATTTTTTAACAGATTGAGCTGTTCGAAAAGAAAACGAACACTAATAAAGAAAGTACGTTTTTTTTTTGTTTTTTTTTTTTCGTATTTTGATCGGAAGCGCGGATGCAGACTTTTAAACATTACAGAAAAAAGCAAAAATTGACCAAAGTGAATTTAGGAATTTTTTTGAAAGAGTTAACATAAATATTTTTTTAAACGCATATCACCGTTCTAAAGAAAAATGAACATAAATTTGATCTGGTATGTTTCTTCTTTTTGGTATTTCAATTTCCAGAACGGAAACGAGATTTTAAATGTTGCAGAAAATAGCGAATCCCAGAAACGTTGTTCAGAGATTTTTTTTTAAGAGTTAATATTTATATTTTTTAAAAAGGATTACACCATCGTAGCGAAAAAGGTACTCAAATTAAATAAGTATTTTTTATTTTTTTGTATTTAGAATAGTTAATCTACGAAAATTTATGTTTCGAAAACCATTTTTAATGGGTTAATATTCGTATTTTTTAAACGGGTTGTCCTGTTAGATAAAAGTACGTTAATACGGTGGGTAGTTTTTATTTTTTGGTATTTAGAAGTGTCGAACTGATGCCGGCAGCAAAAGGGGAGGAAAAAAGGAAGGATTTCGCCCATAATCGCTTCTTCCTTGCTTTGAAATCTGCGGAACGGGCTTTCGACTGCAACGCTGATGTTTTGCGTGCCATGTTGCGATACTTATTATGGTTTTTAATTAATCTGTCGATTAATTAACTGTCGATTAATTAATCTGTCGATTAATTAACAAAAATAAAATCTGATCCTTAGGTGCATTAGGATCTGCATTGGACTATCTTCATCCAAATTTTCAGACTTCTACTTGCAGTAGATTTCGCGAGCCATCGCAGACACATGGACACATAAAGGGACAAGTATTTTCCTTTTATTAGTATAGATTCTTCCTATATTTTTGTACTTATGGATAATTCGCAGTTCGTTTTATAGCCGAGTTATTTTGATGAAAAGAGAAAAGCGATTTGCATTTACATTTTCGCGTAAAAATAAATGGGAAGGCCTCGTATAAAGGAACGGGAATTCCATTTTGGTTATATCTATTTTTAAGTGTTAACCTTTTTTAACTTTATCTAATACGTAATCTAAAAATAATATGTGTCTATTGAATAAAAAAAAAAATCGTATTTCAAGTATATTTTGAGCACAAACTTTGATATAATTGAAAATAATACAGTCGTCCCCACTTAATCGGGTAACGGATAATCGAATACCCCGCTTATACGAATAAAATTCGTTAGAACCAAAATCAGTCTTATAGGAATAATGTTAAATTTCCCCACTTTATCAAATATTTTTTACTTGCCGACCCCGGTTATTCGCATAAAGTCTGAACAATCTTTCTTACTGAAAATGCGTACTTTACCGAAAAATACTAGATTTCCCTTTCTAAAAATAAAATTATTGTTTTCCTACAAAAATACGCGTTCATTTTTCGCTCTTCGGGATACTTTGGATAAAGGCATGGTGGTCCCCCTTTCCTTTCCTGGAACTGGAAATGGTCAGTTCACTTCTGAAACTAAGCTGTTGAAATATATTTCTGAGAACTGAGTAGAAAAGAGGTGGCTTAACAGAACAGGTTTAGTTCCAACTTCATGTCTGTGAACATATGCTTACATTCTGGGACGTATTCTTTCTCTAATAATTGACTGGTAAGTACGATGAATACAAAACGAAAGGATTTGAGTTTATGCGATAAAATAAAAGTGTTAGATTCACTAAAAAATAAAAAAACACAAATTGCAATTGCAAAAGAATTTCAAATTTCTCAAACGCAAGTTTCTAATATTAAAAGAAATGCTGAAAAGATTGAAGAAGAGTGCAGGAGAAATGGAAATTTAGACAGAAAGAGAAAACGTAAATCAAATTTTGACAGTGTTGATCAGGCTGTACTGGAATGTTTTTCCAGTAAAAGAGCAAAAGGTGCAATGATCAATGGGCCTATAATCATGGAAAAAGCTGAGTCAATAGCGAAGACTGTTGAAAACGGTGAAAATTTCTGTGCATCCAAAAGTTGGCTTTATAGGTGGCAACAAAGGAATAATTTAACTTTTAAAACTGGACATGATGAAGCAGGATCAGTTGATGCTTCATGCATTGACACCTAGTGCAAAGAAACTCTGTAGCCTATCCTTGAAAATTACAGTCCAGATGACATCTTTAATTGCGACGAGACTGCACTCTTTTATCGAGCTTTACCGACAGGCGCTTTAGCTGAGAAAAAAGAAAAGGTTGCTGGATTAAAAAAGAACAAAGATCGGGTCACTTTATTATTGTGCGTAAATCAAACCGGAACAAAAAAAACTTCAGCCTCTAATGATAGGGAAAAGTAAAGGTCCAAGGTGTCTATAGAACTTCAAAAATTATCCCGTGAACTATACTCATTCTCGAAACGCATGGATGACAGGACAAATTTTTAAAAACTGGCTGATGAAACTAGATATAGATTTCAAAAAACGAAACAGAAAAATTGTGTTATTTTTGGATAATGTAAGTAGTCATAAAATCGATGACAGTTCTGCACGCCTCACTAATATTAAACTATAATTTCTGCCTCCCAATACAACATGCAAAATTCAGCCCTTAGATCAAGGCATAATTAGATCATTCAAAGCCCTTTACCGTAGACAAATAATCAAAGATCTTTTGCATCATTTGGATGATATCGAATCCTTTGCTGGCATTCATAAGAAAATAAACCTTTTAACAGCCATGCACTTTTCTAAAAAAGCATGGGACAGTGTGCCTGTAAAAGTCATTGAAAATTGCTTCAGAAAAGCGAAATTTGTGAAATTGGAAAATTTCGAAAGTGAAATACAGGATGATGAAACCATAATTTATAATTTTGAGGACGGTAGAATTCAGGATTTCGAGGAATTGGAGACAGGAGATTTCGGACAGCTAAAATTTACTCAGACGGAGCATGTGCAATTTATTGAATTGGATGAAAATGAGACGACAGAAGACGATGAAGAAATGACCATATCTTCCTCCCAAGAAAAAGATAATGAGAGTGATGATGAGACAATCGAGCCACCACCTTCTCTGAAAGAAGTAAATACATCTTATGCTGTAATTCGCCGACACTTTGAGGCTTGTGCAGGTGACTATAATATACTTTATAAATTAGAAAAAGAAATACAGAACTGTTCGACTTCCGTGAAAAAGCAGTCAAATAATACATAAATTAAATTTTTTTGGGAATATTAAAAATCCATAGGTATGTAATAACATTTGTCTTTTATGCTATCTATTTTTGTCTTTTTTTCATTTTTAATGTTATTTCCTTCTTATTTTGTTACATATGTGTTATTCTACCATAGCGCAATAGATTAATGTGATGTATATGTTTCCCCGGATATTCGAATACCCGCTTAATCGAATACAACTTGTCGGAACCGTCAATATTCGTTTAAGCGGGGACGACTGTATTATGTTAGATAAAAATTATGCAAATTAAACAAAATAATACAATTTCAAAAATGCCATGCGATTAAAAAACAAGAAATTCTGCGTCAAGCATAGATTATGTAACATTTTCCAGCACTTCCAAAATAATTGTACAAAACTTTACCGTTTAACAAGGTGAAAGATGATATCCAAGTAAAAAAATGGAAAATGCATAACATATTTAAAAACCCAGTTTCAGATATTACCAAAAATATTCGGAACAATATCGGAATTCTTTTGTGCAGCCCTGTATATGAACTATAGATTTATATATATACTACATATAATGCTAAATTTTAGCTCAGTTAGGAAACGCCTGCACAGTTTAAAATTCCCCTTTTGGAATTTCCGTCAATAAACATAAATGCACTCGAAAAGTTTTGTGCTACCCTGTATATGATCTATAGAATGTATACTCACCATGTAATAAACCAAAAAAATGAATTAAATTAAAAAACGCGCTCAGCAACAAAAAACGCTCTTCCAGCAATTATTGTTAACAGACAGTACCGGATTCTTTTGTGTGTCCCTGTAAATGAACAATAAATGTTATATACGGAATATTCTATAGTAAGCCTCTTGTAATGCACCTTAGTGATACATATCAATTTCAATATGTTTGAAATAGTGATACATTATCAAAATAAACTGTAAACGATTTTTCTCCATAGATCGTAATGTAACGGAATTCTTTTGAGTGTCCCTGTAAAAAAAACTATAAATATATACACTTCATTTTCAATACCGCACATGCCATAGTAAACCTCAATAATATACATCAATTGCATGACAGTCCGAGTATATTTACGTGAGAATTCATTTGATGTTTTACGATATGAAAATATAATTACCGAATTAATGTAGTTAAAAAGGCTGCTGCCATCTGTCCATGGCACCTCCTCCTCACAGGATACGTTTGCCGGCCTAAGGTCAGTTCCTTGTTGCAATGAATGAAGGCCTCTTGCTAGAGCATACACTGAATCATAGATTAGTGCAGGCTCTACCTGGAAAAAATATCTTTGTTTACACCTCATCAAGAAACATTCTAACAAAAAAAGTGTACTAATTTCAACTAATTACAAACTAGATGGTAAACTTTATGTTTTGTTTTGCCAAATCGATTAATGAACAAGTGGGTAAGCGTGATCGATTATCGCTCAAAGGGTTTCGTTTAATATTCCTTTCAAAACACTGTATCCTTTATTTAATACATCCAAATAAATTTCATTCAGCAACCAAAAAAAAAAAAAAAAAAAAAAAAAGTCATGTTTTTATAAAGTAAAAATTTACCGGTCTATTTTTTCGTTTTTTTTTTTAATATCTAAATGCCCGCTGTTATATTCTGTCTTAATAATCTGTCATGCGGGCTAAATGCGATATTTAAAAAAATAATTTCAAAATTAAACATGTTGTACACCTTCAAAATATTAAAATATACGAATATTTCCATAATCGGATTTTTATCACGACTCAATATGTTTCTCAAACTCATATATTTACTATTCTTTATTACTCATATTCATACTGACATTGTATTATTCTCAAATATTTGAAAAATTCGTTAAACTTCCAATAGGACGTCAGATTCTCTTTTTATTTCTCTATGACGTGATATTAACCTGCTTTGTGTACATAAACATACTCATACTCCTTGTATTATTGATAAATCTTAGACATTTTCCGCTTTATTACTACTATAACGTCAATAAATTTTATTTCATATTTATCTTTTTTTTCAATTGGTGAAACTTTTTATTTCATTTTCACTTTTCATGTGAAAATCGTCTGATTGAAAATTAATTATTGTAGAAAGAATTTCATGTGGATTTTTAATTTTTGGCATCTGCTATAAACGAAAAATGTTTAAATTTAATAAGAAAAGGCTGTTAGAATTCAGGTTTTTTATCTATATTTATTAAAATAATACGAATATTTCAAATTTTAATATTTTCAGCTCTTCACAGATTCTGATTTATACATAAAGTTTCAACTCTGTAAGTTACATAGTTTTCTAGAATGGCTCTGTGACAGACAGACAACGGAGCGGGAGCAATAGGGTTTCGCGAGATGAACGAAACCCTAAAAATGCATGAAGGCCGGGAGTATATCATGAAAGTGTTTATTTCTGTAGTTTCTTTTCCTAAATATATCTTACTATTTTTTTCAAGGAAAAGATTGATGTTTTAATGCATCAGTGAAACATCTGCTCTTTTAGAGCAAAAAGATTTTTTGAAACTTTTACGCTTTCTTTCTAATTAGAGAAGAGTGTGTCAGAGGGTGAAGGTTGCATGCAATAAAGACAAATAAATCAATGCGTATTTTATTTCATTTTTAAAATAACTGTTTAATGATTAATAATATTTATCGAGGTATGTTTCTTAAACATCCATTTGAGTCTTTTTCTGAGAAATGTATAAAATGATGAATATTCGTTAAAACACTAATTGTAATTTAAAAATATTTTATATGAAACTACTGTGTAGTATAAAAGAACAACATACATAAATAATTAAATATTAATAAAATATTAATTTTTCCTCCAAGCAATGTATCCACAGATCCTTGCAAATCAGGTACGTTGTATGTTACAGCCCTGGTTTTGTACCACTTATTGGGTTTATAAAGTTGATTTAAAGATTTTTTCCTTTGCATGATACATTGCATATGTTTATTTCAGTGTTTTGTAAAAATCTAATCCGTGGTTCGATTTCAAAGGGCAATCTGATTTATTTATTAGCTTTATTTGATAAATAATTACATTAATGAAAAATTAAATCATGCCCATGGCTAGAAAATTATTATCTTTTAAATAACTTAAGGAAATAGCAGATGAAAATCTTTCGTATTAAAGTGAAGCTTGTTAATTATTTTAAACCAAGTAATACGTTGCAAGCGTTACCTGAGTAATGTAATATATGTATTTATAAATAACTGTGAAACATCATGCATTTAAAGATTGCACCATCAGTTCAATGGACAAGATAAAAACAACAAGTATTATGAAATAGTGAAATGTGAAATAATAGAATAGATCCTTAGGTAATATTAATTACACAAAACTTAATTCAGAAACACCATTCAATTTTGTCAAATATTTTGTGCATTACAAATAATTTAAGACAAATACGACAGATATGCGAACGTCATTTCCGTTAGCAGTATGATTACGAACATAGAATATAAGTAAAGAGTGCAATTTTAATAAAGTATTTCTCACGGTATAGGGCAGCGGTTCCCAACCTTTTTTTCTTTCATGTACCCCTTGCTAAGGCTTTTCATTTATGCGTACCCCTTCTCACATAAAACATTTTTGTTCATATTAGTAATGTTCTTATGCTAGTTACCAATGTTATAAGCAGTTCTCCTCAAAATTCCAGTTTTGAACCAAAACAACATAAAGTGACTCAAAACACGAAATATTTAATAAAGATTTCAAATTAAGCACTCACAAAGCAGAGATGAAGCTACAGCTATTATTACACATTAATGAGTTTCTGCTAATGCTGACCAGTCGAACACCAAAATGATGACCTTTATTCAATTGGTTTTAAATGAAATTGTCGAAGCCAGAAGACAAGATAAAATTCATGTTTTTTTTTCTACATATTTCTAAAATTACTAGAAAGAAAAGAACAAGGTTGGGAACTGCTGGTCTAGGGAAATAGTGACATAATAAGTCCAAATCACTGTAAAAACATATTTTTTTTTTACTCTTAATTTGAAAAAAAAAAGAAAACAAATAGCGCTCAAAATGACCCATTAGCACTGGGATAATGACCTATTGTTATCAGAAAGATAGGGACTAAATGAAAAAAAAAACATTTATTTATTTAATTCGCTTTTCGAAAACGTTTATCTTTATTTTCATAGAAACGATTCATGTCCTGACTCATCAGGAAGCATGCGACCATCCGCAGCAATTATTATTATTATTATTATTATTATTATTATTATTATTATTTTGCAATTAGAGGAAATACCAACAGTGCCTTATTATTTTGTGCAATAAAGCTAAGCAAACCAGTTCGTACTTTTAATTAATGGAATGAATGCTTCGAAATTGCTTCAAAATGCAAAAGGGCTCTGTTTTTGTGTAAAAAGAAATCAGTATAAAGAAATAAATACATAACTACCATTTTTTTTAATTATTGTTACCTCTATTTTTGAACAGTAATCTTTAGCTTCAGTGATTAAATAAGAAGAATAGTACTACTAGGAAATAATGGTGACAAAAAAGCGTAAAATAAATCAGTTGTACATAAAGGTAATATTTCAAGATGGGATCACCGAATTTTAAAAGCCGGTTTTTTAATTGGACGATAAATGTATTAAGATACTGAAGTTTATTACTTTTGTTAGTTGAAGCATCGATTAACTGTTGCAGAAAATATGCTTTACCACCTTAAATAAATAAATAAAACAGATACTGTATTACCTGAATAATATTTGTTCTGTTTAAAATATGCTGACCGACCGGTTGAAACTTTTCCATTTCCTTTAAGGCTTGTTTCACCAGCTCTTGTTCATTGTCTATCATGCGAAATGACGTCATATTTACAAAATTATATTTGAAATCTTCTAAATTGTAAGTTTCTAAATCCTAAAAAGAAATAATCACTCCTTGACTTAAAGTATATAAATCCTGGCAAAGAAAATGGTTTATAAGTAACATGTAACATGTGTAACATTTATGAGTAACATGTAAATTTGAAAAAAGCACTTATTATTAATAATACAAATTTAATCAATAAACATAATCTTGTAAATGTATTTAAAAAATAAATAAACGCTTAAAATATGATTATCTATTTCCAATAATTACCGCTGTAAGATATAACTTTAAAAAAATCTAATTTTTCATTATAAAAGCAAATAATTTATGATAATTAAATAATAATAATCTTGTAAATGCATTTAAAATATGATTATTTATTTCTTAACATTACTGCTGTAAGATATAAATTTTAGAAAAAATTCTAATTTCTCATTATAAAAGCGATTAATTTACAACAATTAAATAATAATACCAAAAAAAAAAAAAAAAAAAAAAAAGAGAATGAAAACAAAATAGAGAAAGCAATATACAACTTGAAATACTCAATCATTAAAAAAAATAATACTTAAATAAAACAAGAATTGAAAAGAGAGATTATTTTTTTAGATCTAAGTCATCTTCGTTAGACGGATGTATGTACTAAAAAAATATTTTTAGTTTACAAATTTTGTAATTAATTTACAAAATAAAATAATCATTAATTTAACTGAATAATGTTAAAAAGATAGACCAAAAATATGCATTATACGTTACGCTTAAAAGGCAAAAAATTTACGAATTATATTTTATATGTCCACATTTTATCATGTTTAGCTATAATCACAATAATGGAAATCATTCGAATTCATTCAAATGTTTCTACGTAAACATGGTATTTACACGGTGTTTTTTAAAAGTATTATAACAAATTATGTAATGGAACATAGTATAAATTGCAAATTTTGTATGTTGTTGTCTTTTGAATAAACAATGGTATCGTTGTGTATAACTTTTCATATATGTATTATAATATAAATCATAAGGTAATATATACAATTACTTCATTATTTTGTGCTCATTTGATTATACATACTTTCAATATTGAGTTTTGCACCGAACAATTGAAAAACTAAGAAAATATATTTTAAAAAGTACAATGATGATAATTGTGATTTTTCGTTATTCCTTTGAACATATGTAATATACAATTAAGCGAAAATACTCATGAACTTTCACTTGCCTCAAGTAATCACAATAATTTGACTAATTTAAAAGAATTCTATTTTATAAAATACATTCCTTTTAAATGAAATATTTTACCATAAATAACATTGTAAATTTACTGTTTATTACATGGATATGATAGTTGCAGTTTTGCATAAATGGATTATTAGGTGTAAAGGCTTTAGTTATACTTATCAACCAACCAATTTTTTAAAATTAAAAAAAAAAAAATACCATACTTTGTGACACAAAATTTATTCAGTTAAATGTGTCATGTTTCTATGTGCAAGTTCTAGTTAAATTTGATTGTCTGGCTACGCTCTCCTGAATGGTTGATGAAGTTATCAGTCGAATCTTTTACTTTTCTTTTTCATTGTAGTACAAATATGCTGCAGCAATACTTTTTTCATGACTCCTCTATGATGTGGTATACATTTACTCATTTCCAGGGATTGGTGTTGATTTGCAACTGGGAATCCCATTGAAATACTCAACTGTTTTCTGTTTACAGTTTAGCAACGGGAGGTTGGTCAAGTATGCCTTAGTGTTTACACGCTTACTGTTTAATTTTGAAAAACATATATAATAAAGGAATTTTGTTGCAGGTAAAATTTTTCTTCGTAGTATCATGCTATCACTATAAGAAGCAGATAATTGATTAAAAAAAATCCCTGACGGCTCGGCCTACAGGCACAGATAGATTTCGAAGACGCAGGCCGTGAGGCGCCTGTTTGTTGGGAATTGCGGAAGAAATGACCTTTCTGCCATGATGCGGTAGTCGGAACCGCCCTCTTCGAAACCTAACTTGTTTGCAGTCGGAGCCAGCAGGGATTTTTTTTTGCTATAAGGGTTGGTCCTAAAAAAAACTATTCAATATAAAAAATTTAGATAATATTAAGAGAATTTTTATAATAAATTTAAGCGGATTTGATATCTTTTGAATTGACGAAGTTATGAATTTTTTCTTCTTACCCCCCCCTTTCCCCCCCCCCTTGGGGCCATTTGTAATGATATCAAAAATCTGTCATACATAAATTTTCGGCCCTTTTTCTAGAAGTAATAATAACTTTAAACGGATTCGATACGTATCATAATTAAGAAATTATGGATTTTTTTCTGTTTTTACAAAAAGCGCCCCCTCCCCTTGGATCGATTTTTCCCATTAAAGAACTTGACCCAGATTTTATGCCCCTTGATTTTATGTATCAGTTTGGAAGAGATTTGTACAGAAGTATCGCAGTTATCGTGTCCATAAAAAAGTGACATAGATAGATAGATAAAGTTTCGAACTGGGGATGGTTTTGGGTTCTGGGAGTCATGATCGACGTAGATCTGCAAAAAAGTTTCAAAAATTCCAACTTTGGTTACAATGTAATAGGTAGTATTTCTTACGAAATGTACCTAAAAAGCCATTCATATTAGAAACAAGTTTTTTTTTAAACTTTTTACAGAATTCTATAATGACATAAAAATACTGTTATAAGTGTCGGCACGATCAAATATTTGACTATCATTACATCCAATATTTGTGGTAGAGTTTAACACCATTTCTAACAGAAATCATGTTCCTGGTATATTTATACAATAAATGCACAATAAATTTATAAAAGAGACTATTGCTTGGAATTTTCGTTCAAATTAATACCCTGATCCGTGATATTTGAGGCTTGTTCATATGATTGATTTTAGATTTTCTTTGAGTGCTTAGCATTTTACATTCATTTTACATTTAGTGTAGCAAAAGAAAAGTTGGAATCCCGCTTTCTTAATGAGCACATGAAACTTTATGACAGTATCTATCATACTATTAGAAGTAAAAATTTTGTTTTTTAATCAATTTTTTACCTGATAGATTAATCATGTTATTAATTACTATGTAATTATGAATATCTAATTAGTTTCGCAAAAAGTTATTGTAATAAAATTTTGCTCTTTATTAGTAAAGGTTTCTAGCCAACAGAAAGTATTCTCGTTTAGTTCTTTTTCTTTATATATGGTAAATAAAATGTTATTTTTATGTTTAAAGCCTTCACATCGATAAAATTCGTTATAACGATACTGTTTTAAAAACGAAATTAGTAAATATATCAAAATAGCAGGAATTGTTGTTGTGAATCGTTGTTGACATTGAGATATGTCATCTAACTATAGTTATTAACTTTTTCCCGAATCCATGATATTTAGCTTACTTTTTTGTATTACATATTATTAATAATGTATACTATTTGTAAAAAAATGGAATTATTACAACCATAAAAATATTTCAGGATCGTCATCTGCATAATCATACAGAATATAGATAGTATCTATCATTTAAAATATAATATGATCGATTATTTATGGAATGCAATTATTTAAAACTACCTATTAATCATTATTTTTACTGCACAAAAATTTCTGCAAAATACATTTACATAAAGTAATTTTTAAAACAATATTAATCTCGAAAAATACTTACAAATGTAGTAAAATGATAATAATACTTGTAATCGTTCATTTGAACTTGAAGAATCTGTGAAAAAGAAAAAAAAATTAACATTTATTTTTGTTTTCTTCAGTATTTACTTAAAATGCAACTATGATAAAAACTATGAAAATTTCAACTATGATAAAAATTTATATTTCAAGATAAAGCATTTTAAAAAGTGTATTTTATATTCTTATGTTGCATTAATTCTTTTCCACCACTACAACTAAAAATATCAAAACCTTAATAGTCAATTAAAACTATCACTTTTAGAAATTTGTCCTGGTTACAAACTCTGATAATTTCTCTCATGTGTCGTATAAACTTAGTATTCGTACAAAATGTTTAAAAATGAATACGATAATAAAAATTGTATAGTACCGAGTGCTGTTTGATGAAATTTATAGTAGTGATTTCGTTTTACTAATAATATTATGCAAATTGGTTATTTAACCCGTGGACCCCTGCGAATATTTTGCACTGCAATCTCTGAGATTTATCATTATTTTGTGATATACATATATATATATATATAATTTATTTTTTTTGTATGTGCATAGAAAAAAAAACGTTAAAATTAGAAATAATATATAATGATTTAAAAATATTCCCAATGGAAGGTTGCGTTAGAATTTGATGTAGCAAAAAAATGCGGTAATTAATAATAGTTTTTGGATAGTTATTACTAGATATAACCACAAAGAACATTGTATTGAATATTTAGATTCACACCTTGTATCATTTAGTTTCATCAGGTAAGAGGAATAAATATTCTTTTCAATTGACTAATATGCACAATCAGTCAGTCAGTCAAAAAAAAAAAAAAAAAAAAAAAAAAAAAAAAAAAAAAAAAACGGAAAAGCCATTACTAACAATATTATACCTTCTTTGATTTCATCTTTAAAAAAATAACTTTAGGTGGTCTTCTTCATAATGAAATTGTATCTAACTCTAAAATTTTCAATACGAACACCTAATTCCGACAACATATTTGGCTTTTCAGTAAAGTTTACCATAGAATACCAAGGGTGAAGTCAGTTGACCAAGTAGTTTTGGAATTATGAAGGTTTAAAGTTTGGAACTACTACTGTTAAATTGATTTTTTATCATTGGAAACCAGATTGTACTTTGGATAGTTTTTTAAGCGTAACTCAAACAATATTAGGCGCAATGAGCTGTAATTTTTATATTCGCATATTTTAAGCTTCTATAAATTAAAAATAATTATTACAAGATTATATAAATAATATTTTCTGCAAAAATTAATTAAAAACTATGTACACTCGAAGTAAATTTTCGGAAACAATATGAATTGTAGCTGTCACACTTTGTCAGGTTTAGACAAATTGGCAATAAATATTTTTAGTATATTAGTAGATTTACTTTTGTCAAAACACTATATTAAAACTTGTTTTATAAAATAGTTAACAACGCTGTTGAATAATATATACAAAAATTGACAAGTTGTCCCAAAATTGTGGAAATCCGCTTTATAAATTTTTCGTTGGAGATAATCAGGCAATATAGGCTGTAAAAGATGTTAAAATAAAAATGGGAATAAGATGATGTTAACGAAATAATCTTGACATTCGTTTTCAAAATGTTACACATTTTGGAACTTTATACGAACAAAATCATTAAAAACACTGCATACCCGTATAAATTAACTGAAATATAATGTCTATAAAAGGCTGAATTATAATTTTTTTTTTTGTATTTTATGCAATACAATTTCATTAATAAGCTAGCCGTTGGGGGTCACCGTAATACTTACCCATCATGGATATGCATAATATAAAATATGAAAAAAATAAACACTTGTGTAAACTATTTATAAAATGCATTGCAATTGGAATAAAATCATGGCTTGGTAACGTCATAAACTTTAAATGCTCTATCACTGAATTGCGTAAAAGAAGCATCCTTATAACTCTAAAAATGATAATCCTATTAACTAACAGTTAACTGCGTCGGATTAAGCCTCTCTTTACGAATTAAAATATATCTTTGAATTGAAATTTGAATGAAATACAGGGTCATGATAAATCGAAGAGTGTGATAAATGTGATTACAAATATCTCGGCAACTAATTATTCGATCGACTTCCTTCTTAATGCAAAATTTATGGGT
Organism: Maratus michaelseni; assembly: GCA_963931845.1. Classification (NCBI taxonomy): domain Eukaryota; kingdom Metazoa; phylum Arthropoda; class Arachnida; order Araneae; family Salticidae; genus Maratus; species Maratus michaelseni. Next base: position 406,264,755 of record OZ007592.1, read on the forward strand.
TTTTTTATTGTCTTTTATATTCACTCTTTAAAAACACAATTTCGAAAATTTTTAGATACCTTTTATCAAAACGAATATTTCAAGAATCTGAAAAAAATAGTTCCGGAAAAAAACAGTTACTGAAATTCAATAAGCACCTTCCCATTATTATATATTAAGTACATACCAAATTTCTATCTTAATTTGTTCGGAAGATATATCATTTACAGACACACACACACACACAGACGGACGGTAAATTATATATATATATATATATGTTTTTCAGAATCTCCAGTGTCTGAAACGTGTAAATCCGTCAAAAAAAAAATCGATTTTCAAAGCGATTACAAGAGTTACCCTATACTACATATGATGGGTAAGTAATATAGGAACAGTTCAGAAACTAACAATATCGTTCTGTAGATTAAAAATATGATACCAAGAATGAATAAAATCATCACAAAAACATATAAATAAAACATCACAAAAATATGTAAAATGACAAATGTAATTAAAAAAAAAAATATTTATAAAATGTTTTTTTTAACTCCAATGCATAAATGATCACTTTAAATAAAGCATGTGCAAATATTTTGGATTTTTTTCGCCAGTAATATTGCTACTAAAATGGATTATTTTTTGTTTAAGGTCAAGTACATAGGTATTATCATCTTTGTTGCCTTTTTATGCAGTATCCCACAGATTAACACTTCTAATTTAATGTATGGTGGTTTGTCGTAAATTAAGCATTACTGCCGTAATTTTGAAAACGCATATATGCATTTTTTTTGTTATAATCCTTTAACCGCAATAATAAAAACAAAATTCTAACTGACCAATTTTGTATACAGGAATTGTGCACAAGTGTTAAAAGTGCAATTTTTTGAAAAAATAATGGTAGAGCAATTTCATATAATTTTATTTCCTACATTTTTTCAACAATTTTTCGATTTACATTGCCTAATATACCTCCAATAGGAAACAACTTAAAGTGGATTTCGACTTTTTTGGAAGATCCTTCATATAAATCATCATTCAGAAGTATAATTTTTATTAAAATATATTATATGCCAACGCAACCCTGTCCATTTTATACACTGAATATTTTGATGATAAAAACATTAAGGTATAGTTTATATTTTATTACTTATTATTCTGGCATACATGAAATTAGAAAATTACGCTATATTATTTAAAGTGGATGTGAAATTAAAAAACAGTATTACTTGATTGAAACAAAAACGAAAAATCATCTGACAAACTTAGATTATGAAACACTTCCCAACACATTCAGAATACGGTAAAAAAATTCACTGTTTAATAATTTGAAAGATGATGTCTAAGTAAACAAGGTTCAGATTCAGGTTCAGGTTCCGCTGAGCAGGGTGGCCTACTTATAGGCTAAAGCTCTACAATCCCCGCTGAGTGGGGATACCCACTATCTAAGGATCCTAACCAAAAAACAGGGCCCGGCCAAACCCGAAGAAAGCCGACCCATCTTTAAAATATTCCTACAAATATAAACAAATACAAAGCAGAAACAAAATGAAAATATCAAATTAGTTACACTATAGGTCTAAATTAAAGTACAGAGAGTAAACAAGAGAACTCAGCTGTGAGAGTTTGCGGCGTAAAGCCTTCGGCGATAGCTTCCCCTTCACAACCCAGCAATGTCACAGCCAAAAACGAACCCGGAACAAAGTGTTGTTGGAATTAAATCAAAGCAATAATAACAACAACCCACTAAATTAACTGAGAAAACACTATCCACGCAGGGAACTAGAGACATAACGAAGCGAACTTAACCATATTAAAGCTAATTTACAAACTAAGAAATATAACAGACTTTAAAGACAGATTGCAGTTACATCTGCCTCACTAAACCTAAGTCTAAACCTAAAATAAACTATAAATACAAATACATAGCATCTCATACAAGGGAATTAGACTAAAATACAATTACCAAATATAGGAAAACGCATAACACATTTGAAAATCCAATTTCAGCGATTAATATCAATAGCCGGTCAAATATCCGATTTCTTTTGTGCAGCCCTGTATATGATCTATTGATTTGCATACATACCACATGAAGCTAAAACTTATTTTAGTTAGGAAACGCATACCACAGTTAAAAATTTCCTTTTAGCAATTTCCATCAATAAACTGAAATGTACTGGATATATTTTGTGCAGCCATGTATATGTTCTAAAGTATTTATACACACCAAGTAATGTGAAAAAAAAATTGTTAAATTTAAAATCACGTACCACAATTGAAAACGCACTTTCAGCAATTATTGTCCAAAAAATCATGTTGTATATTAATTTGCTAATAATTTAAAAAATATATATATTACTCATTATCGCAACTTTAGCTTGAATTAGAGTCTTTTATCAGTTTGTTAAAAATTTTGTAATACAAATTACTAGTCCATAGACTAATCCTTTTGTGTGTCCCTGTAAATGAACGACGAATGCTATGCGCACTGCATTCTGTAGTAAACATTTTGCACTTCACCTTAGTGATATATATTATTTTCAATACCTTTGAAATAGTTGTAGTTTAATATCATTAAAGAACACCGCACATGTTTTTTTGAAATAGACCGTAATGTAACGGAATTATTTTGAGTGTGCCAGTAAATCAACGATAAATTCTGTGCACACAATATTATATAGTAAGTATACATATTTTGAGATACCTATATCAATATTGATATGTTTGAAATTGTGTAACATCATTAAAATACAACAAAAGTAGTTTTCTCACCTGGACTGTAATGTAACAAAATTCTTTTCATTGTCCTTCTAAACTGACTATAAGTGCTACACGCTTCATGTTCAATACAGAACTTGTCATATAGAACCTCAATATAATATATCAATTTCATGGAAATCAGAGTATATTTATGCGAGTTAGAGCATGGATAGACAGACAAACCGAATTTATAAACACACACTATGTTTGAAAGTGTTAATTAATGGCTAAAAATCATACATATTTATAAACAAATTAATATTTTCTTATGTCAATATTTGACTATCTGTGTATTGATTACAGCATCTAAAACTTCATAATATTGGAAAAAAATATAGTTATTTATTTATTTTTATATTTAAAATGATGCCAAATTATGTTCTTAATGTATATTTTGCATTTATAGCACAACTCTTGCATTTTTCCACAAGGATCTGTGACAGCACTATAGCACGTACAGGGTTAAAAATAAAAAAAAGTAATAATCTACCTTTATATCCTTACTAAATACAGGCTGATAGTATGGAAAGAAGTTTAATTTAAGAGTCGTGATCAATTTGAAGGCGGACGTAATTAAACCTTGTTCTGAATGAATGTACTCAAAAATATGCTGTTTCATTAAAGTTAGATTATTGATGAGACTCGCGCTTTTACTTAAATTTCTAATTTCTAGGTCAATAAAGTATTCAGTTCATTTACAGTTCTTCACATGCCTGACGACTACAAACTTGAATAAGATCGTTAGTGTTAACGTAATAACATCATTTTCAAATTAATAAAATGTTAAAAAATCGTACATGTAAAATAATTAATTTTGTTTAAGTGAATATTCCACTCAAAATTTATCAATTATAGCTTCTAAAAATGTTAATATTAGTAAAAACATATAAATATATATTTTTTTTCAGGTAAAACGATACTACTGATATATTAAGTATATACACAGAAAAAAATAAAACCCAATTTGGGTCGAAAGATTCTTAGGTATGTGCCCATATTGGGTCATGCCTGTTTTGGTTACCACTGTGTATCCATTTTGTGCACTGTTAAATACCCATTTTCAATTTTTTTTTTGAAAATGAGTATTTAACAGTGCCCAAAATGGATACACAGTGGTAACCAAAACAGGCATGGCCCAATTTGGGCACATATCTAAGAATCTTTCGACCCAAATTGGGTTTTATTTTTTTCTGTGTATAATACACTTACATCCTAATTCGCATAAAAATTATTTTCGCATGGATCTGTAAAAGCACTATTGCACGTACAAAGTTAAAATAAAAAAATAGTCTATCTTGATAATATGTAAAGATGTTTAATTTAAGAGTCGTGATCAATTTGAAGGCGAACGTAATTAAATCTTGTTCAGAATGAATGTACTCAAAAATATGCTGTGTCATTAAAGTTAGAATTTTGATGAGATTTGCTTTTTCACTTACATTTATAATTTCTTGTCCATTAAGGTATTCGGTTGATTTCCGGTTCTTAATAGGCATGTCTTTGAAACGGTACAAGATCGTTAATGTTATCGTAATACATCATTTTCAAATTTCAATTTTTAAAAATAACGTGATGATATTTTACAAAAATACTTATTTCGAACACAAAATACAAAATATTTTGCTAAATCGCTGAGGCTATAAGTCCATTGGCAACAGTAAATTAGTCCTTCAACAACAAAAAAAAAATTCTAGGGCACTTTTTAGAAAAATAAACGAATAGTTTTAAGAGTCTTTTTATTCTTTTAAACTGCAACATATGAAAATCCCAAGTTCAAATTTTAAGAAAATGACGAATAATTAAATTAGGGAAATGCATTAAAATGTTTCTTTAAATTTCTTTAAAAAATATTTTTCAAAAGAATTGTAATATTTAAAATAAGTTACCTAAATTATAAAATACTAGCAAAACCCGCATCTTTGCTTGCGTATTTGAAATATACCAAGTGGTATTTTTGTGTCTATTTTCTTGAGAGGAAATGTTACTACCATACATAATTCAAAAATTACTAATCAAGCCACATTTTGAGTAAATTTCATTCTTATACAGCGTTAGACGAAGATTGTCTATAATCTTTGGAAGACGCTACGATGATGGGCCATAGTTCCACGTTGCTCCCATTTAAGGCTCCTAAAATCCGGGCTGACACACGCCGCCATTTAATTGCCCGTAGGAGACGAACTGTTGGCCACGTCAAGTGGGCAAAAGTCGCTAATTGGTCAAAGTGGGCAACAGAATGCTTGATGATTCAGCCTGTATTACAGTAGATCTATCCCCATTCATTTTTCCATATGCGTGGTAATCAGTTTGAAATTTTTTTTCCTGCAAACATATGGTATCTAAATTAAATCACACATAAATAACTCCTGCATTCAACGTTTTAAAGATATACAATTATTTTACAGACATACATACATTCAATACAATAATCCAACATGGAGGACGCTGTGGACCCAGGTTCGATTCCTGGCTCTGGCTAATTTTTCGCGCCATGTTAGATTATTGTATTGAATGTATGTATGTCTGTAGAATAATTGTACATCTTTATATGGTATCTAATATGTATTATTCATATCCACATGTTCGTTTAAGCTAATTATATGTGCAGCGGGACTAATGTCAAGCTATTGTCACATTTTTCTCAAAAATTAATGCTGTTAGGGATATGGTAGTTGTCAATTATCATACACTCGGAACGGGGATTCTTTTTATGCACACTTAACATGGTATTGACAGAACACCCTGTATATTGATTTTGCAAATTATATAAGTATATTAAAAGTGAAAGCAGAACTTACCGCCTGCAAAAGATGGCGCAGGTTCTGGGGCTTTGTGTCGACTACAATGGAAAATATACCTCTACTGCGAATGTCTTTTAATGTATCCCGGAATGTTTCCAGGCTTGTTTTCCGGAAAACCACTTGCAGGTCCCGGGGAACCGGGGGACGGATCAACTCCTGTAAGCTTATCAGAGCTGTTCAAAGAATAGAAATAATTATATATTTATATCACTTATTCAGCTTACATATTGTCTACATCCCTATTGAGTAACAATACCCCGCTAAAAATTTGCAGCAAACTGTCCAGTCATATGACCGTTTTTAGAGAAAACAGTTACATAACAGTAATTTAACTCTGTTTTGACCATATTATTGCCCATATTATTGTCGGAATACTGTTAAATTACAGTTATGTAACCGTTTTCTATACAAATGGTCAAATGACTGAAAAGTTTGCTGCAAATGTTTAACAGTGTACAATTGTATCTTAAATAGAAATGAATTCTAAATTAGACAAAACAATGTAAATGATAAAACTTATGTCTGCAAACGGTTGAATGATTGTACACAGATCAATTGTAATAATTCTTAAATGCAATTTTACTTAAGGTATTGTAAAATGCATATACTCATAAAAAATATGATTAGGAAATATAGAAACACAATTTTTTGAATATTTTTATTCCTACTTTATAGAGACTTATAGTATTCAAAAATTTTATTTTCTATAGATATTCATTAAATAAACATTCATATTGCTAAGAAAATGTGTGATGAACTGCGCAATTTTTGCGATTTCTTTAGGATATATTTTCATATAATTTTCACGTAAAATTAATGGTTCCAGAAAGGTTTGAAATGACGAAAAAAAAGTATTTATTTTATAATGTTGTACATTTATGAATGGAAAGTATGGGATTTTCAAATAATTATTCCAGTAAATTCCATTATTTTCAAAATGGAATTTTCAGATAGGAAAATTCTTAAAATTACGGTCGTACGAACCGTAAAGCTTGAACTGCGCATACTGACGTTACTTGCGTCGGCGAAAGTTTAAATTCCAAAATTTGACCGAAAAATTAAGAGGAGTGATAAAAGGCATCAAAAAGATGAAAATTTACCAAAGAACATGGAGTCGCAAACCACGTTAAGGCGGTATTAAAAAAAAAATATTTTTCTACGCTCAACAACTCAAAATTTTCTGACACATTTTCAGACTCATTTTTAAAAGTAAAAACATGAAACATGGCAAAGTGGTTTATGAAGAGATTTATAAGTGACATGTGTTTTTATTTTTCGTTCAATTAATTAGAAATTGATTTACAAACAATTATTTTCACAGTACGATAATTTCTTTGGTTTCCAGCGCTATCGCTTCCGGAAATTCGGTTCAAAATGTCCACTTTGCCAGCAATTTTTGAAATATAGTCTGCCTTTATCAAAAAATCGACCAATACGGACATTATAAAGTTTCTGAATAAGAGAACCTGCCAATAGGATGCATTTTAGAGCAGAAATGAATTTAAAAATAAGTCGCAAAATAAGCAGTTTGGATTTGAGTACACAGTTTGGGAGAAAATCGCAAAAATATTTCTGAAGGGTGTGACGTCCAGTGGAACAAAAAGGGCCAATATAAACACAAAAAACATTTATTTGACATAAAACTTTGATTACAATGCATTACAATTCAACGTCAGTAAAGAGACGTTGAGACATTTTTATAGAATATGTTTTAAAGCGTCCGGCAATCCTTCGTTCGTCGGTGTGGTGTCGGCTGTGCAATGACCTTCATTTCCGCAAGTTCGAACAATCTTTGTAAAAATGTGTCATCGTCTCCTTTCTGACGTTGAACTGCAATGCATTGTAATTAAGCTTGATGTCATATAAATGTTTTTTCTTTTGTTTTACTTAGTATTGGCCCTTTTTGTTCCACTCGACGTCACATCCTTCATAACTTTTTTTGCGATTTTCTCCAACTAAACGTGGTTTGCGACCACATGTTCAATAGTAAGTTTTTATCATTTGACGCCTTCTAGCATCCCTCATAATTTGTCGGTCGAATTTTGGAACACCCTGTATATATACCATAAAAATAAGATATTTCACGACAGTAATAAGCGACATAATAGGAAAGCAATTATGAATATTAATAGAAAAATTTACTTTTTTTTTCTTTTGCAAAGAACAGATTGTTTGAAAAATCACGTTTGTCGAAAAATTTGCGACTCGCAAAAGGTCAATATAACAACTAATAAATCTATATTTAATGCTTGGAAATTTTTCCATAGAAAATTTCGCATGCCTTGCATTCATAATATTCAAATTTTAATTGCTTAAAAGGCGTATAGCCAACATAGTGAAAAAGTACCCAACCCGGGACTCGAACCCGGGTCATCAGTATAGCGCAGTGGCATTCTACCAACTAAACCACTTGGGAATGATACTCAGCCTGGCACTTTCTCACTATAACATGTTGGCAAGGATACAAACGCAGTGCAAGATGCTTAAAAGGCATATAGCCAACATAGTGAAAAGGTTCCCAAGCCGGGACTTGAACCCGGCCCATCAGTATTTAAAAGGCGTATAGCCAACATAGTGAAAAAGTACCCAAACCAGGACTCGAACCCGGGTCATCAGCTTGGAAATTTTCTATGTAAAATTTTCCAAATTTTAAATATAGATTTATTCAATTATCGATGCTGGATTTTCTTTGGTTTCGAGTTTGCCCCAGTGTTGGTGGCTCACGGAAAATATTCCATCTTGTGCTGCGTTTGTAGCCTTGCCAACATATTATAGTGAGAAAAGTGCCATGCTGAGTATCGTTCCCAAGTGGTTCAGCTGGAGAAGGTCAGTGGGCTATACTAATGATACAGGTTCGAGTCCCGGCTTTGGTACTTTTTCACTATGTTGGTTATACGCCTTTTAAGCAATTAAAATTTGAATAACAACTAATGTTCATACATTTAAATCAAGAAAATGTAGATATTAAAAATGTAAAACTCGGAAAGCCATATGATCTTTTGATAATATATTTAATTAAAATATTCTGCCTGTAATTGGTTAGGAAAGTAAATTCTAATTTTATTTTCACACAGAATATGATCATACATCTGTAAAATATGTTTAAATAATAAATATGTCAGTAAATATGTCTTTCAGATAAAATATAGCTTTAAAATACGTTATCGTCATTGACATTCCCGACATCACAGATAATGTAATATTAACACTTATGCTCAATAATATATATAAACAATAAACGTCAATGGATGTAAATTAATATAATTTTAAAAACAACGCCAATAAACTTAAAAAAAAAAAAAACAAGGCTTCGACAGCGTATAAACTTGTTTTCGTTAGTACAAATGAAACAATGAAATAATTCTCACAAAACAAACGAACTGCGATGGAACATGTCCATTTGATTTGAGAAAAATATCTAACCGTTTCATTTGCATTTACAAATACAAGCTTATACGCTGTCGGAGCCTGGTTTGCGTTATTTTTTACGCATTACTTACACATAAATCCCAGTTTTCAAACGTTTTTTTAATACTATATGCATTTGAACTTCCAGAAATCGCTTATTTGTTGGACAACAAAAACAAATAATTTAAAATGAGACTGTTTTCATAATTTTAATTATATCTACTATTCCAAAATCATTTTAAAAGCATCATTAAATAGTTATTTTCTGTTCTTTAAAAGTTTTACACGAAGGTCAAACGGACTATTAATAGGTAAAAATGTATGAGGATTATATAAAAAAAGGTAATTGTATTTCCAGTTTTCGCTGCAAAATTACTTTAATAATTTGTTCAGATAAAAATAATTTTGTTTCTTTTGCATATAAAAATGTGGTAGAAATTATTAAATAACATTTTATGTATTCCGTTTGTGACGTAGTATATTTATAGATAAATCGCACAAGAAATCAAAAATTTTGGTAAATGTTTAGAAGTCATTTCCAAAATATGTCTGAGAGATTAGTGACAACTAACATAAGAATGATGGGCACTATTATTTATATGACTCAAAACAGGTAGCAATATTATCGTGTTGTGGCATTGGTAACGATAAACACATATATTATCAGTATTATCAATGTATCGCATTTTTTTAATTTAGAAATATCTACCACTATTTTCGATGCGTAATTGTCGCTTTATTCATTCATGCCAAGTTTGAAATTAAAATAGAAAGTTACTATTCATAAACCGTGGTAAATGTTTTGTATTAAAAACTGCGTCTTATCCAGTGCAGACATATCTCACAGCCATAAGGCTGTAACGATTCAGGAAATCCATGTAAAAATAATTTTCAGGAAAAAACATAAATCCTAAAATATTTAGAAGCACATTTTTCTTAGAGGGAAACCATCTCAAAACATTTCTTAAAAGAAGAAGCCCGGAACCTTAATCGTGCGTATAAATAATAGTCAAAATAATAATAATATTAATAATAATTATTATTATTATTATTATTATTATTATTATTATTATTATTATAGCAATAATAATAATAATTATTATTTTTTTATTATTATGGCTGTTACTTATACGCACGATTAAGTTTTCGTGCTTCTTCTTTTACGAAATATTTTGAGATGGTTCCCCTCAAAAAAAAAAAAAAGGTGCTTCTAAATATTTTAGGATTTATGTTTTTCCCTGGAAATTATTTTTACATGGTTTTCGTGAACCGTTATAGCCTTATGGTTGTGAGATATATTATTATTATAACGATAATTATACTAACAATAACAATAATAAACATTCAAACATTACTCATTTTAAAGAAAACCGCTTTCAGATTTGATTTTTAAAAGCAAAGCTGCTAGTAACATGAAATATTAGGAAGCTCTCAAAAACACCTCTAGGGGGGCTTTATGGCGCCCACGGGAGTTGGACAACCCTGATCTATTTCATCCCTTCTAAAAGTCCATCTCTGAAAATTTGAAAGTGAAAGGAGAAAGTGACTTACACATATCCTCCTCGTAGATTATAGCCACTTTGGTCCAGTTAAGATAATGGATGAGGTCTCTAGTGGCAGAACCCATGATTCTTGGACTGGGATGGAGGTTGATGGAAAATTCTTTCATCTCCGGTTCCATATCCACACGGGATTCAATGTGAGGAATGTCCAGAGCATCACATAAGGACTGAACGTGACTGCCCAACAATGGGTCTTGAGGGCCGAATATAGCATTGACGCCAGAACTCACTTGCAAACACGCTATAATGAAATACATATATTTTACACACATATAAAGGAAATAAGTAAAGTGTGTGTAGGTAACTTATGGATATAAGTGGATATAGGTAACTTATAAGTGTATGAAGGTAACTTAAAAATAGTTATTTTAAGTAAAGATATATGCAACGTTATAAAGTATAGGTAACAGAAGTTATAGAAAGTAAACAATTTTTTGAAGAAAATATATTCAGTTTAAAAAACGTTCACTGTAAAAAAGTGAAATGTTTCATGATCAGCAAAGAATGCTTACCAAAATATAATTTAAGATCTTCCAAGTTACCTACTATTCCTAAAAACGTTGTTTTATTTTCAGAAACCTCAGATAGAAATAGATTTTTGAGATTTAACGAATCATTTATAAAAATAAAGTTTCTATTGCTGCCCGTAATTTTAGGAAATGTTTCCAAGCAGTTTTTTACAGTGCATTAATCAGTTTCCTTTCACATGGTATGAGTTTTCAAGTAAACATTTTAATGTTCAATATGTTCATCAGAAGAACATACTAAAAAAATAGCGTAAAAAATATTTTTTCTACTCTTGCATGTATAACTTTTGTTACGCAACTGAAAATGTTTACATGAATGTGGTTAGCATTTAAAAAATCGATATTTCGATTTGATACTGTTTTGAGAAAACTGAATTATACAATGTATAAAAACTACTCGAAAACGCTTTCGGAAATCATAAACAGCAAAAGAAACGTTTGTTTGAGAAATGCCTCTTTAAATCTAGAAAATATATTGGCTTTTAAGGTTTCTGGAGATAAAAGTGCTGTTTTCTCAACCGTTGGTTAATCGGAGGAGCATTATTATTTACGAGTACTTGTTTTCGTATACATTCTTGGTAGATTAAGAAACATTTATCTTTTTTTACACTATAGCAATTCGTTTTATTTGCCAAAAAAGCCTGAAATGTATTAAATTTTAATACATGCGTCGCTGCTTGCTAATGCATATTTCGACAGAATTTACTGCTCTATTGAAGGGGGAACAGAGATTTATTTTTTATAAGTAAATTAGAATAATATACGGTAAGGTACATTTTTTCTCAGATTTTATTTTCACACTTGGCTTCAAATATTCCTTTGACTTCCTTCTGATGTTTTATTATTATTATTATTATTATTATTATGAACGATAGTTGGAATTAAATTTTTATTGCTCTCTTGTCTTGTCTTTGGAATCTCTCTTCATCGCCAGTATGTATTATTATTTGTTCGTAACACTGTTACAGGTTACATATTGCAATATCACTTTCTTGAAAGTAAAATAATTTAGATTTGGATTTAAAACGTTAACGCGTTGAAAACTTATAACGTGGACAGAAATGTACCCAAACGTTGCATCTCTGCGCGCATTTCTTTATAACAAAAAATACTATACTCATTTATAAATATATTTATTTTATTAAACGCGTCATGAATAGCACTATTCTGCCTTTTGCCGTCACATAGATAAACGGAAGAAGACGAAAAAAAATCAATATATAGACATAAAATTATAGATTAGTTATAATAGTTTTCTTACAGAAAGTCAATAAAAGGTTTCTGTAATTTTTTGTTCACATTAATTACAATGTAATTTTAATGACATTAAAACGGTGAAGTATGATTGTAGAGCATTTTAATGTGATTACTGACATATTCCGTGGAAGTCCTTGCTCGGACCAGTGACTTTTCTTTTTAGCCGGGCCTTAGAAGGAAAAAGGGCTGTTCTGCAGTAACTAACTAAAGAGACTTCCTTTGATGCCCCACCCCTCTAGATTCTTCCGTGATCAAGGTAGACTGGTATACACCTGTCATGTGATTAAGATTTGAGAAGCAGCGGATACCAGTGCAGTACCGTGGCCTGTGTCTGTGGTTGTCTGCGTGTTCTCCCCTCAGTAGCAGAATTAAAACACATCTGTGAACTGCGTAAAGCATTATCATAATCAATACATTCCTGTTGCGTTGTTGCTAGTTCTTGTATCAAATTATGACTCCCCATAAATGATCCACATATAAGCGCCTGCATCGTATATCAAACGTTTCATATTCTGACATCCGCTTCCGTGTAACATAAAGAATGCCTTTGATGCCAATCACAATATGAGGTTACAATAATGACGTGAGTATAAAATATCACAATTTACTAAATGGTGTATAAAAATGTCATAAAACTAAAACTACGCAAACACTAAAATCAAATTAAAACCATCAACGTTTCAGCCCTCTTCTATGGCTTTCTTCAGGAAATTGTTGTTAGATTGATTCTAAAGTTTCAAAAGGAGAAAGACAAGCCGTAGACAAATTTAAAAAGTTCACTAGGTTAACCATCAACCATCGTTCCAACCAACCACAAGCAGAAAAGATGCAGAAGCACCGCCTAACGGACAAAAACATGAAAGTTTAAATGAATTACCGATGAAGAATATACCATCATTAAACTTATATTCTCTATCGGTAATTCATTTAAACTTTTATGTTTTTGACGTTAGGCGGGGCTTCTGCACTTTTTCTGTTTGTGGTTGGTTGGAACGATGGTTGATGTTTAATCTAGTGAACCTTTTAAATTTATGGACGGCTTGTCTTTCTCCTTTTGAAACTTTAGAATCAATCTAACAACTGTTTCCTGAGGAAGGCCTTAGAAGATGGCTGAAACGTTGATGGTTTTAATTTGATTTTAATGTTTGTATACTTTTAACTTTATGACATTTTTATACACCATTTAGTAAATTGTGATATTTTATACTCACTTCATTATTGTAATAAATTTTCATGGTGTAATTGTCCAGCTTTTATATTAATAACAGTATGAGATATTCTACGGCCTAGGTAATTGTAAATATGAACATTAAAACATTTTCGGACGACATTCGAACCAGATATTCAAAATAAAGATTTTCAATTTTTATAGCCTCAAATCTTAATTAAATGTCTTCCAAGAACTGTCTAATTAAGAAAGTCTCTATTGCTTGCGTACGTAATAAACTTATTTCGTTCGTAAATTACGGAAGATGAAATTATAAAAATATGGCATTAAAATCTATAGATAAAAAGTGCCAGTGGATTTATAGATAAAACCTATCCATTTTCTCTGTATTAAACTTAAATCAACCAATGCCAAGTACTGAATTCATAATTTTATTTTTAAATATAAGCTTGGATTAACTCATGCATTACAATTGTCGGATATAGTCAGGCTATATTACTTATATTTTTATGCTAAGATAAGTTGTTTAAAATTGATATAGTACATAGAAATTATTTAAATTTTCTGCGTTGAATTCTTTTTATAATTTTCAATTTACAAATAGGTGAAAAGTTTTTTTTTCTCCATTGTATGATTTAAACAACAATCCGTATTGCACATGCTGATGTTTAAATTTGTATGTGCGTGTAGAAATATGTCTGTACAATGGATGCATAAATTAAATTTAAAATGCAATTTAAATTTATGAGCTGCATTTTTTAATTTTCTAAGTGTTATCAATTTTAACTTAAATATCTATTCTCTAAACCTTAAAGTAATAATTTTCGTTAAAATCCATGTCTATTTAATCTTCAATTATATTTTTCAGTTAAAACTTCTTAGTTTGGTATTCCATTCACATTTTTATGTCTTCTTTTTCCTAAACATCTGCATATCTTAAACAACATTCATTTCTAAAAATCATAGAACTTAAACACATGCATAGTTTGCTGAAATAATTGAATTTCTTCTTTTAACACGTTTTCTTTAATTAAGTGTCATAGTTTACCATGTTGTACTTCGTTTTCTTCTTTTTACAATATTAGTTGCGTTATTGGCAAAAGAATGTTCTAGTCCTTCACGAAAATGCCTTTCTAGATTAACATTTTTAATGATTTAAGTTAATGAAAGTGGTGCATTACAGAATTATTAATTAAAACATGAAGGTGATTTTACTTTTTTGAAAATATGTCACATATACATTCAATAAAATTGAAAGAGAAATATGATATAAATGTCAGACACAAAATATATTCATATATATAGAATGTTTCTTTATCGCCTTTTACAATTTAATTTAAATGACATCTACTTGATAAAACCATCAGAACATTAATTTTCCTTAAGTTAAATTGCTGAAAAAGTTTATAAAGAATTAGATATTATACTAATAAATTCTATTTCGTTTCTAATGTCATTTTCATGTACATATTTCAAGTGCCATACACAGTGTGACAAATTATCAGTTGAAAAATGTGTGTTTGATAAAGGTTTTTAAACTTAGTGTCAGTCTATTACATGATGATGTTAAAATTAAAACTAATGGATTATAAGTGATACATATGGTACACACATTTTATATGAAATGTTACATTTTAAAATTTATCTTTTATTTAAGTATATTTATGTTCTTTATATTATTTAGACATTACGAAAAATTGCACGTGCCATATAAAATTGGTGCCATATAGATGTCTTCGATGACTGAAGTTTGTTTTGATTTTGATTTTAATTTTGATTTTTAATATAATTTCAAAATTTCAAAATATATAGCTTGTGATAATGTCACTATTTTCACTTGTAACATAACTTTAAAACTAAGTTTTGCACAAAAGGAAATTCTCCTAAAAAAATTCCAACAAACTTAATATCTAATTAGATCACACAGAAAAATTTGAGGTAAAAGAATCCTTATTTTAATAGTAAATATTGAGTGAATTTAATTGCATACATATTTATTTATTTATTTATTTATTCACATAACTAGAGTTTTGGTGCAATTAATGACCAATTTGTTTCATAAAGTGGAATAAAACATTTAATTCAATGTCGCAAACGCAGATAACTGTAATTAATTTTAAATGAAACATTTCCGATTTTTTAAAACTCAGAACCGCCTTTACTGATCTATCAGTTTATTTTATTTCAACAATTCTTTTATATTAAAAAGTTCATAGTTTCTACCTTCTCACATTTTTTGTTGCTATCTCTTAAACATTTCTTTAAGTATTATCTTAAAGTATGTACATTTCTGGTAATCATAAAATTAAAACAAATGAATAGCATGGTGGAATAATATAATATTTCCTCTTAAAATGTGTTTTTTAATTAAAT
Organism: Maratus michaelseni; assembly: GCA_963931845.1. Classification (NCBI taxonomy): domain Eukaryota; kingdom Metazoa; phylum Arthropoda; class Arachnida; order Araneae; family Salticidae; genus Maratus; species Maratus michaelseni. The sequence continues at coordinate 406,280,593 of OZ007592.1, forward strand.
ATTATAACAATTATAAATACTCAGATGTAATTTGTTAACCTTTTCGGGCAGTATTAGTGACCAAATTTTCAAATCCGGATAAATTGTTCACAAAAATTCAAACTTCTCGCTTGTCATTGTTTATAATCTCGGTCAGGTACGGCAAGTCTACATTGTAAAAAAAAAAGACAAATGTTTGTCAAACTACGAAAATATGCAATCACCTGTTCCGAGTAACCCATGATTTCGAAAATTGTTCTTTATTTTTAGAAACCTCAGAAACCAATATCTTTTCGAAATTTAAAGAAGCATTTATAAACACAAAGTTTATTTTGCTGCCACAGAGTTTCGGAAACGTTTCCGACTAGTTTTCATAATGTATTAATCAGTTTTCTCTAACTGGAATATTGTTTTTTAGGATGCTATCTCTTCTTAACCATTTTCAGATGCGTAATTGAATTTATGCCAATAATTCATAAATACAACAAAATAATACAGTAGACTGCCTCAAATCCGCCACCCTAAAATCCGCAAATGCCTAAAATCTGCACATCATTGTAGATGTAAACAATGAATCTTACAGTTAAGATGTAAAGGGAAAATTCAAGATTTTTTCAACTACTATATCATTCCATGCACATTTTAATAAGTAATTCTCATTAATATGGCTGAATACTTGTTTTCTTATGAAGAAAGTATAACTTTATTTCTGAAAAAAAATCAAGGCAATGCTGATCACAGTGGTGATCGCGATCTTCTTACCAAATACATTAATGTATTAATCAATATGTTTTAGTTGTTCAGTCTGGCTAAACATGAAATAAAACTTTTTTTTTATTTTATGATTTTTATGTAAATTATTAGTGTACCTTTATAAGGAGAGTTTCATTAAATAATTAAAAACAAAATTATCTCATTATTATGCCTATATAGTTATGCTTTATTGTTTATTTGACTTTTACCTTCAAAATTTTAATCATGTTTTAAATTTTCTTAATTTTTATTACTTTCATTGCTTTACTTAATTATTTTAATATTTTACTTTATTGTTAGCATTCATTATAATATCACGTGCATTATTACATTCAAATTACTGTTAAATAAATGTAAACAAAACAATGACCAGAAATCCGCACAACCTCTGGTTTCAAGCTATGCGGATTTCAGGGAGTCTACTGTATTAAATTTAATGGGAATGTTACTGCTGTTAAATTGTCATATTTGTCTGTAAAGCATGTTTTATGGAAATGTTTACTTGAAAATTTATAGCTTCCGTAAAACATATATTCTAAAGTCAGAAAAACTCATTAATATACTATAAAAACTACTTGGATAGAATTCCCAAAATCAGTGGCAGCAAAACAAAATTTATTTTCGAAACTTTAAATAGCGAAAATAGAGAGATAAAGAACTAAAGATAAAGAACTTTTTTCGGAATGATCGGTATTTTGTAAGAGCTTTTTGTATATTTCCGTTAATGGTTGTATTATCGTTTCCTAGATTACGAAACATTTGTGTTATTTTACAGTGTTTAACAGGCGCGCATACATGGCACGTACGCCAACATCTCTAATATGCAAAAAAAGTTGAATTTGTTAAGAATTATACAGAAGAAACACATTTTTCTTTTTGTGATAAGAAATACAATGATTATAATACCGATGTAAATGTTTAAAATGATAAAAACTGAACACAAAAAGGCTTATAAAAATCTTTTAATATGATGATCGACATGTTTCGAACGCACAAAAGGCGCCATTATCAAATCTACATGATAAACAAACTATTCTCGCAAAATTTGAAAATAAACTTGTAAAACATAAACCACGAGATCATATGTGTAATAAAAGCAGGTGCTTAAAAATGCTCAACTGTAAACGTGAAAATTAGCATTTCCTTGTTGCTTTTTTTATGTGAAAAACAGTTCGTGCCAAATTTTAGGTAATTAAAAAAAAAAAAAAAAAAAACGTTGATTCATTGAATATGTTGTCGTAGATCTTGATAAGAGAGCCGTTTGTGAGTTCGACACATGTCGATCATCATATTAAACGGTTTTATTCGCATTTTCGTGTTCTGTTTTTAACACTTTAAGCATTTACATATGTACTTTAATGATAATAAGGGGTTTTATTAAATGATATATATATATATATATATATATATATATATATATATTATGAAATAATGCATTAGAGAATTTTCTTGTTTTGGTGCTATGCAACGTTTTTCACAGATAAGTATTTTACCTTTCTATATAAATTAATCAAGCTCTACATATACAAATAAATTACATAAGACAGTCTTCACAATAAGATGACCAGCAGGCCTGATTTTGGTATGTCTATTACTAATAAGTATAATGGCCTTAAAAAAAATCTCATTGTTTTGTTTTATGACACATTATTAAAAAAAATCCCTGACGGCTTGGCCTACAGCCACAGGTAGATTTCGGAGATGCAAACCGTGGGGCGCCTGTTTGTCGAAAATTGTGGAAGAAATGACCCTTTTCCGATGATGCGGCAGTTGGAACCGCCTACTTTGCAACCTAACTTGTTTGCAAGCGGAGCCAGCAGGATTTTTTTTTTTTTTTTTTTTTTTTTTTTTTTTTTTTTGCTATAAGAGTTGGTCCTATAAAAAACTTGTCAGTATAAAAGTTTTAAATAATATTAAGAGGATTTATAATAAATTTGAAATCTTGGGAATTGACGAAGTTATGAATTTTTTTCTTTTAAACCCCCCCTCCCCCCTTTAAAGCAATTTTTAATTATATCAAAAATTGTCATACATAAATTTTCGGCCCTTCTCCTAGAAGTAATAATAACTTCAAACTTATTCGATACGTATTATAATTAAGAAATTATGGGGGGTTTTCTGTTTTCACAAAAAGCCCCCCATTCCCCCCCCCCCCACCTTGGTTCGATTTTGCTCATTAACGAACTTGACAGAGATTTTATGTATCAGTTTGGAAGAGATTTATGCAGAATTTTTCCAGTTATTGTGGTGATAAAAAAGTGACATACATAGATAGATTAGATAGATATATAAAGTTTTGAACTGGGGGTGGTTTTGGGTTCTGGGAGTCATGATCGGCGTAAATCTGCAAAAAATTTTCAAAATTTCCAACTTAGGTGTGAATGTAATAGGTAGTATTTCTTACGAAATCTACCTAATAGTAGGCTATGCCAATGGAAGAAGATTATGGAAGATTAATGGATTTAAATAGGAATTTTGTCAAATTAGCCAAATAAGTTGGCTTCATATATGGCAACTTATTTTTGTGCCAAATTAGGCGATATTTCGTCAAGTTGGCCGAAATTTGGCGGTATTGTGGTAACCCTGTCATTAGTACTTTTCGACAAATCTCATTGTAATCGTAGGTATTCATCGATACATACTCATTCATATATCTATCTCATCAAAAACAACTCGTTGTAAATGATCCCGCCAAGCCACAAACCTAAAACGTCAGCAATAAAAAGAAGTGATATCACATAAAAAGAAACAATATAGAAGTGCATACTCCGAGTCCCGTGTAAAAATCTATCACCACTCATAATGTTTCCAAAGGACTCGGAGTGAGGTACAGTATGTGAAAACTGCTTGGCGACCTGCAGGCTTTTATAATGTTCGCGTTTCTTGCAATTACATATGACTATATTATTTTTATTTTATTTATTTTATTTTTTTAATTATTTTGCTCCCATAAAATTGTAAAAAGCTGAAGCTTCTTTGTTTGCATGTCTTTTCTTATTTATGAGCTTGAAAAATTAATTTGTTGATTTTATTTACCATTATTTAAACTAGAAACACCACTACTCTTACGAAGATTTCTTAAGTAAACATGTAAAGATTTTGAGTTTGTAATATATATATATATATATATATATATATATATATATTATAAAAGCCTGCAGGTCGCCAAGCAGTTTTCACAAACTGTACCTCACTCCGAGTCCTTTGGAAACATTATGAGTGGGGATAGATTTTTACACGGGACTCGGAGTATGCACTTCTATATTGTTTCTTTTTATGTGATATCACTTCTTTTTATGACTGACGTTTTAGGTTTGAGGCTTGGCGGGATCATTTACAACGAGTTGTTTTTGATGAGATATCACTCCTTTTTGTAAGGTGTTTAATTTCAATTACACAGATCCCATTTTTATTCAGAAAAGAAAATATAAAAGAAAGATGAAAGGGGCAAAATAAAAGAATAATTGTGATGCTATAAACAGAATTATACAATTTATTGAGTGACTTATTCCAATGTACATGTCGGTACCATAGCAACGGGGAAACTTTTATATTCATTTCCTTACATTGTATTCATCAGATTATTTATGACATGTTTATTTTCCTTTTTCTTTTGTTAATATCACTCTTCCGTTTATATACATTCAAAAAACAAAAAAATAGAAAATTTTACAGTAGTTTACAAATTAATTAAAATACTGCAGTTTCAGAAAAATATGGAAAAATAAGAAGCACTTTTTTTTGGTCAATTATAACAATGAGTTTACTTTACCGAGAATAATCAAATTTGTTTTTCTACGACCCATTGTAATTTACCGGGATTTTTATACTAATATATTAAATATTAATTTTGAAAATTACTGAGCACCTTAAAAGTTTTTTTATTTGTTAAGTTTTTAACTCAACGTTTCGAGAATCGGAAAAATATAAGATTCACAACGTTTGCAAAAGTATAAAAACTATTAAAGTTATTTCAAAATAGAAAATGTTCGTAGGATGACATGTATTCCAAAATTTTGTGTGATTTTGTAAATATACCACAAAGACTAATGCGTTTACATAATGAACCGTTTAAAAAATGTAAAATTTTATTAAAATTTTTGATCTGATAAATCATAAAGCTTTAAATTAGATTTTAAAAAGGAGCGTGATTAAACCAAAAGAGGATTATATTTACTAAATGCACAAAATACATAAAGACACAAAATACATAATTAATGTTTCTAGTCTGTCCATTCCAATTCGGGAATACTAAAATATAGGTCCTCAATCTTCGGCAGTCCATGAATTAATTAGAACATATGTATGCAACTGTTAAAATGTTCCCAAAATCGACAATAGAAGTAATAAGTATAGCTCGGCAAATATAAAACACGGCATTGCTTCATCATGACTTTGTTTCGTGAGGTGTTCGTTCTCCAAACATAAAAATCTCTTGAAAGTGTCCGTTAACCGAACATGTGTTCATTATCCGAACATAAAAATATCTCACTCGAAAGTGTTCGTTAATCGATTTGTTCGTAAACCGAACAGTTCGAATATAGCATTTTTAAATTTTATGGAGAATTTAAGAAAATATTTCCTTTTCATTGTGCTCTAGGCCCGTTTTTAGAGCATTTTAAGTTCGTCATAGCCGGAGATTCGATGAACGGCAAATATTTAAACGCAAAACTTCTAATCTTGGGGTAGCAACATTTTTACATTCTATTACTCAGCGCATGAATGTAATGTTGGAATTTTTTAATCGCTTTTTCAATCAATTCCTGATACATCACTACATAGTATAAAACAAAGTCGCTTTTTCTGTCCCTATATCCCTATGTACGCTTAAATCTTTAAAACTACGCAACGGATTTTGATGCGGTTTTTTTTAATAGATAGAGTGATTCAAGAGAAAGGTTTATATGTATAATAACATCCATTAAACAGTGGAGAAATACTGTTATTTTTGAGGTTTTTAATGTGATGTCGTAAATAATTTCATTTTTTACATTTGTTATTTTTGCCCAAAAGTTTACCATTGCTATTTTTTTGGCGATCATTATTGTTGCAGAAAGAAATGAAAAGGCTATACATCTCCAAAAATAAAAGAAAAACTGTGTTAAATTAATTAAAAAAAAAGAAAAAGAAAGAAAAAAGAGTTTTGATGAGAGAATATTATAAAACGAAAATATTTAATTTAAACATGATTGGGAATGTTCGCAATGCTTAAAAAATTATTCAAGGGGCAAGATTGCTATCGAAACAATATTTCGCGATTTATCTTTTGTTTTTGGCGATTTTGATTTTACTTTTGATCCTAAACAATTTGATTTTAAGCCAAAAGGTGTCTTTTTTTTTTTTTTTTTTTTGATGCAGAAAGAATTGAAATGGCTATACAGCTGGAAAAATAAAAGAAAAAGCTGTTATTAATTTTATTTAAAAAAAAGAAAGAAAAGAAAAACAGTTTTGATGAGAGATTTTAAGCCAAAAGGTGCTTTTTTTTTCAAGTGTACGATCACTGGCGCCCGGCTAACCGAAAAGTACCTTTTTTTAAATTCAAATGCAAACTATATTAATGGCAATATACTTCTATTTACTTCTACATATATGAAATTTCGTTCCGGCTGCTTATAACTCGAGTTCTGCTGAATGGATTTTCGTAGAGCTTAAACTGTATAAGATAATTTTTCAGGGAAGGTTTTATTGTATAACATACCGTTCTGCGTAGCTTAGTTATAGAATTATTCTGGGAAGTTCTATAATCAGATCAATCCGTTTATGAAATATTAGCCTTTTTAAAAGATTTTGCCGAATGGATTTCGATGAAACCTACACTATTAGATAGCTTTCTAGGGAAAGTTTTATTATATAACATATCATTCTACGTTGCTTAGTTCTAGAATTATAGGGGGAAATTCGAAAATCAGGTGATATTTTTTTTAATCAAATATTAGCTTTTTCAGTATTTGATTCGGATTATGAAAGATTAGCCTTCTGAAAAAGTTCTACTGGACGGATTTTGATGAGAATTGTATTGTTAGTCAGATGCTATTTCAGGAAGGGTTTTAATGTACTACATATTGTTCTACGCTGCTTAGTCAAACAGTTGTGTGAAGGTTATACAGTCAGGAGAACCCGATTCCGAAAGATTAGCCTTTTTGAAAGTTTTTACTGGGCATACTTTTTGCGACTTGCATTGTTAAGTAGATAATTTGTAAGGATGGTTTTAGTATATTTTATATTGTTCTGTTTTAGAATTACGTGGAAAAGTTCTATAATCAGATGAACATGATTATAAAAGATTAGCCTTTATAAAAACTTCTACTGAATGGATTTTGTTAATTAGTTTGCATTGTTAGTTCGATAATTTTTAGTGATGGTTTTAGTATATTGCATATAGTTTTATCATTCTTTAGCAAACCTTAACTGTAAATGACCAAATAAAAGAGTTGGTCCTTAACAGCTAAAATTTTGACTGCACATTAGAAAATATAATATCGCAATCACGTCATTTTTCAGTAATGTGGAAGGATATTCCAGGTAAATATACAGATTGCTTTCAAATACAAGGTCAAATTAAACGATATATTTTGTTTGCTTCAAGGTTCATTTGTAGAAACTGACCAGCGCAGCGGGCGTAGCTTGCTAGTTTATTAATAAAAAGTTTTTTTAATTGATGAAAATATTATATTTTAATAGATTTAGAGCTTAAGATCGACGAGCTTTCAGGCGGACAAAATGAACGCGTATTAAATTTTAAAGCAAGATAATAAAACCTTACAGAGATTGAAACAGTATAAAATCATTAAAATACATCTCACTCAGTAAATATACATCGGTTGTAATGTAATCAAGATCTTCTAAGATACTCTGTAAACGAAACGTATATGGTTCAACAATACAAACAATAGAGAGTTTAAATGAATCGGATGCAGTAACATATTTGAATATCTTGTGTATATAGGCACTTTGACAAAAATTATGCTATTTATACTATTGTTTTTCCTCTGTGTTGAGGAATCAAGTACTTCAACGTAAAAATTCGCTAATTGCACAACTATTTAGTCTTATTAAAAAATCTTTTGAGTTACCCTGTAAACGAACAGTAAATTCTACAATTCTGTTTTACAATAGGAAGCTAACTTAGGTCGTTCGCAGTAACATATTTTAACATCCTGCGCATACGTTCTTTTTTAAAAGAATTAGAGCATTTAATATTTCTTTTCTTCATCTTAAGTATAGGAATAAATCACTTTAAAGTGATATACATAAAAAAAACTAATTCATATTTTTACACGAAATATTAAACATTTGAACTACTCATAAAAACAATGCAATTGCTGAAAACAGCGTAAAAATCGGATAATTACACAATTCTTTAGCCCTATATCAAAAGATCTTTTGTGAGAACCTGTAAACGAACCTTAAATGTTACTATTTTTTTATAATAGGGAGCTTACTTGTGTCGACTGCAATAACATATCTTAATATCATGTGTATACGACCATTTCTAAAAGAGTTGGGTCATTTATTATTTTTTTGCTCTATGTTAAGTATAGGAATCAATAACTTTAAACTGATATAAATCAAAAACTAATTAATATTTTTTTTCATGAAACTTACAAAGGTTTGAACTACTCATAAAATCAATTCAAATGACGTAAACCACGTAAAAATCCGATAATTACACATTGCTGTAGCCCTGTCAATAGTTTTTGCTATATGTTAAGTATAGGAATCAACAACTTTAAACTCATATAACTCAAAAACTAATTAATATTTTTACATGAAACTTACAAAGGTTTGAACTACTCATAACAACAATTCAAATGATGCAAACCACGTAAAAATCCGTTAATTACACATTGCTGTAGCTCTGTCAACAGTTTTTTGCTATATGTTAAGTATAGGAATCAATAACTTTAAACTGATATAACTCAAAAACTAATTAATATTTTTACATGAAACTTACAAAGGTTTGAACTACTCATAAAAACAATTTAAATGACGTAAACCACGTAAAACTCCGATAATTACACATTGCTGTAGCCCTGTCAACAGTTTTTGGTCTGTACAAGATTTAAAAAGTGCAACACTTTTAAAACTTTTATTTCCTGAAAACCTATTCGACAGATCTTGCTTTTCTTTTGATTTTTTAGTCACGTGGCACGTCCCATTCCATAGAATCAAGAATTTTGTTTCTATCATAAATAGAACGCGAGATATAGATGTGTCAAAAACCCGTTTTGTCCCGTCCGCAAAATATAAACTAGAAAGAGTTAAAAAAAAAAAAATTGTAAAATCGTTTGGCATCCATTGGCAGAAATTCCTTTCATTTACGGTTCAATGCATTGCTGTTTCTTATGCTTGGCGAGAAACTCTGTCGAGTTTCTATGATACTAATATTATAAAGGAGTAAAGATTTTTTTTGTTTTTTTTTTGTTTGTTTGTTTGTAGGGGGTAATCTCTGGAACTACCGAACCGATTTCAAAAGTGATGGTGTCAAATTGATGGTTACAACCCCTGATCCAACATAGGCTATATTTTATGTCGGTGCCACTACCCCAGGGGGGTGCAGGAGCGAAAAACTTTCTAAAATTGCGATCTTTTCTATACTGAAGCAGCTAGAAATTTGAAATTTGGCATTCTAGTTACTTATAAGATGTAAATGCTCTCTAAGAATAAAATTAAAAAAAAATTCGAAATTTAAAAGGGTGAAATGAGCGAAAAGCGTTCTAAAAACATTCTAAATTACAATTTCTATGGAATCTCTGGAACTACTGAACCGATTTCAAAAGTGATGGTGGCAAATTAATGGTGACAACCCCTTCTCAAAAATAGGCTATATTTTATGTCGGTGTCGCTAACTCCAGGGGGGTGCAGGAGCGAAGAACGTTATAAAATTGCGATTTTTTTTTATACTGAAGGAGCTAGAAATTTGGCATTGTAGTTACTTATAAGATGTAAATGATCTCTAAAAACAAAATTTAAAAAAATCGAAATTTAAAAGGGTGAAATGAGCGAAAAGCGTTCTAAAAACATTCTAAATTACAATTTCTATGGAATCTCTGGAACTACCGAACCGATTTCAAAAGTGATGGTGGCAAATTGATGGTGACAACCCCTGCTCCAACATAGGCTATATTTTATGTCGGTTTCACTAACCCCAGGGGGGTGCAGGAGCGGAAAACGTTCTAAAATTGTGATTTTTTTTATACTGAAGGAGCAAGAAATTTGAAATTCGGCATTGTAGTTACTTATAAGATGTAAATGCTCTCTAAAAACAAATTTAAAAAAAATCGAAATTTAAAAGTGTGAAATGAGCGAAAAGCGTTCTAAAAACATTCTAAATTACAATTTCTATGGAATCTCTAGAACTACCGAACCGATTTCAAAAGTGATGGTGGCAAATTGGTGATGACAATCCCTGCTCCAACAGCCTGTTTAATAAAAAACTATGCGTTTCTGACGACGGGGTTTTTCGCTAATTGTTGCCACAGATTAATCTCGGAAAATGAAACATTTGAAGTTAATTTAAAAAAAATAGTAGCTCGAAAAGTATTTGTCAGAAAATTCTTAGGTAAACTGCGTTTGAAAGGTAAAAAATTGTATTTTTCTTAATATAAATTTCAAATCTAATGATCATGCCATTTTTCAAATATTGAATATGAAAAATTACCAAATTTCACAATGGAGTACAATAGCAAAACATTCATTCGTAAAAAGATAATGATAAGGGCGACGTGTCCTGGTGTGTGTATTGGCTATAGCACGAGTCACAAATTATAGTAGCCTTATTATTCTGTTAAAATATAAAAGTGAATTATGAAATGTCAATATTTTGTTGGATTAAAAGTTCGTTATAAGAAATTGACCAGCGTAGCGGGCGTAGTTTGCTAGTATTTAATATAAATGCTGACATTATAATGATGCAGGCAACAGTGTGATTAAAATGAATGAATCTTGCAACAATAGAGCTATTTTTCAATTAATTTTAAACAAGCGCAACGCTATTTCTATGGGAAAAATACAAGTTTTGGGCTGACGTTGCCCTCCCCTTCCCCTTTAGGGATCTAATTTTTAAAAAAATCAATGTCAAATTCATGTATTTCTCTCAGGAATACATACATATCCCAAATTTCAAATCTCTATGTCAACAGGAAATGCAAAAGAGTGAATTTTTTCATCAAAACCTACAAATAATACGAACTTTGAGCTTGTCTAAGTTATTTAAATTCGAACAAAATGCCAAAAATATTCTTAAAATCGTACAGGATAAAACTTCTAATAAGAACAAGTGAAATAATTAAGACAAAATCGAATTTTAGTTTTATTTCATGGGCCAAAAACACGGCTTATGGACCCTGATCCTTTAAATGAAATAGATTATAATCGATAAATCTGGTACATATAAGTTGTATCGAAATAGTTAAGTTAAGAGTATTTCCGTTTTATTAAAGCATGCTTATGCACACACAGTGAGAGAGAGAGAGACAGAGACACACACACACAGTTATATATATTTATTAAATTTCTATTTTGTCCCCTTTAATTAACTTATTTTACCATTTTTAAACTTTTATTTTCCCGGGGGCGCGTTCTAAGATTTTCGTGCCGTTGTTCTTACCTTATGACATATTTCTGTTTTCCCTACGCGGTTAAGTAGTGCTGTCACGTTACCCGGTTGGTTGGTGTCCGAATCCGCATTGCGATTCTTGATTGTCTTTGTATTTCTACGCACCCACTAATAAAAAAAAATCGATGGTTTTTCGATGGTTCCTCGTTTTCAACTTCTGTGTACTAAATCAAATGTCCTCTGAAATTAAGTGTTGTTATCTTGGAAAGTCGTTTTAACATTAATATTTCTTGGAAATCGTCTCAACTTTAACATTGCGGGAACCTTTGAAATTATATTATATACATGCTTTGTACAGTCAATAAAAATACTTGACGTACGTAATACCTGACCATTGAACCAGGCAAACTCTATGCGAATGCAATCTCCAGCCTAACACTGCTATCCACGAGCGACTGCTAAACTATTTAGTGGATTTTTCATATTTAATTAGAATCTGACTGAGACTCTTGAGTTGGATGGCCACAAATATCCCACAATGATCTAGTTAAATCCATCTTAAAAAAACACAAATCTTCTAACTCTAGACTGATGATTTTCATTAGTTACTAGAACAAAGTGTAGGAGAGATGTTAACTAACTATAAACCTGTTGCATCAACAATGAATCCTTGTATATTGATTACTTCGACGCTAAGTACATTTTTAAATGCTATCGAAAATTGTGTGACATAACGCCATCTTTAATTAAATATTGCATTTAACTGTTTTGATTTCTTTACTCTTTGTCTTCAGTTTTGCTTGTTAGTCTGATTTGAATATTTGAAGTTATAACTTAATGATAATTTATATCGACTTCTAATTTAAACTTTTAATTAAAGTTTGCGAAGAAAAAATTTCTGATCATATTGTTTCTGATTTATTTTTAATAAACATTCCGGGAACCTTTGAAATTATATTATATACATGATTTCTACAATCAATATAAAAATACTTGACGTACATAATAACTGACCATTGAACCAGGCAAACGCTATGCGAATGCAATCCTAGCCTAACACTGCTATCCACGTGCGACTGCTAAACTATTTAGTGGATTTTTCATATTTAATTAGAATCTGACTGAGACTCTTTAGTTGGCTGGCCACAGATACCGCACAATGATCTAGTTAAATATCTTAAAAAAACACAAATCTTCTAACTTTAGGCTGATGATTTTCATTAGTTACTAAAACAAAGTGTAGGGGAGATGTTAACTAACTATAAACCTGTTGCATCGAAGGTGATCCTGTATACAGATTACTTCTATGCTAAGTACATTGTAATTATTGTAATCATATATTCTAATACGAGCAAATCTTGTGTGTGGTTATATATATATATGTATATACCAGAAAACCATTGGCATTATCGTACACCAGATGGCACCAGAAAACCATTGGGCTAGGTCACATGTTCGAGAAAATTCGATTAGTGGGTCATTTTGGGTCATTTTGGGTCATCGTCTAGCTAATTGTATCTAAAAAACGGTTCAAACGATTTTGACGAAATTTTGTATCCGACCATTTTCGGGCACGAGAAGACTATTGGGCTGGGTCACATGCTCGAGAACTTTCGATAGTGGGTTATTTTTGGGTCAACGCGGGTAAAATTAATTTTATCTAAAAAACGGCCCTAACGATTTTGATTAAATTTTGTGTCCTAGGAGTTTCGAGCACGATAAAATCATTGGCCTAGGTCACATGTCCGAGAAAATTCGATTAGTGGGTCATTTTTGGGTCATTGTGGGTCGAGATCTAAAAAGCGGCTCAATTTACACTAAATTTTGCATCCAATGGTTTTCGGGCAGGAGAAGACTGTTGGACTAGGTCACATGTTCGAGAAAATTCAATTAGTGGGTCATTTTGGGTCATTTTGGGTCATGGTCAAGCTAATTGTATCTAAAAAACGGTTCAAACGATTTTGACGAAATTTTGTATCCGACTGTTTTCGGGCACGAGAAAACTATTGGGCTGGGTCACATGTTCGAGAACTTTCGATTAGTGGGTCATTTTTGGGTCAAAGCGGGTCAAATTAATTTTATCTAAAAAACGGCTCTAACAATTTTGATTAAATTTTGTATCCTACGAGTTTCGGGCACGCAAAAATCATTGGGCTAGGTCACATGTTCGAGAAAATTCGATTAGTGGGTCATTTCTGGGTCATTGTGAGTCAAGATCTAAAAAGTGGTTCAATTTACACAAAATTTTGCATCCAATGGCTTTCGAGAACGAGAAGACTGTTGGGCTAGGTCACATGTTAGAGAAAATTCAATTAGTGGGTCATTTTGGTCATGGGTCATTATAGGTCAAGCTATTTTATCTTAAAAATTTTTCAGAGGATTTGATATAAATTTAGCACCCTACAGGTTTAGGGAACAAGAAAACTATTAGGCTAGGTCACATGTTCGAGAAATTTCGATTAGTGGGTCTTTTGGTCATGGGTCATTATGGGTCAAGCTATTTTATCTTAAAAACGGCTCAGACTATTTACACTAAATTTTGCATCCTATGGTTTTCGGGCACGAGAAGACTGTTGGGCTAAGTCACATGTTCGATAAAATTCAATTAGTGGATCATTTTGGTCATGGGTATTTGTATGGGGTTTGGTCATGGGATATCATTTTGGTCATGATATTTGAACTCAAATTTAATTTTGACCGAGCATAGCTCGGTCTTCCCTGCTCGTAAATATAAAGTGGAAACAGAAGAAAGATATAAACTTAAGAAGCATTGTTTGAACGTAATGAAACAATTATATATTTTTGTGACTATATGTTGTAAAAAATAAACAAGTCAAGTTACAGGAAAAGTCAGTGACAGAGATTCCAGACAAAGCCGACAAAAAAAAGGAGCTTTGCGCTTAGATAAATGGTTTTCCCAATAAAGCATGCCAATATTCTTAAGTTATACTTTCATGGCGTAATTTAACTAGATTCGATATTTTATCTTGAAGACAGTGGCATTTTGCGAAAAATTATGCGATAAATGCTCGTTAATTTACATGTTATTTATATTGTTGTTTTGTGTACAGATAACGACTTCCTTCGTTAGATGGAATAAAATGTTTCATTCAATCTTTAGTTAACACCAGTAAATATAATCAAATTTAACTGAAACATTAGCGATTTTCTACAATTAACTTCATTTAAAGTAATAGATTCGAAGTTTTGTATTTTACTTTTATTTTTATGTCGCTTTCAAATTAAAAATTTTCTACTCATAAAACATATCGATTTCGAAAATCAGAGAATTAAAAAAATTAATATTTAGATTGCAAAGTTAACTTTCTTCTTTATACTGCTTACTTTAATTAAATATTATATTAAACTTAAGTTATACGAAATAATTTGTTTTCTTATTTTTAAATAATTAGTTACTTCGTTATGAAAGAATGTTCATGTTGTTCACGAAAATGACATTTTCGCTTAATATTTTTAATGGTCTGGGCCGGCGAAAGTTCTGCGTTACAAAATTAATAATTAAAATATAGAAAGGATTTTAGTTTTTCAAATAGGTTGTAAAGTTTTAATAAAATTAAGGGATAATAATTTTGTAAATAAGAGGAACAACATAAAAGGAAACATACATCTTGCTATATTATCCCCATTTATAATTAATCACAAATGGCATTTTCTTAATAAAACATCATAAAATTTTATCCGAAAAGAAATATTTCAAAAATATTTTAGAGCATTAGACATTATTTTATAAAATGTCTTTTGGCTTCTAATGTCATTTTCCTGTGATAAATATTTGAAGCGTTTTACACACGGTGACATAATTCTTTTTCTGAAAAATGGGTATTGAGAAAAATATTTTAGACTGTAATCTATTATATTATTTCTAAAATCTATTTCATGATGTTAAAATTAAAGTTAATGGATTACAAGTAATAAATTTGTTACGTTGTAAAGACAAATTTCCGGTTTAAGATTTTTCGCGTTATGTAAGCATTCGTTTTTTTACTTAGACATGTAAGTTTTTTAATACAATTTAAAAGCGTTGACATATCGACATCTTCGTCTATTAACTTTCACTCTATTGATTTCCTATCAAGTCGATTTCAGCATCTCTATTTTTAAACTCATTTTAAAAATCTGAAGATTTAATTTTGAAGAGTTTTAAAAATACAATCTTGTGATTAAAAAGAGATTTTGCGATTCACTGCTGTATCCAGTCAGCAAAGTTACACGTGGCTTTTGATGTTTTGTCGTTTCTTTGGTGGGGGTTTGTGGTCTATACCTGTATTAATCAAAAATTGTAATTTCAGGAAAGCAGAAAGCATGTGATTTTCTTTATGAATGAATTTGGTTCGAGTGTATTAAAATGAAACATTGTTATACGAATACAATAATTTAATACGAAGTTTTTAAACTTTTAAATAGTTCATTACTCGAACACTACGATATATCTAATAAAACAATTATCCGAGTTCCGCTTTAACCGAGTTGCGGAAAAAAGTATGGCTAATTCATTCTAGAGTATCAAGGAAAATGGTGGGATAGAGGGAGGGAATAATTGGAAATTTTTGCGAATGATAATTTAGATTATTATTATTATTATTGTTGTTGTTGTTGTTGTTGTTGTTGTTTTTATACAGTAACAGTTAGGACAGATGGAAATTTTGAAAATTTAAGCTTTAAAATTTCCGTGGTAGGTTATGAATTTAGATGATTGGTAATTTATTGATAATTTATTGTTACTTTAATAACAAATGCGGCAGCTTTTTTTCTTAATTAAAGAGATGATATAATGTTAATTTCATTTCCTAGATAATTTAGAACAATAATTCTAAAAATTGTGTGTGCGCTTTAATTATTTTTATTTCTGTGAAGATGTTATTTGGCAGGGAAGCGTAGACTATATTATCGCATATGCTTCTTCGCCAAGTTTTATCTTCCAAGAAAAAAATTCAAAAGTAACAAACGTCAAGAAGAGTACCACATTCGAAATCCGGAAAACGAGCAAGTGGCAAGTGTGGGGTTCAAAGCATATTAGAAGAATGTGTTCTTGAAAACATGGGAGAAAACTATAGAAAGAAAGCTGTAAGGAAAGCTGATTGTCGGTTTTTTAGCAAAACAAGTTACAATAAAGGATGTCGGGTATTTCATCTACGGAGGACGTGCGAAGAAGTTAAGACAACTACACTACAGAAATTGTGTCTATAACACTAGAGAAGACAAATGATGAAAATGGAGCATGTGATGACGAATCTTTATTGAGTGTGGCACAATGATTTTCTGTTTCTCAAACTTTTCCCAAAGAAGAAATTTCTGAGGAATGAACGCAGATGAACAGCAACAAAGAACAGATGACACGAGTGCAGACATAAAACCGCGAACAAGAGAGCAGTGATGATGAAAACGATTGTCAATCAAAACAAAATGATTCATTCAGAAGGTCTGAGTTCGATAGAATAAAACTAGTGAGTACATTGAGCAGCTAGAAGAGTCTACATCTGGAATTCTGATGACACTAATAAAATGGAATGCGTAACATTGCATCAAGAAACGTTTATAATCCAACAAATAAACTAGTCGATATGACAATCCCAAAACTTTCTTCTATCTCATACATGTTAATACTTCAAAATTCGCTATCACACCGCCAAAAAAATTAATATTTTTCGTCATTCTGTTGTACATCAGCTGCTTGCGAATCGTATGGTTACCTGGATGCGATCAGCTGATGTATTATACTAAACTACGAAAAGTTCTTCTGGTCTGTACTGGCAGGAAAAGATAGCCTCCCTATTGCTTGGTTTTAAGATTATAGCTAATTTTACTGAAAAACACGAAGTTAAAATGCGTGGAACCCGCTTACACAAAAGGCATTCCCAGTTCTCGTCAACATTGAATTTGAATGAGAATACCGCCAAATTAGTTGGCTTCATATATGGCAACGTGTTTTTATTGCCAAATTTGGCGATATTACGACAATTGTCGCCAAGCTTGGCGAGAATTTGACGTTGGCTAATATAAATATATAGTGTTAAGCATGTAAGAGTTGAAACGATGGTTACAACAATGAAAGAAAATTTGCTGAAACGATGTTCACTAAAACTCATAAATTAAACTCTTTTTTGGAGGAATCGGGCTGTATTTTTCCAAAATGTCAGCCACCCTAAAATTTCAAACTACTATATCTCAGCCATCTTTAAGATAGAGGCAAAACAAAAAATGCTCTGGAATCTTTGGATCAAGTCCAAATACTCAACTTAAAAATTTGAGGATTTCTAATTTTTTTGTACATTTTTTTGAATTTGAAATCTTTAAATGGCTATCACAGCGCTTTCTCCAGACGCAATATCCCCAAATTCAACTGGGACCTGCAGGCCATAGTCCAAAACATACATAAAAAATATGGGTTCATTTATCAGCATATCCTCATACACTTTTCTATGATACAATAGTGAAAATGGAACGAAAATCGCTATCGCGGCGCACCTTTTCATCGGAATAGCTCCAAATTCAAGTGGAACGTGCTTGCTATAGCCAAAAACATAAAAAAAATTCGTTCAATTTGAAGCATAACTTCATACATTTTTCGATGATACAATGAGGGCAGACAGACAGACAGACAGGCATTTTGTAAAACATGGATTTTGAAATCTCTGACCCCTAAAACGTGTAAATCTGTCGAAAACCGGAAGTCCAAAAATTTTTCGATTACAATACTTTTTCTATTATACATAGAAGAAAATGAAAACTATGACATCTTCAAAAGAACTATTTCCCAAAGAACAATACCCATTTTTATAAAAGCAAAGGACGTGTACGTAAAATAAATGTAAATAGTACGATAAAAACTTTTAAATTGTGTGTAAGTTATATTTCACCTCATGTAAATACAGTTTATCCGAGTTTTTTGCTTATCCGAGGTGAGCTCGGTCCATATTAACTGAGAAACTCTACTGTACTTAGCGTTCAACATAGGAAATTGTGAGATAAATAAATTTGAAAGGTAATTCTACTTTCATTATCACATTATTACTAATGAGAATTATTACAGCATTAAACTAACAAATAATCATTTTAATTTTAATTTTTACATTATTATTCAAAATTTTCACAACGTCTTTTTTTGGAAATTCTGAACATTTAGACCTATAATTTTCACTATTGCTCTGCAACACTAATTACTAAATTCAATGGCTAAAATGTCATTCGTTATTTTTGGTGCATTTATCTTTATGCGAGATATCTTTTTAAGAATCTTAAGCTTTTCTTATACAAGAAAAAATGTTAAACTATTAACCTGTTATGTTATTTTAATGAAAATAAATTGGCTAGAGGGGGCTGTAGAGGTTGCTAGAGGAGTCACATACCTGTATCCCCATCTGGTTCCGTGTATGTAGTGATTAAACAGATTTTTTTACATTGTCTAAGTTCTCGTGCATTTAATATCAATAAAGTCGAGATACAAATAAATAAGTAGGTAAGTGTGATCGAAGATTGCACAAAGAGTTTCGTTTAATCCTTTCAAAACATTTTATCCTTTCTTTAATAAATTCAAATAAATTTTATTTTCAAAAAAAAAAAGTTATGTTTTTTTATAAAGTAAAATTTTATCGGTCTATTTTGCTCGTTTTTTTTTAGAACCGGCCCGCTAATCTTTCTCTGTCATAATGTCTGTCATGTAAATGCGATATTAAAGAAATAATAATTTCAAAATTAAACACGTTGTATAGAGACCTTCAATTTGTTAAAATATTCCAATATTTCCATAATCGGGTTTTATCATGATTCAAAACGTTCCTCAAACTCATATGACATTATAAACACTTGCTGACGTCATATCTACTTGCTTTATCTATTACTCATATTGATACTCTCTTTGTATGATTCTCAAACATTTGAAAAAATCTGTTAAACTGCCCCTATGCCGTCAGATTAATTTTCTTTTTAATTCTCTAATGACGTCATATTAAGCTTCTTTCTGTATTTACATATCCTCATACTCCTTGTATTATTGAGAAATGTTTGAAAATTTCCGTTTTATTTCCAATATATCGTCATATTAATCTTTTGGTAAAACTTCTTATTTCATTTTCATTTTTCACTTGGAAATCTTTCAATAGAAAATTAATTATTGTAGAAAGAATTTTATTGTGGATTTTTAATTGTTGGCAACTGCTATATAACGAAAAATGTTTAAATTTAATAGGAAAAGGCTGTTAGATTTTTGGTTTTTTATCTCTGTATATTAAAATAATACGATTTTTTTAAATTTTATGATTTTGAGCTTCATAGTAGGTATTCAGCTTTAAGTACACAAAATTTCATGTTTGTAAGTTATATAGGTTCTGAGAACCGACTCTGTGACGGACAGACAACGTAGCGGGACGAATAAGGTTTCGTGAGATGAACGAAATCGTAAAAAACATTGTGTAATCATAATAACAAAGGGCATAAATGGTGATTTAGAATAACTGTTGAATACATTGCAGGCACGTTAGGAATACAAAACCAAAAATAACAAAATAGAGACATGGGGTCACAGTCCACTAATTCAGTCAAAAATATAGGAATTTCAATTCTTAGAGATCTAGGATTTTCGTGAGTAATTTTGTGAGAACTGTAGATAAAGTAAAGATAATTAATTTTATTAGATTGTGTTAAATTTGATAATATTTGATAACATTGTAACATAGGCTAAACTTTCAACTATCGGCGCCCAAACAGCACTAACTCTACGTGCTACATTTTAGTAAGCATGCGTTAGCACTGATTGTGTTATCAGTGCAACTACTGCACTGATAACACAACGGAAAAGTGCATTTACTTGCACACGGAAAAGTGCAATTACTTGCTAGTAACAGAAAAGTGCAATTACTTGCTGGTAACGGAAAAGTGCAATTACTTGCTTGACAGCTGAAAATTACTGCACTTTTCCGCTATTTTGCGTGATATTATCACATTTTTAATCAGAAAATCTAACTCTGTTGAATTTTACATTACATTATTTTCCTTTTTTATTTCAAATTTAATTGCAAAAACTCGATTTGGAATGGGGTGGAATACCCTGTATTTTTGTCTGAACATCTGTTATGAGATCCCTGAGGCTATGTTATCATTGCATAGTCTTTGTGTTCTAGACTTCTGATTAAATTACTGAACAGTTTTTCGAAATCACTCTCTATATAAATATAGCTTAAAAGCAATTCATGAACGGCTCTTTCAGTCGCATGAATGGAAGAAGCATTCATGAGAAAAACGTCTGTAGTTTTGATACAATTCTTGTTGAGAATATATATGGTAGCCATAATTAAAGTTGTAGTATTCAGCGTGCTCTGTAGTGCGATCTAATTGCGAGAATGTAGCTTAATGTTGTATTATGATTAAACAAGACGTGGGGGGGGGGGGGGGTACGAAGGATTCCGCGAAAGAAAATTAGTTCCAAAAGTCACCAGTAGGTGGAAATGTGGGGCTGTTTAATAGAAAAGTTGCCATATTGAGATTGATTTTAATCGTTAAATGTGCTAAAGTAAATGACATTTTATTTCAGCATTGTTTCTATATTTTTAAAACTCTCTTTTCTACTACACAGTGCCACATTTCCTCCTGGCGGTGACTTTTGGAACTATTTTTTTCGCGGAACCCTTCGTCCGACGTCTTCTTTAGTCATAATACACAATTTGGCTCCGTTGTCGCAATTAGATCGCACTGCAGAGCGCACTGAGTACTGCAACTTTAATTATGGCCACCCTGCATAAGAAATGTATAGATTTGTTATACATAATAAACACATAAACATTTAAAAAACTGAAGTTATTAAAATGAAGAATGTTTTAAGAATAATTGTGCTAAAATATTTTGTCCAGATAAATACAATAAAAGACTTGTGTATCATCTGGCACACATGGACTGATAAGTTCCCGGTCTAATAAAGAAAACACAACTTTTTAACATAACTTTATAACTTTAATAATAAATAATATTAATTTAATAATAAATAATAATAATTTAATAATAATAATAATAATAATTTAATATTAATAATTTAATAATAATAATTTAATAAATACATAATAATAATGATTTAATAATACATAACATAATTTTATAACGGAAAAGCTCCAAACAGTGCTCAGAATTATCGACTCGTTGTTCTTTTTGGTCAAAAGTCAACACGCGCGGCACCCACTTTGACAACAGCTTTTTCATAGACAAATGTTCATTCAAAATAAAACCTACACATCCTTGGATATCTTCAGAGTCTGAGCTATATCCAGCAGCTTCACTTTACGGTTCCCCAAAACGATTTTGTGGACTTTTTTTATGTTTTCCGGAGTAACCACCTCTTTTGCGTGGTGCATCACTGGTGTCCGTACGACCACACTGTAAAAAAATTCCGTATCGTCACGTACATGTTCCAGCAGCGTTCCGGGCTTAAACAGGTTTCTATTAGAACCTGGAAAAAGCAAGTTTTTTTACGAATAGTTTCCTGAATTCAGGAATTAAGCCTTTTTTGCGTGGCAACGTCTCTTCTCTAGCTCTTAGCTCCGCCATATTGGTTTCTTGACGTATATCCAGGGACCGATTTGGGGCACTTGCATCTATGCTTACAGCGGCCTTGAGTTAAAAAATATCTTATTGAATGCGGTACTTGAAATGAAAACTTTTCTGAAAATGTATTGTAATATCAAATCATCTGCGGTAGACAAACAATGAATAAATAACAGCTGCGTCTGGACAGTGTCAAAAACCTGCCATTTTATCATTTCAACCACAATCACAAGGCGGAAGACGTTCTAGAAGGAAGGTTCTCTAGGAAGACGGAAGAAAACGATTTTAAAATTGTATTTTAATCTTATTGCACGTAATAATAGTCAAATGGTACTGGGTAACTTTGCAAGGTTAATAATTAATCACTTCATTGTTACCTGGACTACTTTTTAGCTTTAATTCGTCTCCATTATTGGATTATATTATTTTTACGATTCCCCAGGAAAACATTTGGATAACAAAAAGAAAGGTATGTATGTAATTTAATATAATTAAAAATATTTTAAATCAATAAATGATGGAAAATTGTTTTCACAATTCTGTTTTTTTTCCCTTTAAGTTACAAGCCTTTAATTTCTACAATCTAAAATTAGTAAACTTTCCATACTGTTTAAAAGTATTATTATTTTTTTTTATGCTTCTGACTTTTAAAGTTGTATTTATAACTTTTTGTACAAAATAAAGTCCATAAATAGGAGTGTAAAATGGTAATAATAATAATAATAATAATAATAATTTTTTTATTGTTACTTTTATAATTTGATGCTTACATTTAGAGCAACAGAATGTAAGTGTATAAAATAACTTTTTTGTGCTATTAAAAATCACCCGACAATCGGAAAAAAAAGAATTAAACCTATATTGCTAGATTATAATATTTTAAACTGTACATTTATTCATATATGAAAAATATTACTATGTTTGTATATTTGAAGTATGTCTGCTTTTTAAAAGAAATTAAATTTTAATCTTCAAAAAATCAATTTTTTTGAAAAAAAAAAAAAAAAAACACGAAAGAACAACATTGAGCATTTTAAGATAACCTGTATTAAAAAATCCCGATATTTATACGAGTTATGGCTAGAAAATATATCTGTTGTTCTCACTGTAAGCAGTGATTAAAAAGATACTTTAAAGTGGTCTATCTCAAAAAGTTAAAAACGTACTTTGTTTAAATTGTGCACAATAATTTTATTAAATTTGGTAATGTTTCTACCTGCAATATTTGTGAATTCATTATACTAAGACTGAGCCTAAATTTGTGTGTATTTTAGAAAAATTTCTGTTTAAAAATAAAGTTAAACAGATTGCATATTTTTTTTTTCGGCGATTATCTATGCTTTTTTTCTGTGTTTGGAACTACAAACAAATTTTGGACCAATCTTAAGGCATAGATATACTTTCTGAAACCGTAAAGTTTATCCTTAAAATATATAAAGTAGCTTAATAGAAATCTTGTTTAAGCAATTTCTGTTAAAAGACGTTTTTGAGATAAACCATTTTAAATTTGCACAATTTTAAACATTTTTACAATAATAACAACTGACACAATTTTAGTTCCAGAATAAACACTGCAAACACAGTGATGACACACAGTCAAACTGAGAAAAGTACAACAGACAATATTTTCGTTTTGTTGAAATGCTGTTTTGGAGAAATTATTAATTTTCATAAACATATTAATTTGTATATACTGTTTGAAAATTTTATTTTTGATTATATTGGAAACTGTGTCCTGAAATTTCACCAGTACTACACCTGTATTGAAATTTTTGCTTTTCAAAATGTGAGTTAAAATTATTTCTCGTTGACAAACAACAAAAAAGAAAAGTAATAATTAAGTCTAACAACTGGAAAAGAATATTGGAAAAAATACTTAGCATTTCAAGTATGCTAATATGTTCTGGAAACTTCTTACTTAAGCTTATTTGAGAATAAAATAAATTGAAAATCACACCTCTTTCAAGAACAAATAATTTCTCAAGATCAAATAGTTTCTTATAACAATTTTACTTTTCTCAGCCTTCACCTAAATTAAATTAATGAAAATTTAAAAAAAAATGGTCTTTGATTTTTAACAAGATATTACAAAGAAAATACTAAGCAAATTATTTGTAAAGTAACTATATGTTGAAAAGAAAATGGTTTCAAATAAATCTGCTTAAGTTTTTTTTAAATGACAAAGTCTGTTAATGCTTTGAGTGACTTTATCCTTGAATACATTTTAGTTATAATAGTCCAGTCAAATTAAACAGAAAAAAAGGTGTCAATTGATTTGCAGAAAAAAAGCAAAAATTTTCAACATTTAATATCAGGTGATCATTACATGGATAAAAACTATATATTTCTTTATAATCCAAAATGTAGCATTTTTTAGTAATTGACTGTTCAGTCAATTACTCATAAAAGCATTACATTTTTCAGAATTTTCAATTACTCATAAAAATATAATATTTTTGTGAGTATTTGATTACTCTTATGTCAGAATAGCAATCGATTAGTTTTAAAGTTTTTCCTACTAATTTTTAATGCATTTCATGAATTTTCAAAATATTGAACTTAAAAAAGAAAACAACATATATTTATCTTAAAAACAAGTTTATTTTTAACATCAAACTATATTTTGTAAAAAGTAAATTCAGTGACATTAAAAAAAAAATTAGAGACAAATTTGATGTTATAATTAAACAAATATGTTTATAAGATAAATATTAAAATAAAAAATATATATTTTATAAATTAAATATTTTAAAATATTCTTAAAACATACAAAAATGACTTTACAAATTTTTAAGCTAATTAAATTGTGAGCTAGATATCAACAAAAATCATATTGATGTATCAGAAACAACCCTAAAATATATAGGATGTTTCCTTATATTTTCAAGTACTATTATTGGCTTACTGTGGAACTTTTCTAAATTCTTAAAGAATGTTCCTGGTTTTTACAAGGAAGATGACAGGATGTGAACAGATCTAAATTGTTTTGGAAGATTGCTGGTTTTTTCCATGAAGGTTACTGGCCTTTACAAGGAAGATTTTAGTATGTTCGTTGTTTTTTCCAGGAAGGTTACCGACTTAAACCTGGAACCTTTCTGAAGAATTGAGAAACCTTACCACTATAATTCCAGGAAAGTTACTGACTTTTAATATTAACTTTTCTGAATTCTTAAAAAAGTTTTCTATAATTTGCTAGAAATGTTACTGGTATAAATTAGGCACATTAGCTGCCCATTCTTTTCCAGGAACGTTCCTGAATTTTTTTTACAGTGAACGTTTAAATTAAAAAAAAAACCAGTCAATAATGGTTAATTTACCTGGTGCTGTGTCCGGATGACGCTTATCAAGCCAAGCTTTTGTTTGAACGGTGTTTTTTCCCATCAAATAACAATTCTTGAAAATCGTGTTTATCCATTTTTTTGTTTATCAACAAAGTCGTTCAATTAAAACCACTCTAACGCTTTATCCACACGGCGAATCTTCATGACATTTTTTTCTGCTACCTTTTAAATGTTAGTATTTACTAAAAAAACATCGGTTCGGCGATTGCAACGCTATCTGTGTGTCCGACCGGGAACTTATCAACCGATGTGTTATACAGAAGCACTATGTACTTTTAATAACTTTCTGTATTAAGTGAAAAATATTGGTTACGAATTTATTATTGTTATTAAGAATAATTTTTAACAAGTGGGTAAGTGTGATCGAAGATCGCACAAAGGGTTTCGTTTAATATTCCTTTAAAACACTTTATCCTTTCTTTAATAAATCCAAATAAATTTAATTCCCCTCCCCTCCCCCCCCCCCCAAAAAAAAAGAAGAAAAAAAAAGTCAAGTTTTTTATAAAATAAAATTTTACTGGTCTATTTTTCTCGTTTTTTCGAAAACCTGAACCTGTCCGATAGCGGGCGCAGCTCACTATTATACTCTGTAGTAATAATATCTGTCATGTGGACTAAATGCGATATTTAAAAAAAATCAATTTCAAAATTAAACATATGTTGTATAGAGGCCTTCAAAATATTAGATGTTATAATAATTTTCTTTTTAATTCTCTATGACGTTATATTAAGCTGCTTTCTGTACTTACACATACTCATACTCCTTGTATTATTGAGAAATGTTTGAACATTTCCGTTTTATTACCCATATGACGTCATATTAATCTTTCTTTCAATTGGTGAAACTTTTTATTTCATTTTCATTTGTCACGGGGAAATCTTTCAATAGAAAATTAATAATTGTAGAAAGAATTTTTTTGTGGAATTTTAATTGTTGGCAACTGCTATAACGAAAAATGTTTAAATTTAATAGGAAAAGGCTGTTAGATTTTTGTTTTTTATCTCTGTACGTTAATTTTTTTTTTCAAATTTCGTGATTTCAAGTTTCATAGTAGATATTCAGCTATAAGTACAAAAAAATTCATGACTGTAAGTTATATAGTTCCTGAGAACCGGTTCTGTGACAGACAGACAACGAAGCGCGACTAATAGGGTTTCGTGAGATGAACGAAACCCTGAAAATTTAAAAGATAAGAATAAATAGAACTTAAATAATGTATATTATCTGAGAGGGATAACCAAAGTGCTTTTTAAACTTTCTGTGTTAAGTTAAGTAAGAAAATTGTATAAGACATGAATTAATTATAATCTGAAATATCCCTTGTGTGCAAATAGTATGTATATTTAATTGAACATCTTATATTTGACATTTTCTTCGTCTATGCATCCCATAAAACTTAATATTTTCTATATTTATAAATAAGAAGTAAAACCTTCTTTCTTTACATGTATTTCTTTCTTTGTCTTTCCTTTTATTTCTGAAAATATTTCATATTTATTTTCACATATTTTATTTTTATCTTTTCAATTTTTCGTTTTCCCCCCAACATAACCTTGAAAAAAGAACTGTAATCTTGTATAAATTTAATACTTTCTTAAAACATTATTATTTGCGGATATCTGATAAATAGTTTTCAGGTTGTCATTTCGGAATAATTTATCTTACTATATTGTCTATGCATATATATGTAATAATAAAAAAAATTCGCCATTTTTCCTTAGTTAAATTATTCCAAATTCTTACAATTGTAATTTTTCCCCCTGTTTTATTCCAATTTACTACTCTGTATTCATTAAATCCTTATTCTTAATTTAGCTCTATCGTTCTAGCTCTAACTCTGTTAAATTCCCTTTTATTTAATTCTAAGTTGTCCAAATTTGCTTAAATATAAAGCTTTTAGTTATTCTTAATTTCTATCATGATCCCCGATCATTTCTGGGTTTTAGAATGTTTTTTGAGAGCCATTTTCATTTTTATTCCGAATATTATTTTCCCGCTCTAAAGTCACTTTACTACAAAATTAATCCACTACCTCTCTGTCCGAACTCTTTTACTAATTATCTTTCATTGGTCGTGACGTAGCATGACGCGTCTTCTTTAATTCCTCATTGGTTCAGTGCGCGTTCTACGTCATAATTTGTGTTATTGCACTGGATAACAAAAAGTAGCTACCTGCGGCGCTCCCTCAGAATTAAGTCGTATTTTCACTTGTAAACAACTGCATGGCTGCTCGTTTTGAGAATCATTGATATGTTCTGATACTTACCTTCTATACCTTGATGACGTAGTGATGCACGGCTATTATGGTTATGGTGGAAACTGCCCAAGAGAGATATTTAATAAAGGATTGAAATTGAAACCCTTGTTCGTTTGAATTCATGGAGAAACGCCTCTGGGTTTTAAATTCTACTGCCACTATGGCCGCGTCGAAACTGCAACTAAAATGTTGCGACTGCTTCTAAATATTTATATCATCAATAACAACCAACGTTCTTAACTTCGTTGTGCGACCATGTGTGCTCCTGCTTCTATAATCAACATTATTGCAACTACAACATATGACGGTAAATCATCGTAATATAATATATATATATATACTAGGGGGCCTACCCCCTGCGAGCTACGCTCGCCAACCCCCGCTCAGACTTCGAGGCCTCTAAAAACATGACAGCGTGCTTTATTTTAAAAATATTGGTAAATCTGTAATTGGGTTGCCATGCTTTTAACGTGTTAATGGGGCATTTTTTTATTATCATGGCCTCATACACAGCTGTTGCGACAACTGACGAATGTTTTCGGGATTGATAAGTAAAATCAATTACAACTTGAAAACCAGCTTGTATAAAATGATTAGGTTTAAACTGTGGCTACCTCTCGGACTTTTATAACAACGATCTGTATTCTATTCTTCCTTTGCGTTTAAGGATGAGAAAATTTCCATCTGCTTGTGAATAACATTAAGAACCGCGGTATTGAAAAGTACTATGTTATAGACATTTTCAGTAACAGGTTTTAATTTTCTCTCTATTTTAGTGCACCATCATGCATATTTTCATGTTATTTTAAATATGTAAGTTATTTATTTTAATTAATATGTATATACGAATTTTCTAATAATTATTTATCATACAAAATTAATTAAATATTTTGTGCATGCATGCCTGCATTTATTCGGCATCAATTGATGGATATTTTGTCCATAAGAAAATCGGGTACTTTTCCAGTATAGGATTCTTTTCTTTTAGGTTTGGCATAATTCGAGCTTCAAAAAGGGATAGATTCGTTAATATACATAGATTTCTTGCCAAAAGTTATGAAAACAAACCCAATGAACTTTTGTTGCTTTTCTATTATAGGTTTCTATTATAGCTTTTTTAAAAAGCTTGGCGGAAAAAACCAAGCAGGATAGAAAACCAAGCAGGATATTTTATTCTCCTTCCGTTCAGTTGGACAATTATTATTTTATATATTCGTTTCAAATATCCGAATTAGTGATTTTATAAATTCGTTTAATTAAATTTTACAAAAAAATAACAAAATTATATCAATAAATAATAATTAAAATTAATTCCTTTCCTCCCCTTTCTTTTGCGTTTACATAAATGACGTCATTTGGACGAATTTATTCAAAATATTTTCAGTTTATAAATTAAATTAAATGCTGATAGACAATTGAATCCTGACGATAGAAATGTGATTTTTTTTTTTTCAAATTTTCCTGAAAAATATAATTTAGTCATTATCTTGTCTTCATTATCGATTGAAATAAAATATAAATTCAATATCAATTTGAAAATGACGAATAAAAAGAAATAAATAATCCCTATCGGGATCCTTTTCAATTTTTTTCCCTTTTTTGTCACAAAAAAACTGAGTAATTAGTTGCCATCATTACAGAAATGTCATTAAAATTAGAAAAAAATTAATATCTCGAAAACGAATTCCAATTTCAAAATTCTATTACCAGTTTTGACATCCGCGGATTTTTATGGACAATTGGTATTAATTTCATCATCAAGAGTTTAATATTTTATTAAAAATAGCCCTGAAACATAATCAGTCGTTTAATCAGTCGTTTCATAAAATCGTTTCATAAATTCGTTTCATAAATTCGTTTCATAAAATCGTTTCACAAATTCGTTTCATTAGGATTTTATATATATAGGGTAGTTATATATTAATTTAAATGTAAGGTCAAGCTATTTAAATATTTTTTCATGATTCATAATGAAGATATGATAACAGAAACATCTCTCAAATGTAAATGTAAAATAAATTTATGAATTGCAGTATTTTATTAATTTTTCACTCACATAATACAAAATTTGGTGTTAATGCTTTAAATTCTAAGAAATTGGGAAAAAAAACATAAAACATAGTAACCCTTAAAGGCACATTTTATTTTATTTAATCTTACATACACTGCTGATAGTTTATAGATATACCGTATATACTTGTGTATAAGTCAATCCCCCAATTCTTACGCAAATTATTGAAAAAAATTGAATTATCGTGTATAAGTCGAACCACATTTCTGGTAGTATGTTGAAAAATGATTTGTAATTGAGGATAAAAAAAAAAAATAAAAATGCTGCACTAACAACGATATGGACGGATCAGAAGATTTTTTTTTTCAGATTCCGATGAATCGTTGATAAGCATGGAATCCGAATCTGCGGATATGCACAATGAAATATCGGATTCTCAATTACCCGAGCTGTATGAATATTCAGATTCTGAACAATAACTTACATTTCCATAAGTTTCATTGAACAATTTTAACTTTTAAATTATAACAATAAGGGTTTTTAGATTCATGATTCCTAGATATGTATTATTTTCTGTCTTTAAATATCCTGAATATCGGCAGTTGGGTAAGTATTTATTTATTTTTTATTTTTACTAACTCGTGTATAAGTCGACCCCATTTTCAATTCCCGAATTTTGTCTAAAATTCTTCGACTAATACACGAGTATATACGGTACTCAAAAAATAAATCACATCAAACTTGTGCTGAAACCTGTGACCAATATCTAGTGGCAGAAGGTGAAGTATGAATGTATTAAGTAAATGCAAAATGCAATTATTGAAACGAAATAAGCTACATTTGATAGATGTAAATAAAACGAGAATGTAGATGTTCGTTGGCACCATGTATTAAAGGGTTAACTTTTCGCAACATTTCTCATATATATAAATACGCTGCTTAAATATTCTTTAAAAAGGGGGAAGAAAAAGTTTGAGAAAGAAACTCATTTTTTGTTTAAGCCAAATTTACGTTTTAATCTTAAATTTATTAATGTTAAACTAAGCATTAGTAAGGGTAGCAAGTTTTTCAATCTAAAGTTTCAACAGTCGAAATAGAGACATCCGTAATGACTCTTTGATTTAATTACAAATTAAGGTTATAAATTATAACTTATGGTAAGTTTTATAGTGGCAAACCGATACTAACTAATATTTCTGCCGATATCACATTTCTTATTTCACTATATAATTATGCATACATTTGTAATGCAATACTTTTTACAGCATTTACAGTAAAATGGTAAAATATTAAACTAATGTCAAAAACCATTATATGGTCGAGATTTATTCAATTCTTGTGTTTGATGGAATTACTTCCAGTAAATTAAAACATATTTTCAATAGTATACACGATATTCTTTTAAAAGTTATTCTGAAATATACCCGAAATTTGGTAATTATTGGCACGACATATTTATTATCTGTTTTAAAAATATAGTAACTTTAATATTGTCCATAATCAGGGCTTTACAAATTTGATAAAATCTGGTAAACAGCAAAAATTTTAGTCGCCAGTAAAAAATATTTAACCCTCCCCCATCATTGATTTTCCAAAATCACAGAAGTTGTTTTTATGAATGGCGACCTGGTGACCGCATTTGTCAAGCTCTGTCCTCAATATTGTATCAATATTTCGCCACGATTTGCAATATCCATTGGCCATAAATACTTTTATGCAAATTAAAAGAAGGGTTTACCTTTCTTAGAAGCATGAAAACTGTCTTCTCTAGGCACATACTGAATATCATATACAAGTGTGGTATTTGGCAGTATGCTATGGTCCTTGTTGATTCTGTACACAGCGTATTTGAAAGCGAGCTCTGTGGGAGACTCACGCTGGTCTTCCGTAAACAGTACACCTGAAATAGAATTAAGTGCTTAGTAAATTAAAGTAATTAATTATCCGACATAAACAAACATGCTCATAATAATGAAAAGAAGAGAGATTTTACAAATATGCTAGAGCGCGCCGAAGATGATGTTGTTATACGACGCAAAAACACACAAAGAACGTTTAAGTGACAAAACAAGTTTAATGATATGTGGTTACAATAAGTGTTCATAACAGTGACCAGTAGTGTCTATGCATGCGGTACAACGGCGAAAAAAGGATTGGCGAACTTTCTGAAAAACAACAGCCATATCGCGCACTTCCCCTGCAACGGTCAAAAGTTTGGCGACGAGGTCTTCTGCAGATTCAATGAAGATCTCATACATAAGAGCCTTCAGCTGTCCCCACAAAAAGAAATCGAGACATGAAAGATCTCGCGATCGCTGTGGCCAAACTACAGGACCACTTCGCCCAATCCATCGGTTGAGAGATTTTATATCTAGATAGTTTCGCAAGTCTTGTACATAATGGGCTAGTAATCCATCTTGCTGGATCCGCATTATCCGACAGACGTGTGAGGGAACGGCGTTCAACATATCTGGCAGCAACTGTTGCAGAAACGTGAGGTATTTTTTCCTGTCAAGGCGTTCCGGCAGAAGATAAGATCCGAGTAGGTGGTATGCGATTATTCCTGCTCAAGCATTGATAGAAAAGCGTCGCTAGTGTGATCGCCCATACATGTTGATTGTGGGTGTTAAATGCACCTTCACGTGTGAAGGTACATTCTTCCGTGTAAAGCACAGATCTGAATTTACCGCGTTCTGCTGCAGAAATAAGTGGACAAATTTCACACGACGATAGGATTCAGTCTCACACAACTGTCGGTGCAAGAGCTGAAATGTTTTACGGTCGGGCAACCGCCTGTTACGAAACCGCTCTCCGTACAATCATTGAGTCTCTGAGTCATTTTCATTTGCAGTTCCGTAGACGAAATGCGTAAAAGCTTTTTCCCTATTAGTGAAGGGAAACATCTTCCGATACGTTTCTACCGCGATTGACAGTTGCACACTCGGATAAGCGGCTTTTATGTACTAAGCGTGGCGAAATTTTGTATATGTGTACTTCTTTATCCCCATATCACAATTGCATGCTATTAGTGTCGTTCCATTCCTGATAACTCGCAACAGGAATAGAGCTTTAACGTTTGCATGGTTTCCAAATGCGCTAGCACCTTTTCGTTTTATTTCCAACCATGCATTCTTTGATGAAAGTTGTTTGTTTGGATGTGTACTATCACTTCTTAAAGTTTTGCCCATCTTTTATGAAATACCCTGTATAAAAAAGATAGATCACGAGAAGTTTCAATATATTTCCATATCCCTCATGTAAATAAGCAAAATGTTGAGTATAATCTTTCAAAATCAGTCAAAGTATAACTTTAAGCTAGAATAAAAATTTCACATTTTAAATTGCACAAAATTGTAACATAAGAGCAACAAACAGCTCTAACATTCAAATATGTCATTTAAATATACAAATATATCATTAGTACTTATCTACAAATTTAATTGCTGTAGTTCTTAAATATATATCAGAAACAATAGTGGATTAAATTAGACTAGTTGGATTATATTATTTTTATTTTACTAACAGTATATGCGAAGTACAGTAAATTCAGAATTATAATCGTATTAAAATATAAAATTATTTTTTTCCTGCCAATATTCAACATAGAGTAATTTGCAATATTTTATTAGTCATTCAAAATGTAATATTTCCTTTGCAAAAACTAAAATTCAATTGTAAATGCAGAAGAATAAGGTAAAAAATATTACTTTTTTGTTGTAAAATATTATTTGTGTCGAATACCTTTGAACACATTTAGAACATTTTAGAAAATCATATAATGTACATCGACGAAACTACAGAGCATGTATCAATATATACATTATACTATAATATGCTGCATGTGACAACGTATACTTCCAAGTTTTGTCTAAAACATCCTGAATTACATTCTGTTTGTCGACTCATGCGTTACAGTTGAAATATTATAAAATAGGAAATTTTTACTTTTTATATTACTCAATAATTACAGAAAATCCTTCCTCTATTATTGATTTCTCATGAATTATTTTTTTGTGTTAGACACTATAACCGCTTTGGTTACTGTTCAAACATATTTGCAATATACTACCGTACAGGATAGAAAACGAACTTTGCAAAAAAATACTTGTTTCTCTTTAATATGGTTTTATACATATTTAAATTTTAATTGTATTGCTGCATTTGCACATATAATTATGAATATGCATTTATTCATATATTTTTATAATTTCACTTTCAGTTATTCACAAATTCTTTATGAAATTTTATTCTTTATTTTTGATTGATAACTTATATATTATATAAGTATATTATTCAATAGATATTACAAATGTTAGCTCAAATTTAGCTTATGACAATCTTATAACTATTATAAGCTACATTAATTGCGGCACTAGCGCATTTTCACTGTGTATTAATTCTATGATTTCTACACTTTATAGTTATTTGCATATCTACTTTTATAAGATTTAGCATTTGACACAGCCAATCTCATCATCGGATTGGATATTTTGTACATCATTATTTATTTTCTTAATTTGATTGGTTATAATCAATGTGATATCTTTTTGATATTTTATGCATACTTTCGAGTTTCATCTTTCATTTTTATGATTTTAACATTTTGCTCATTCGTAATATGATTAATTCGTCTAATCCATTGTAGTATTTAATATGGTTTTATAGTTACATTCAAATTGTATTTATGCATTTGCGCATATAATTGTGAATATACATTTAGTATATTCATAATTATCTTTACAGTTTAACTTTGAGTATTCACATATTCATTGAAATTCTATTTCTTCTTCTTTTGCATTTTCACTGTGTATTATTTCCATGATTTCTACACTTTATTATTTGATACTTACTTTTATAAGATTTAGCATTTGACACAGACGATCTCATCATCGGCTATTTTTGGAAATATTGTACATAATTATTTATTTTATTTTTTTTTGTTATAATCAATGTAATATCTTTTCTATATTTTATGCATACTTTTGAGTTCCATCTGTCATTTTTATGATATAATTTCTTTTCTCATTCGTAATATGATTAATTCATCACATCATTAATCCTTTGTAGTCTTTAATATGGTTTTATAATTACATTCAAATTGTATTGCTGCATTTGTGTATATAATTATGAATATACATTTATCTTTATATTTTTATAGTTTAATTTTGAGTATTCATATATTCGTTATGAAATTCTATTTCTTATTCTTTCGCATTTTCACTGTGTATTATTTCCATGATTTCTTCACTCTATAGTTATTTGATACATACTTTTATAAAATGTAGCATTTGACACAGCCAATCTCATCATCGTATTGGATATTTTCTACATTATCATTTATTCGCTCATCATCATTATTCGCTCATTTTATTCAATATCTATTACAATTGTTCGCTCATTTTTAGCTTATGACAATCTTTTAACTACCATACGCTATGTTAATTGCTGCATTAGCACATTTTCAGTGTATATTTTTCTCTATGACTTCTACTATTTGTAGTTATTTGATATCTAATTTTATAAAATTTACCATTTGACATAGCAAATCTCATGATCGCATTGGATATTTTCTACATCGTTATTTATTTTCTTATTTTGATTGATCATATTCAATATGATATTTTTGATAATTTATGGATATTTTTCATAAAAGTTTTGGGTTTGATCTTCCATTTTTAAGATTTTTAAATTTTCCCCATTTATTTATGATGAATTCTTTGTAATCTTTAATATTGTTTTATATGTAATCGAAGGCGCTACAGTCCGTATAAGATATATGGCCTGAGTTGCCCAATTCCGCTTTCATGCCCATGGGCCTGAGGTGCTATTAGTGCTATTATGGCCTATGTCCAGTTAAATGGTCTTCCTGACACTGAAACCCTAGAATTTATTTCCTGAAGCATGATTGACACTTATTTTATCGACCTCGGATGAATTAAGGTTCAATATATTTTCGCATCCTGAAACTAAATTTTCATGATATTAAATCAGTTTATTTGCATTAGAAGATATGCACCTATAAATACTATTATAAAAAATTGTTTCGCTTAGTGAGTTATAAAATTCAAATTCTATATAAATTCTATATTATCCTAAATACAGCTGCTTTTTATTGCAAACAACCATGTAGTATACTTTGTTTTTAAAAAGACTTTTGATTATTTACACAAACGATATTTTGCAGCGTTAAGTGCATTTTTATTGAGATTTTCAGAAACGACTTATTAAAAGAAATCTCTTATATAGTTTTAAAACATTAAATAAAATAAAATAAAAACTTTTTATTAATTCTTATATTACATATTATTACAATAAATATTGTTCTGTGTACAGTAATAGAATCTTTGAAAACAGATTTGAATAAAGCATATGTATTTTATTTGTCAAAACAAAGTACATTTTTCAACAATAGCAATTATATTTATTCCTTTTCTAAGTTAAAAGAATAAATCAATTCAACGTTTTATTTCCATTTGCATTTTTATGAAATGATATGCTAATGCTGACGAAACCTTTTAATGTTTTAAATGAATAAAGAACACGATATCATAATATTACAAATTATGTAATCCGAAACAATGCACTATTCCATTCTCATAGACAATAACTGTTCTTATGTGGAACAAGCTTATAAAATAAGTATTGTAATTAATGTAAAAATGTCTTTAAGGTGATGCCTGAATGATATTTATATTAGATTTATGATAATAACAATTAATGTTTGAAACTGCGATCTTTCCTTAGAATAAAAAGATACAGAAGTATACTATGTGTATGCTGATTAATTACATCATTTTAGTTAGTTCTTCATTTTTATTTGACAAATAACATAATGTAATGTGTAATATATATTAAATAAGTTTTATTTTAAGGTTTTTTTTTTGAAAATCATTAAATCGCCTTTAAGCTATAAATTGTTAACTTAATAGAAATGCAGATTGTATTAAATGTTCTGTAACACTACACAAACGCATGTGTTTCCTAAATCTAACTAGATTAAAAATAATGAATTAAAGCAATATATGAATGCGGAAATTACTTTTCAAACAAAAAATAAATTAATTTTTGATAGTTACAAATTTAATAAAGTTTTTAGATATTGTGTGCTATAAAAAATTTGACTTTATATTTGTGCTTAAGACAAACTTTTTTTCTGATTTTTGGTGTAAATGATTGTGATGCATAAAAGATTAAATTCATTTATAACAGTCAAACGCAAGCAGTGGTAATTAAACAAAGTTGACATAAATTCAAATTCTACATAAAAAAATTATAACAAACCGTAGTTTGTCAGTTCTTTTTATTTTAATATTTTGGATTATCATCAATTAAAAGTCTGGTCTCATACGCTTTTTGAATATCATGAATCTGTAACAGTTCGAAAATTACCAAAGATGTAGCGTGTATTATACAGGTGTCCACAAAGTCTCTTTCCAACTTCAAAAATTCACACACACATATATATATATATATATATATATATATATATATATATATATACAGTGGCGGACAAAAAAACTGCATCACCTGCGAAAAAGTGGAAAACGCTGCAAATAATGTTTTTCAAGTACAGGTATTATGGAAGGATGATATTTTTACGATAAAATACAGTTGTAGGATTAATCTAAATTAAAATTTATTGGGATTTATAAATTAATTATGCGTAATTATTTGGAAAAATGGAAAAAAGTGAAAAACGCAATATTTAAAAAAACTTGGAACAAAGTAATAGATGCACAAATTCTGTAGTTAATGTAAATTTTACTTAACTGCAGTCATATTATATATACTTAGATGTGTATACATGCATAAGGATCACTTCAGTATTTAGTATATCCTCCAAGAGCTGCGATAACAGCCTTGCAGTGGTCCGGCATAGAATATATCAAATTCTGAATGTAATCCTGGCCAATTTCATGCAACCAGACCCTAATAATGCTTTCCAGCAGTTTTATTTTAGTAGCAGGCTTTTGAGCAACAATTTTTGTACCCATTATATGCCAACAATTTTCAATGGGATTCAGGTCAGGACTATTCCCAGGCCATTCCAAAACTTTAATGCCAGATTTTTTCAGGTAGGCCGTCACCTAAAGGGAGGAAACTGGGTGAAAATTACTTTTCCAATATCCTTAATATTATGGAGACTAAAACTTGTAAATTAGGCAACAAAATAATTCATGAATAAGTTAGATTGTATTTACCAATTTCGCTGTATGGCAGGGTGCAGAGTCCTGTTGAAAAATACAATTTCTAGCACTTTTAAAATCATCCTTAATAACTGGTTTTAAACACTCCTCTAATATCTCGGTATAAACGGGTGCATTCACAGTTCCAGAAATAAGTTTCAGACATCCAATACCTTTGCTGGATATACATTCCCAGACTAATTGGCTGAATGGAAATTTTACAGTAGGCGATATGCAGTCTGGATGATAAGCTTCACTTTTACGTCTTCGAACATACCGCTTACCGTCTGATCTATGTAGCTTGAACTTAGATTCGTCCGAAAACATTACTGAATCCCACTGAGCCTTTGTCCATGATACATGCTCTTTTGTCCAAGAAAGTCGTTTCTGCATCATTTTTTTTTGTAAGTAAAAGTTTTTTCTTTGGGCGATACGCATGCAAACCGCATTCCACAAGTCGTCTTTGGATAGTTATTGCGCTTAAATTAACACCACAGACTTTCTCAAAAAAGATTTTTAAGTCAGGAGCACTTGCATGACGATTACTCAGATACATCCGTTTCAGATATCGATCATCAGAATTTAGGGTCACCCTCTTTCGGTCCAATCCTACCTTTCTCTCAACATTACCAGTTTCACGTTCTAATTTTATCGTCCTCCAAACTGTCGATTGATTGCAACCAATTTTTTGTAGCGATCATCACACGTGTCGAATATCCTTCTTTAACTAAAGCAAGTATCACACTTTTTTTTTTGCGTCAATTGAACATACGAAGCCATCATTTGACCACTTAAAGAACAAGACAAATGACCGTTTTTCCCTTTTACCGCACTATTTTTAAAAATTTGTTGACGCAATACTTCATAAGGGGTATATTATCCAATAGAAATGTAGAATGATATCTTATCTTGCTTTGCAGCAACTAAGATTAATTTATTTGAACGAAATAACTCATTAGCATTACAATTTGTTAATTTTTCTAGGTGATGCAGTTTTTTTGTCCGCCACTGTATATATATATATATATATATTATGAGATATGAAAATGAAATTATTATAGATACTCAGGTTACTATTAAAGTTTTTTTTTTAACCATTGGAAAAATGGTTGTTGTTTTCGGTCGAGAATGGACCATTTGGCGTCGTCAATTTACTTTTTTAAGCGTTTTTAACGTAATTCTGTAACTTTAGAGGATTTTTTAAGCGTTTTTAACGAAATTCTGTAACTTTAGAAGAATTTTTTAATCCTTTTTAAAGAAATTCTGTAACTTTAGAAAATTTTTTCTTTGAATAGGCAATAGAAATGCATAAAATCATTACAAAAATTTTAAAGTTACAAAAAGTCACTATCAGATATATAAAAAAAAAAACGAATTTAAAAATTGACGTCGGATGAGAAGTCGTCTTATGAAGCAAAAAAGCGGTCTTCAACTTTAATTTCTCAAAATACCTTTAGCTCAGACATCAATCTAACAAGAGTTAAAACAATACTTAAATTTATTGGCATCATATTTGGATATTTCGGTTTATTCTACCTTTGAATACCAAACGGGAAAGCAGTAGATAGGGAATGGGGCTCCTGCGTCAGAAGCAGGTGGTGGTGGCGATGCGGTGGTAACACCGACTGCTGCCGAGATGATACTATAGTAGGTGGGTGGAATAGCTAGCGTGGGGAAGCTATGTTATAGTAGGGTGGGACGAATAGGATTGCTGAAAGGGTATTTTAGTGGGGGGGGGGATTAATAAAATTTTTAAATGTCTTATAGTATGAGGTTATGGTTAATAGTAGAGTACGAACACTTCCCCGCTATCCCTCTACATTTTACCAATGGTTGTTGTAATTTTTTTAATTTGATTTTTTCTATTAACCTTTTGTTTTGTGTATTTTAGATAACATTTTGAAGAACCAAGGCCCAAATTATCAAAATGGCTACGCCTCAAGAAAATTGTTGAAGCAACGTTTCATGTTTCAGAAAAAATCAATACACATAAT
The DNA here is from genome assembly GCA_963931845.1 of Maratus michaelseni. Lineage (NCBI taxonomy): Eukaryota > Metazoa > Arthropoda > Arachnida > Araneae > Salticidae > Maratus > Maratus michaelseni. The sequence goes on from OZ007592.1 coordinate 406,320,221, forward strand.
GCGAGAGTCTGGGGCTCAGAAAACCCACATATGAGTAGGGAACTGAAGAGAGATAGTCCGAAAGTGAATGTTTGGTGTGACCTGACATGCAGCAGAGTCACTGGATCATTTTTCTACATAGAGAAAACAATAACTGCAGGTTTGTACTTAGGCCTTTTAACTGAATTTGTGGCACCACAGTTGGACAATCTTCATCCAAGCGTATTTTTCCAGCAAAATGGTGCACCGCCACTTTATTGTAGAAGACATGGTTGGAAATCGAGTATCGGCTTGATGTGTTTCGCGCAACAAATGGTGCGCATATAGATGTTCATTGATTGCTGTAAAAAATACTTTAATAATTGCATCTTAAAATAAAATAATTTTCAAGTTTGTATCTGTTCAGTATTTTATTTAATAAACGCCTGTATTTGGAAAGAGACTTTATGGAGACGCTGTATTAAAAGAAATTCATTGTTTTTGTTTCATTATTCTTTTAATAAGTAAAAGTGTTTCGAAATGCATTATTTTCAAAATGAATAAGTTTAAGTCATTTTCTAAACGTTACAGATAAATTTAAAAACTGTCATTTTCCCCAAGATCACAAAAATAAGAAGAATTTTTGCATAAAAACAAATTGACAACTTTTCGACATTTCATTGATATAGGAATGATCAAATAAATTACTTTTTAGTAAAAGTACAAAATTAGTATAAGAGCTTTATTTATGGCGGATGTTTTGGATGCTATTACATGTTTTGATCCCGATAAAAGTAAAATCATCACTTGAAATATCGTAAAATATGTATATATTTTCCAATAATATCATATTTTCTCGTGTAAATTTTCCCGCGTAATACCCTCCCCCCACTTACACACCAAATGTGCGATGAAAAATCAAGATGTGGGTGATATATGAGAATTTGGGATTTGACTGCAGTTGGTATATGACCATTGGTCACTGCATAAAATCTTTGAAGGAAATTTCGTATGGAAATTTTTAAAACCATTAATCAATACATTGCAAACTCTGTACAATTTTAATGCTAATTCTTTGAATTTAATAGTATAAAACTTGTTTTAAATGTTTTTTCTAATATCTATGACAATTGAAGCATTAAAAACCCCTCTTTTGCGCATTAAAAAAAACCCGTTTGATTTTTTGAGATTTTGACGTCACTATATGTAAATGAATGTTGTTACATTAAAAAGACACAAATAAATGGCAACATCGATGCTGAATTAATTATAGGCCAAATGTTTTTTTTTTTATTATTTGACTTTGAAAAATGCATTAAAATGAGAGAGGCTAGACTATTTGGCTATGGTATTTTCTAGCTACTTAACTTAGTCTCTTCACAGTAAAAACATTCAAAATTTGGAAAATTATTAATTTATTTAATGTGATTAATTTTCATATTATGTGAATATAGATTAATCATAAATTAAATTATACTTTTTGGCGTTATATCATTATATGCGTGTATAAACAATGAATAAGTATTTGTAGTAATATTACAACCTCGATTTTGAAAGGGGTAATAATAAAATTATTTTTATTATTTCTAAAAAAAGAAAAATGATAGGTTGTTAGAATGGATTATTGTGAAAATATGTAATTTAGAGATATTTTCAAAACGTATAAGCTGTCAAAGATGAGAAAATAATTTCTTCATTGAAAAACTCAGATTTATATTTCAGTGAAGCATTTCTTTCTTATACGAACAACAAAAATTTATATAAGTTCAAGTATAAACAAATTAATGTAAAAAAATTATACGAGTAGAAACTTTAAAGTAATTTAATAAGAGAGTTTCTCATCAGTTCTTCACTTAACCCTGAGCTCCTTCCTCTTTGTTCTTCTCACGGTATCTTTCTTCTTTAATATATATATATATATATATATATATATATATATATATATATATATATATATATATCTGTTTTTCTTCTTGAAGACTAAATACTTTTCTTCTTTTGTTAGATGAGAAAGGTCATTTATTTCTTTTCGGATATTGTAAATTAATAAAAGGAATTTCTGCATTAAAACTGAAAATTCATTTTTATTAAAGTACAATAAAAGTTTGTTTTATTTCTTGTAGTATCATACATCTAACTTCGAAATACAAAGCACAACGCAATGAAATAACCTTTACACGTTTTTGTACAAGGAATTTTTAACCCTTACTACAACGCTGCTAAAAACACATTCAAAGGTAAGAACCTGAATGTCTTCGTAGTCTTCCATCTCAATTGTAAATGAGAGCAGGATATATTTCAAATACGGTTTTACATACGAACTTAAAAATGACCTTGTTGACAGACATAAACATAATTTCATATTACTTCAAATACTAAAGGCAAATATACACTTAAATGTATTTTTTATGTAACATTAAAGGGAAAAAAATCTATATATATATAAACAAAATCAGTAGAATTTTTTTAATATTTTCATTAATAATGCATTAACGGAACGTTATTGTTTTTATTAGGTTGATTGCTTTAAAAAATCGACCAATTGCAATTACTGTGTATATCTATCTATTTATCTATCTATATATATATATAATGCAAACTTTTTCCTCACGATAACGATTAGAATACTCAACCAATTCAAATTTAATGGGGACAGTATAAGCATATTTATAGTAATTTGGATGAGTTCATTAAACCAATATTTAGCTGTTATAGTTCGTTTACAGGGACACACAAAGCAAAACTTGTAAAATTATCAAAACGACGACGTCCGCAATTCTGAAACAATTCGAACCTGATTGTAGCAGTGTGTGATGCTTCTAGTACCTTGGATGTGTTTGTCGATCAAATATATCGATCTTACAGTTCGTTTACAGCGATACACAAATGTTTAATATAGCATTCATTGAATGGTTTGTGTTTGGATCACGTTTGAGCGTCGGGCATATATCAGAGCATTTAAAGGATTTTTAAAAATATTGTTACATTTAAAAAAATATATATAATTGCCTATTGTTCTATTAATTTCCTGTAACATTAATTTCATCTACCAATTTGTTGAATTTGTATTAAATCTTGTGTGTGTAGTTAAAAATAATAATAAAAAATATAATAATAATTTTCTTCAATTTTGTTACATGAACGATACAACAAGTAATTTTACTCATTTTCTTACAGGTTCATTAAAATCTCTCTCTTATCAGATATTCAACAAACTTATTCAAACATCACCTTGTCACACATGAAAGGTAAACAACAACAAATTACGTTATTCAATTTCAAACGTCGAAAGTCGTAACTAATGTTAAACTAATTTAATACAAGTCATTGTATAATGTTATAAAACTTACATGGGGATACAAAATTTAAATTTAAAGGTTTGACACCGTGTGTCAGTTTATTAAATTATAAATACAAAGAGCTTTTCATGTCTATGCCAATAAGCTTTATTTATTATCTACGAGTGTCAAAAGTTAAAAGTATACTTGAATTTAGTAATTTAAATTAATTTGAATTTTTATTAAATTGTACATGAATTCTTGCGGATTAATTTGTTTTCAAAGATAAATAAAAAAAACTGTTTTCAAAGAGTGAATCAAAAATTGTTGTCTAATATAACGCAAATTAGATAGTACTCAATTTTCATTTTGTTAAAATGGTAATCATTTTACGTGTAATATGCAGTTTAATTTTTTTTGTATTGTAATTTCTGAATAAGTAATGAAATTGTTATAACTTAATGTTTTAACGGCTATCTATATTTATTAAATTCTAATTTACAAAATAATATTAGTGAAATAAGCGGATATATTTAAATGTGAATGCTGTCATTAAAAGAAATATTTGCTCATTAACGATGCATTATTAGATATTTTTTTAATCTTTAAATTAAGAAGAAAATATATTTTGTTATTAATATCTCTGAATTAGATTTGTCTTGATGAAAATTTAAGGAATAATTAACGTAATTTAAGGATAATTTTCTGAGCTTAATTAACGAAAACAAATGTTTCTTTTTTTTTTTTTTTCGTATTTCGAACTGGGGATTGTGTACATGACTGAAGCGAGATAGAAGACATTTTTCACTGGATTTTAGTAAGTAAACAATAGACTACTTATTTGCAAATGTTGTGAAAAAACTTGAGCACATTTAACACAGTGAGAGAGTTCGTTAAACCGGCATCCCTTATTACTCCACGATGAAAACATCCGCAACATTTTAAACAATATCTCGTTTGTATTTCAATATCGTTAAATGATTTTTTTGCATTCAATAGTTGAGGTTGAGATCTATACAGGCCATTTTTTACTTTTTTGATTTTGTTTACCGGTTCTATTTTTATGAGAAACTTTCATTTTTGAACCGGTTTCGAAAGTAACAGTACCCTCATAAAAAATCTGCAACCAAAATCGTAAAGGTAAAAAACGGCCTGCGTAGAGATCGATATCAGCTATCGAATGAAAAGAAAAGTCCTTTTAAAATATTGAAATACAAACGAGATATCTAAAAATATATCTCCCATAGGATTAACATTAACGAGCGGGTGTTTTCCCATGAGCGAAGTAGTCTCTTATGTGTCATATCGGTACAACAGATACACTTCAATTATTGTAGTTAAATTGGTTATTATTACTTTTTATGAACATGATATTACAACTTATTTAGAAGGTTTAACATTAGTTTATTTTGTAATATAGGTAATTTTACTTTACAATATATTTGGTAAGAAAAGAAACATTAAACGGATAAAAATCATATAGAAATCACCACTACAAAATATTTTATTTTCATCTGTAATTAAATGGAAAATTTGAAGATTATTGAAATGTAATACAATGTATTATAATTCAGTATATAAAACAAACAATATCTAAAATAGCCTTTCGAAGAAGTATTTTCACTTGTTGGCTTTGTTTATTCAATTTTATTTTCTATAATTTCACTAGGTATGGAAAAGTATCTTTTTTGAGTTTTTAGAAGAAATTAAATTTTATGTAAGGTATGTAATTCAGCTACACTGACTATTCTGGATATCTTGAATGTTGTTCATTCCCCTTCAACGAGATTGTTATTACTCTTACTTAACCCATTAGCACAAATTTACGTCTCTTCTATCATCTTTTAGATTCGTTTGTGGAAAAAGGGAAATTCGTCATTTGGAAAAGACTATTTAAAGAGGTGTCGTAGTTTATTTAGGATTTTTAGCACATCATCTTTATCTCTTTGGAACATACAGTAGATGGCCAAATATCACGGACAATTTCTATTTTAGACATTTTTGCCGAATATCTAGAGTAAAACTTGACGCATTTTTCTGTAACTTCGGGAATATAAAAAACATGTAACGCCTTAAATTTGTCAGCGAAAGTTTGATCACTGGGGAAATTAGGGGACAACAACAAATTTAATTAAAAATATATATTTTTTCGATCATCCTGGAAAGTAAAATGCTCGAAATGATCTGTACCTGTAACACATGACTATACGAATCTTGTGAAAAATTTGTGTTAATTTGTATAAGAATTGCACGTACACTCATTGAGATACGAAGGTTTCTTTAAAAAATACAAGAATTCGCCCCCTCCCCTTTTTTTGTTTGTTTATATCATTCATGGTTTTAACGAAATGTAATGTCACTTCCAGGAAAACTTAACAAATTACAGCAGAAACAATATACTATAATTAAAATGCAAATATATTAAATTTTTAATGAAATGTGATAATTTATATGAAATAATTTTTTTACTTCGCATGCGGTAAAGATTTTTTTTTTTTACTTTAGCAAATAATTTATATTTACTTTAGCAAATAATTTATAATTTAGCAAAAAACTAGAGAGGGCAACTCGTATAAAAAAGCCAGTCGAATATTGTGATAATTCAGAAAGATATCGGAGATATATTGATCTGAATTTCAATTGCTTTCAAAAATTGGCTTGATAATAAGAGAATTTCCATTTGTGGAATGAAGTGTTTTGGACCATACGTAATTTACGGATTCGATCTCAAATTAAAATGTAGCTAGAAAATAATCCTGAAGTTACATTGGGCATCCAGAAATTAAGTTCGTTTGCAATTCATTGCTTTGTTGTTCTGTAATTCAAATAAAGGGCATAAACACTAATTATTTGTACCTATTCGCAAATCAGAAATGCAAGTGTTGTAGAAGAAATAAGTGCAGACGCTTGGTAGCGAGTTTCAGTAAAGACCATGGAAATCGAACCAGTTTCGCAAGCCGCGTTTGAAAATGCGTTTACGCCTACGGTGTTTGAACACACATAAGGTGCCACCAGCTGTTAAAAATCAACGTTAAATTTATAAAGTGTATATTGGATAAATTAGGAGTAACTCACAGATACGAAAATGAATACAATAGTTTATTGATGAATGGAACAGTCTGCATGATGAGGAACGCAATGCGGAGCATTCCCTCCACCTCTGGTGATTATAGATCTTTGCTGTGGAAAGGCCCTTTTGCATAATTCAGGTTGACGATACAGTCAGGCAATCTCGATAGCATTAAAGGCGCCACGTTCATTGATATAAAATACAAATTAAGACTTCTTGTTAATATTAATGTCTCAACTGGTGTGACAATTATGTTGAAACATATTCCAAGGCTTGTACTTTTTTGTGTACAATAAAATGTCTTGTTCAATTACATTTTGTTCTAATTCACAAATGGACACATTTTCTTGACGCAAAAATGATTAATACTTAAATTACTTTTTAAAAATTTATCTAAAGTTATATGTCTCAAGAATCTTTTATATTTTTTAGTTTTAAAATTTTATTGAAAAAAAGAGTGCTTGTTATGTATCTATTTGAACTGTGCCAGTGAAATTCTCTAAGGAGTTTATGACAAAGTATGGCAATACAATTTAATGAACCTAAAAAAATGTTTAATGAACCTTCTGTAATAAACCTGTAAGTTCTCTGTAATATTCTTAAGCCATTCCAATTTCTTTCAAATTTACTACAGTGATCGATATTTTGTGCATCTCTAACACAACACAATTTTGTTAACGTATAACCTGTTAACTTTAATTCTCTAATTAAACTTCTTTAATAATTCAGCAGAAATTTGTCTGTAATAGTCTTAATGCATTTCCCTTTCTTTCAAACGCACTGCAGTAATCTACATTTAGTGCTTCTTTACCGCAACACAATTTATGTAACCTCAAAACCACTTTTGGGACACACAAGAATTTTATGTAACCTCCCCTTAAACTAAGCTTCTTTAACATACCAGCTGCAATTTCTCTATAATGTTCTTAATCCATTTCACTTTCTTTCAAATATAAATAGTAATTTCTCTTTAGTGTATCTTAAATGCGAGCTATAATATCAATCTGACAATCATTTTATAGTTTGTGGTCTGTGCAGTTTATCACTTAGTAAATTTTATATTACAGTAATTTTGCAAAAATGTCAGGTGATGTAAGTAATTCAATTTCTGAATCTCTTGAATGATATACATCAACAATTAATAAAACAAAATACATAAAAAAGTACTTTGTTTCAGTTGCGAACGAATGAGATAGGCTGAATGAGATAGATACATAAATGAATTTTTTCATTCATTTATGTATGAAAAATGTATGAAATTTATGTATGAAATTTATGTATGAAAAATGAATTATGTATGTTTGTTATATTCATAACAAGCAAATTTCTATCATGGAATGAATATTTTCTAACATATATAACTGAAATTAATATATTTAAACCTCATTATAATGTAATAGTAGAGTGATTGCATACACATTTTTATATAAAATTTACCCTATTTGTCAAAAAAATTGAAAATTCTAAGTGGCGCAGGTTATTTTCTTATAGAATCATTTTTATTATAATTTAATTAGAGTTATTTTTTCTTTTAGACCCTTTATTTTGGCGTACCTAAAACGCGCTTTTTTTATTTTATGTGAAATTATGATATGGCTCTTTCTCCGATAGCTTTATACAGTGAGTCGTGATGCAGCTTCTACGTTTTATCCAATTATTTAAAATTTAATTTAATATTATTGTAGAATCGCCTTCCACCTATTTTCGGATTGATCGATTGTCGGTCAATCAGAATTTTTCGATCATACTTTCCTGTATTCCTCTTTTGTTCAACGGCGAATCTGCTGCATCTTACCCCTTTTTGTTCTTCTAGTGTACTACAGCTTGTACTAAATTTCTATTTCATGGTATTTCTGGCTATTTTAAGATGTACTCTATGATGGTTCATACACCTGCCGTGAAGTTGTCTGGCTACTGGGTAGCGCATTGACTCCATCAGTTAAGTTTAGTGTTAGGTTAATATGCTTTGTTAAAATTAGTTCTGGCAATGCATTTGTGGTAACTCTGTCACTAGTTGCTTTATATTATTTTAGGAAACAAATGTTGAGATAGTTTTAAATAAATTTCGTTTGAAAAATACTTAGAATTTCTTACGTTTATGTCTGTTTCTTTGAGTTTGCAAGCTATTTAAACAAGAGAAGAATTAAAAAGCAGTTTCAAAACTTGAGTATATATATATTTTTTACTTATAAAAGATTACTTTTGACATGAATTTTAAAAATGTCTTTGAATTCCTTTAGTATTCATATTTTGTTTAGTTAAAAACAATTGTATTGTAATTAAAATATGCAGAGGCTGTTTGCACATTTTTTAGACAAATTTGATAAATGATTTTAAAAAATTGAATTATTTTAGAGGAAAACTTTCTTTCAACAACTTATTATGTGTAATTCATATTATTGTCTGATGCTTTCAAATTTATTCTTCTATCAAGATGGCGCATTCAAACAAGATGTGAATCAGAGGATACTTTTTTTTTGTTTTCCGAAAAGAAATATTCTTATTCGGAAGTTTTCAATGATTGCAAAACGCATAGTATAAAATTGTCTAAGTGCAAAATAAACATCAGTATTAATTGGAAAGAGCTATCCCGAAAATCAGTACTTATTCTTAGTAAAAAGACTCAAAATGAAAAAAAAAATACAATAAAAAAAGAGCCCATTTCAAGGCTGAAAACGAAGTTTCAGGTAAGGATTTATGACTGTCGCAAATTTATCTTACAATGGGAAAATAAAAATAAGAATATTGGACAAAAATGCTACAATCAATTCATTATATTATTAAGAGAATGTGTTACATCCGATATATACCGAAAAAATGCTATTTTCTTTATTTCAACGACTTTTAAAGGGTGAAACTGCATCAAAGCAAAGCTACCGCTCATACTTCAAAAACTACCGCTGTATTCGTTGAAAACATTAAACTCACGCAGGTATTGCATTTATACCTTTCAACGTATTTCTAAGAAGTCACCTGACGTTTCTTTTATGGTTTATTGTGCATTTGGTCTGCTGAAAAAAGCTCTTTCAAAGCTCAAAACCACCACTATTGATCGAATCTAGAAAGTTTTTAAAGAGGCATGGGAAGCAATAACCCTGTAAATTTTACAAAAAACCTTCTACCATCGAAATCATTACGCAGAATTTGAATCAAGAAACAAGATTATCATATAGATTATTTCAGAAAGCAATATTCATATTTTAAATGTTAAAAAAACAACGCCGAAATCGTCTAAAAAATGTACGAACACCCTCTGTATTGGTATTTTTTTTTCATTTTAAAATATAAATCAAGAGCAATTATTATCGTTAAACATTAATATTGTTATTAATGCAGGAAAGATACATGTCAGAAATTACAATGTTGCAAAAATTTTAAACTTATATAAGTTAGTTTGAGATCTGTAGGATATCAAACATGCGATTTTGATGAATCGATCAAGCACTGTTCTATTTCATCCACTCTCAACGGTGTCCAATGGCTAATTCCTAAACCGTTAGTCATAGACTATAGTTCTAATTACATTTTTTTTAATGAGGTAAACAATTATTTTAACAGTCGTTTGGATCATTAAAAATATTTCTTAAAAAGTTACAAAATTTAATTTTTTTATACGACCCTTCGGTACTACAAGTGATATTTAGTAAAATATTCCTATTACACTAACAAGTGAGACAAAAAATGCTCCTTTCATTTAACACTAAAATTCGTCGAGTTATGAAACTTTGAATTGCATGACTTTGAGTAATTCTGGGTGAGATCCGCATATTTTTTTGAAGTTGTGTATAAAATCCCACTGTGCACATAAACTAAAGAAATCATGCTGAGGTACATTAAGTTAAATATACAACATGTGCACTGCGACAAAAAATATAAAATAATAATTAATGTATTTTTTTTTAACTTTTCTCAAAATTTACTCTGTGCGGCCTCACCCATACATTCAGGTTGAGACGCCGCACTTTTGCCGCGCTTGTCATAAGAACAGAATGAAATTATAAATAAAAAATATTCAAACAAATATTCATATCTGGACTATAAATAACTATGTAGAAACAAAAAGAATCTAAATGAGTACAATGAAACGTACTAGTAGGTTCAAATCAATATTAGTCTGCTTACTTTGTTCACTACTAAAATTAACTACTTATTTTAAAAAGATTTGATTTTAATTGTTATTTCAACAACAACGTAACATCAATGTATTAGAGAGGGAAAAGAACAAAGTAAAATGGTGTTTAGATCGTTTTATTTGTTAATAACCCTTCTTTTTCGACTTCAATCTACACAAAAAGGTATCAAAAATAGTACAGTCTTCATGTAACCACATTTGACACATGATGCAACGAAGCCAATCACACTTCTTCTTAGTTTTAGAGTAGTTTTCTACACAGTCCTTGCGAAGAACGTCTGCGTCACATATGTGATCCAACTTTTCATTATTATCACCTTGACTTGCACCTTTCTTCGCCTTTTTACTTTTTCTTTTTCTCTTTTTCTCCTTATGTGTAGTAAACTTCATACTGTTTGAACATTTATCTATGTCTGGTGAACTGAATTTTATTAATCGCGGAATCCCGTTTAAAAGAATACCGGATCGCAGTGCGGCATGTATCCCATTTTCTACTATACAGATGTCCCACAACACAGTTGCATGCACTCGCAAAGAAAAATGGCGTAACCATACACACAGTATACTCTATACAGGTGCTACACTTAGTTTTGACTTCAAAATCACACATGCATTTGGGTATTTAGCGTATACAAAGTATTTAAGCATAACGTGTTTAAAAGTTTGGATAGTGAAATCATGCCCTTACTTCAAAATAAGGATTGTAAAGTTACAAGTACTAAACATGGAAATGGGATTCACGCTATACACTAGTTAAAATAATCTCATTGCGACTGACTGTCATCTATCGATAATTACATTAAATACAAGGGGTACGCCATCTATCCCGGTTGCGGCGACGCTCCCGGAGTTACCCTATACCAATTTTCTGCACCTGAACACAGATGAGTTGTCCATGCTTCGAGGGATCCTGGAAGGATTTATTTCATGTGTGCATTTCTGTATTGCAGCCGAAGGAAGTAACATTGAGCAAGTTTTAAAATAACTTTATTTCTTATTATGTAAGTTTTAGATTACATAATTTAATAGCATTTTTAAAATAATTTTCTAAATAATTGAGACTGTTGTTTTCCATCATTTCATTTTTAAATATTCCGTTATTTTTTCACTTATATTTTTAGTACAAGATGTATATTTTTCTTTGATATGTCAGAATGAAAACAGATTTCAAATTTATATCGTAATGTTAATTTTTCTTTCAACTATGTTTTTTTTAATCTCAAGATTATTTATATCTCTAGTAAATTTGTCAATGATCCCTATTTCGAAGCAAAAAAGATGGTTAAATTTTAAACAGCTATTACTCAGTCAGTTTTAAGGTAGAAGAATGGAACCTTTTTTTGTCTTACTTGGTAGTGTAATAGGAAATTTTTAATAAATAACACTTATAAGACCGGACAAAAATTTAAATTTAGCAATTTTTAAAGAAATCTTTTTATTAACCCAAATCGTATTTATACTTCTTTATCTCATTTAAAACATTTTTATAATTGGATCTATATGTCTATGAGTAACGATTTAGGAACTAGCCATACGACAATGTTGAGAGTGGACATCCTGTATGGGTGTCGCGTCAATTCGTCGCGCACAATTCATCGCGGAACAATTCATCACGCACAATTCATGGCAGCGTCAATTCGTCGCGGCGACAACTCATCGCAGCGTCAATTTGTCGTGGTGTCAATTCGTCGCAACGAAAATGTTTTTGTAAGGCTATAATGATAAAATAAAGATAATTTAGTAAAATTATTTAATGATATTTTTTTTAGATATAATCGCATGTAAATTGTTAGTTATAATTCTCTATATCTAAAAAACTAATTATCATTAAACATTTTTACTAAATTGTCTTTATGTTATCATCATAGCCTCCAAAAACATTTTGGTTGCGACGAATTGACGCTGCGATGAGTTGTCGCCGCGACTAATTGACGCTGCGATGAATTGTGCGCGATGAATTCTTCCGCGATGAATTGTGCGCGATGAATTCTTCCGCGATGAATTGTGCGCGACGAATTGACGCCGAACCCCTGTATGTATATGTCGTCCTCACAACTGACAAAATATTTAATATTAGAACGAAATGTTTCATTAAAACTCTATTTAGACAATAACTCACCTTACCAGAAATTATTTCTTGATTCATTATAGCGTAGAGTAAATAACTGGTTTTTCAAGCGAACTGTTCTGAAAATAGATAATTTTGAAAAATTTTCAATATTCAATGCGTTCAATTTATAAAGCCTCAATTTTCTTCAGAATACCGAAAGCATAAAGAATTTTTTCATTAAAAGACGCCCTCAGTTATTTAATCTTTTTTCTTCATAGAAATTTCTTACAAAACAAAATTTTATATTATTTCATAAAGAAAAATAAACGAAAAAAAAAGATGAGAGTAGAAACTTTAAAATAATTAAATAAGCGAGATTTTCATCATTTCTTCACTTAACCCTGAGCTTTCGTCCTTTTTGTCCTTTTTTAATATCCTTCTTTTGAGGACAAAGAGCTTTTTCTTTCTTTGTTACCATAAAATGGCCATTTATTTAGTTTCATACAATATATTTCAGAATTTTGTTGAATATTGTGTATTCAGTAGAATAATTGCGATATCAAGCCTGAAAATTATGTTTTATTAAAAATATATATTTAATTTTGGTTTACTTCTTACAAAGAAAACACGTCGTTAGTGTAATAATGAAAATATCTAAATAAGCAGCAATCGAAAGACAATGGTGAAACGTGTTTTTTGGCGCATAAATCATTTGCTAATTTATTTATTTAATAGGATGGAAGGAGGAGTTATTACATTTTCAACGTAACAACATCATCAAACTCCAGTCACTGGTCCATTTCCAGTTTAGTGCGCCGCAGTTCTCCGACATCATTCGGTATGCTTGGTACAAGTCTGGGTTCGACCAAACTGGACCACTTCCATTTAAAACACCCTTGCAATTTTGTTTTTCGCAGGAGGTGGACCATTGCAATCATTCCACTAGAAAGAAGTTCACGAAATGTTCTTGCTGCCAATATTTTCTATGCTTCAATCAATTTTTGGTTCAGTACCATATTTGTCAATACCTTTTTTTTTTTTGCAGACTTCTTCCATTTTTATATTACTATAGCTAAATATGTTTTGTATTTAATCTGATTATTAAAATTTTTGAATCATAACCACGCTGCCTTTTCTACCTAAATTAAACAAATAAATTAGCAAACTTTAAGACTTTATGTCTTGATAACGAGGACACGAGGCCAAACGATTTATGCGTTAAAAAACACATTTCATTATGCTTTTTCGATTACTGCTTACTTAGATTCTTTTTTCAATGGCGTGGTTTCCTGTTTAGATTAGTATATAAAAGCACAAGACTGTAGAAAAAATTCTATATATACGTTCTATTAAGAATTAGCATGTATTACTTCAATCGTCCATCTTTATTAACTTTCATGTATGAAAAGAGTGATTTCATTGTTAAAAAATAAAATCTTCTCAATAATTGAAACCCGAGTCAACTCATTTTAAACAAACTTTTAACAATGGAGATATAATTCGCATTTATAAAAAATATTTATAAAATATAGTGTAAGAAATATATTTTTTAATGTATGTCCACTCATAAATGTCAGTTCAATTAATTTGTATAAAAAAGTATTTTTAAAATATAGTGTAAAAATGTAATTTTTAATCTATGTGCATACATAAATTTTGGTTAAGCGTTCTGATTTTGAGGGTTTTTTTTTCTTTTTAACAATTTCCAATATAGTTGAAAAGGGTTGATGACATCGGTTTGTATGTCTCTGTGTTTGTCCGCGTTCTAACTCGCGTAACTATACATGGATTCGCATGTAATTGAAATATGTTATTTTAGTGTACCCTAGCATGTTCCGTAAAAAAATTGAGTGTGCAGTATTTACAGTTCGTTTACAGGGAAACTCAAAGTAGTTCCGTTACATTATGGTATAAATGGAAAATCATTTCCTATATATCTTAATGATATTACACTAATTCAGATTTATTGAAATTTATATATAGCACTGAGGTGCACTACACAATGCTTCCGCAATTCTCGTAATGGTGTGCATAGCAACTATTGTTTATTTACAGGAATACAAAAAATAATTACGTTACACTACTGTCTATAAACGAAAATTACTATAAGTGCGTTTTTAGTTGAAACAGAAACAGAAACAATGGACAGTTTCGATGTGATTCCCAGTTCATAACAACTGCACTACATGTATATGAGTATTTGTCTATCTCATCTTAAAGGAGTCATGAAAAAAATAGTATAAAAGTGGCAAAAATGCACTGTAAAATGAAAGAAAAGCAGAGGATTTCACCGTCAACTTCATCAGCCAATCCGAAATAAATAAGATAGCCAATCAAGATTAGCTTGCGTAAAGCAGCCGATCAGATTTAATTTGCAGATTAAGAATAGAAGGGGGAGAAAAAAAATAGAAATATGACCAGAAAAGCATTAAATAAGATTAATTTCGTAGAAAAATAAGTAAATAGATGATGAGAAAAGATGTTAAACTGTTTCTGAAGGAGAATCGTTCGCAATAAAGGCAAAGTAAAGCAGAAAGAGTGCAAATTTACTTCAGTTTTAAACAAGAACGAAAAATCATGCGTCAAGCATAGATTATGAAACACTTTCCAACACAGCCAGAAAACTGTAACGAAACTTCACCGTTAAATAAGGTGAAAGAAGATATGTATGCGAACAGTTTAGAAAATATATACCACATTTAAAAATACAGTTTTCGAAATTACCTTCCAGCGTCAAAAATGTAGTCAAATTATTTTGTGCAGCCCTGTATATGATGAACAGATGTGGATATATAGCATGATAAAATTTAGTTCAGTTACAATATTCACATTTAGCAATTTTCGCCAATCGATGGAAATGCACTCGAAATCTTTTGTACAGCCCTGTATATTATCTGATGACTTTTGTACACACCGCCTATTAAGTTAAAGGCCACTTAAAACTCATTTGCAGCCAATTACCAAACCATTATCATTACCAAACGTAAACGACAATGTATCTTATTTTCGTAGCCCTGTATATGAATTTATTTATATTCCACAAACTTAAATTAGTATACTAAATATATTATAGTTCAGCAAGAAAACGCGTAACACAATTAAAAACAACCCTTAAGCACTTCACTCTCATAGTCTGTAATACTTACGGATTCCCTTGTGTAGCCCTGTATATGAACAACCAAGTTTATAAACACATATTATGAAAAAAATTAGTTAAACTTAAAAACGCAAACCAAAGTTGAAAACGCACTTATCACACACAGAGTGTAAATATCGCAGATGAATTGTAACCCATACCTTTTGTGTATCCCTGTAAATAAACGCAATGCACACCACATTTTCAAGAGAGCAATTTATAGTGCACCTCAGTAATGCATATAATTTTCATTATGTTTGAAATAGTGAAATATCACTAAATTATAATGCAAACGGTTTTTATCCCCATAGAACAATATATAACAGAAGTCTTTTGTTTGACCCTGTAAATGGATATCTAATTCTTTACACCCTATATTCTACAAAAAGCATGTTTTAATACGCTTCATAAATATATATCAATTTCATCATGTTTAAATGACGTATCATCATCAAAATACACTTTAAACGATTATTTCTCATTTACTGTAATATAACGGAATACTTTTGACTGTCCCTGTAAAAAAACTATAAGTGCTACACACTTCTGTTGAAATATGCAACATGCTATAGCAAACGGTAATAACATATAAAAATTTCAGGGCGATCCGAGCATATTTACGCGAGTTAGAGCACGGGCAGTATGACAGACGGCCAGACGGCAGACGGCAGACGGCAGACAACAAGTCATAAACACTTTTCAACAAGGTTGGAAAGTGTTAAAAAGAAGGCAGTTTTCATTTTTAAATTTAATAATTTTATTTTTGCATATTTCCTGGGGGGGGGGGAGGGGTTCAGCTGTTTCAGCAAAATACGCATATGGCTGCACATTATTTATTATTGGGCACTTTTATTCATTCCCTTCTTACTCCAATAGGGCTATTTATTTCAGATACGCAATAAAACGCAAATTTTATAGCTGGTAAAAATTACGTGCTTGTGCATGTAATTGTATCAGCCTCAAAATTTTGATCAGCAATTTTGATCATCATTTTTATATGCCACAAAAAGACTTTTCAAAAATATCAACGAATTATAATCTTATATACTCAAATTTCTATGTAAAATTCTAATACAAATAATATACCTGAAATCTTAATTGTCTATATCAGCTTTATCATGAGAGAATGATGTAATGGAAAAAAAATAAAGTGAACTATTTTTAAAGGTAATTTAATATAATTAAAAAACATTTTTATCCTAAATAAGTTAAAGTTGTATCTAAAAATCAACAGAACTTTATTTTCATTTTTGCTTATATGCTAACTGAACATTATTCTATTTTATATACTTTTTTTAAATCAAATAACATATAATCAAATAAGAGGCAAATTTAATAAAATCATTGACAATGCAAACTACAACAAATTTTCTTATTAAATCCTGAAGTAAAATTTCAAAACAAACGTTTATCTAATTTAACAAAACTCATTACATAATGTTATAAAACATACACAGGAATGGGAACTATAAACGGAAATGTTAAACTCTATGTTATAATCTTGTTATATTATCAATGCAAATAACACTCCTTGACCATCCTTATAAGCTCCATATATGTTCTCTACTTAACTTAAAAGAACGGTTTAATTTATTATTTTATAACAATTTGCATATTTATGAAGTTGTACACGAATTGCAGTGGAATAATTTGTTTTCAAAGATGAATAAAGAAACTTATACCTAAACAAATGCAAATTAGAAACGATTCAAATTTCCGTTCCCATAAAATAGTAATGACTTTATGTATAAACAATTGTTTTTATTCGCGTTGTAATTTCTGAATAAATAACGAGGCAGATATAACTGAATGTTTAAATGTTATATTAATTTACAATTTACATAAAATACGAGCGGTTTGTTTAAGAAAAGAAGATGTATTTAAATATTAATGCTGAAAATAATAGAAATAGGTGCTCATTAATGATTGTTCAGACAATAGATATTCTTTTGATCTTTAAGCTAAGCGTGGAGCTTAAGTACGTGGTTATTGATTTTTCGGAAGTAAAAGTGTGTCTAATGACACTTCAAGAAAATTTTAAGGCATTTTAAGATTGTTTTCTTATTTTAAATAAATAAACAAAATACATTATGGGGTTGTTGCTGTATTTTCCTCTGCAGATTTCTTAGACTTTCTGCAGACTGCAGCAAGGTAAAATATCTATGGAACAGAATTTCAATAAATAAATAGATTTTTAAATGTAAGGAAGTTGCGCAAAATAAATGTAAAAGGGAAAAAATTAACAGTGCACCAGATGTAAATGTTAAGGCCACTGATTAAAGAAGAGAATATATAAACATTTGTAGATGCCTTATATACAGAAAATTGCTACCTGGCATTGAATAACTACCATTTAGTTGTTATGTTTATAAAGCATCATTTCATGACTAAAATTGCGTTATTATTTGGAGTAAGAATATTAAACAATATGCAGAAAAATATTTACTGAATAAGTACGTCAAATCTATTAACGATCGATCTTAAGTAATTGTATTTTTAGCTCACAGGCTATTAAAGCCTGAAAGATAATGTACCCACCAGTTCTGTATGTACGTATGTACGTATGTATGTATGTACGTAACGCGATAACTCTTAACAGAAATAACCGTTTTTCTTAAAATTTTGTGTATAGGTTCATTGTGATAAGGCGCTTCCCTGATTAGTTTTTGGGGTTATTGGTAATAAGGTATAAAGGGTATAAAGGTATAAAGGGGGGAAAGGGTGGCTAACCACCCCTTAATTTATATAATCGGGTTTTTCATGCAGAATTATCCGATTTTCTTCAAATTTTGTATATAGGTCATTGTGATGAGGCGCTTCCCTGATTAGTCCTGGAGGCTCATTGGTTAAGTATAAAGGGGGAGACGGGGGCTAACTCCCACTTAATTTAGATAAATGGATTTTTCATGCAGAAATATCCGATTTTCTTCAAATTTTGCTTATAGATTCATTGTGATAAGGCGCTTCCTTGATTAGTTTTGAGTGTTCATTGGTTAATTATAAGGGGGGAACGGGGGATGAGCCCTCCTTAATTTATATAAATGGGTTTTTCATGCAGAATTATCCGATTTTCTTCAAATTTTGTATATATGTTCATTTTAATAAGGCGCTTCTCTGATTAGCTATGGAAGTTCATTGCTTAATTATAAGGGGGGGACGGGGGATGACCCCTATATTGTCGATTTGTTTTTTTTTTCGAAGGGAATAGTATAATATACAATTTGCGTGAATAGCCTGGGAGCTCAATGCCCTCAGTTTAACTGGGCTGTTTTCTTTTTATTAGTCTCTAGATGACCTAAATTCTTCGTTTTATTTGGTTCAAATTGCAGTAATAGTTGTTAAAAGTATTTTGTCATATCGCGGTTCATTACATGACTCGTTCCGATGTATCGACCCTGTTTCTTGTAATTCAGTATCCTTAATAAAATGGTAGAGTACTGTATTTAGAAAATGTGTTAGTTTTAAGACATCTGCTTTATTCCAATCAAAGAGTTATTATGACGATTTCTTGCACGCTTATGTTTAGTAAAGAAGTATTATGAAATTCATAAATGTCAGGGTTTTTCATTATAGTTTTTCAGTTTCTTTTACAAATTAACTTTAGAACTAATGAATTTGACTTGAATCTATATAATGTAGAAGAACAAAATTTCTTTTTTTTTTCCTCAAAATTTCTTATCTTTAAGTAAAAACATAAATTTATTTGCGAAGATTTTTAATGCAGATCATTGTAAGATTTTTTACAATAAAATTATACCTAAACTTTAAAATCTATTTTCTCTTTAGAGAGAAAAATGTAAAAAAAAAATTAATCTCGAACGTCTAGTTAATCCTCTTTGCGGAAAAGTACAGATAAATTTTATATTTATTATCTTTTTTTTTTCATTCAAAATGTAAGATTGAAATGAATCGACACTGGGAAAATTAATTTATTAAGTAAAACTGAGAAGAATTATTACTTTCACTCAGAGATTTTCAATACTTTTGATCTTTTGACCTTCTTAAATATCTTAAAAATATTATTTTTATTATTTTGTACTTTATTTCGATTCACGAATTACTTAAAAGAAAAATTCATACATGCTTTTAAAAGGTTTTTAAACGAAAATTGCAAATCAGTAGCAACTGTGATAATATTAAGGTGATACGGGGCACAAAAAGTCATTTTTTATAAATATTTTTTGCTCATTTTTTTACTTCAATTTTTTTTTCTTTTCAAGAGTAAATTCTTAAAAAATTTCAGATTTAATTTATTAATGTTAAATTTTAAATGTTATCCATGTTTAAGATTCACCATATATTCTCAAATAATAACTATTTTTACATACGTTTTTTTAATTTTTGATCACAGAAAGGAATAAATGATAATTTACAAAAGTATTTATTTTTAAAAGTTTGATAATTAATTAAAATATTTTTATGAGTTTCTTCACTACGACAAAAATATTTTCAAAAATTTCTCTTCAAGTAAAATTTTGAAAGCAATAAAAAATATATATAACTGAAAAATATTGTACAAAGTATTGTACTTTCAACGAATTTTAGATATGAATAGGACAATTATTCAAACATACATTCTGAGATGTGTGCCTTTAATTGTTAGAAGAAGAAACGGCAACCACAAACAGTAATATATCTTTATATATTTTCATATAAGTATAGTATTTGTATTTGGTTTGCGTTTTTTTTTTTTTTAAATTCTATAACCTGTAGAGTGTCTTTTTAAGCCGAAAAGTGAATAAATATATGCGAATTGTTTTCCGTGTCCCGGACCACATATTAATTCAGATACAAGTTTGTTAAATTTTGATTTTATAAGATAGTAGAATTTTTTTAACAGAATAACAATTTCCATAAATACTTCCCTAAGTTTTAAAAGAAGCATCCCAATATACAAGGTTCGGCCATTAATTTACATGACTGACGTAACTGTACGAGAACCGGACATCGCCAGACCGCGGTTATGCTTGTATTTATGGAAGGTCGTTTATCTGCGCATGTCCAATGAAGTCGACACCATTCAGAAGCAAGGGGTTGTCCTTGAAACACGCATTAAAACGTAGCTGTCAAATTTTAGTTGACGATATCGATGTGGAGCAGATAATAAACTGTTCTGAAAATAATTCTGTTTAAAATTGGTAAAACTTCTATAGAAACCCATGAAATGTAGAAACTAGTGTTTAGAGGCATTATTCCGTGTAGCTGTTTTCGGGACGGCCGCGAAAATGTCGAAAATTACGCGCAAAAGCAGCCAGTGAAGAATGGAGAGGAACCAATCTGGAACAAACCTTGTGTTTCCGTAGATCTTATGTCAAAATTTGCCGAAACACCTCCATGGAAATGTTCAGTTCACTGGCGAGTATTTGAATAATCAATCAGCGATCCAAAGTCACAAGCTCACGAACTTTCTCAATTGTTTCTGGCGTGCGCACGGATTGAGATGTCCAGTGCGAGCGTCATCGTCGACACTTTCGCCGCCGCCGATCTTAAAACGGCTAAACCATTCAAAAGTGCATGAACGGGTTAACGCTTCCTCTCCGTACACATTTTCTCCGTTTGCACATTTCATGGGTATCTGTAACAGTTTTGCCCAATTTGAAGCCGACTTTAATGCTTATTCTCTGCTCCATATCAACTTTGACAAAAAAAAGCTACATTTTAATAAATATTTCAAGAACAACCACTTGCTTCTGAATGGCGCCGACTTCATTGGACATGCGCAGATAAACGACCTTCCAAATACAAGCATTACAGCGTTCTGACGGTTTCTGGTTCTCATACAGTTTCGTCAGTCCTAGAAATTAATGGCCGCACCTTGTATATTTATAAGAAATCCTAATTTCTTGAATAAACTATATTCTTATAGATACTTCAGAAATATTTTAATTTTCTTTTACAAAGTGTATTCTGTAATCCATTTGTATCATAGATGCAGTATGTATTTATTGATAAATTAAATTTTTAATCAGAAATTTCGAGTCTTAATAACTTACATTTCACTAATAAATAAATCAAAATTCATGAAAACTTAAATCTGTATGCTCTTTTACATGCTTAATGCAAATAGGCAAAATAATGCTGATGATGCTATTTAACTTCAAAGGTTAGGTACTTTTTCTGCAGATTATACTTTTTTAATTATAAAAGATATACATTTATAAAACAACTTTTTCAGACTGTAAAAGGACATGTTATGTCTTTGATTGGCTTTAACGGAATCTATTGCCTGCATGCGATATTCTTATTTTGTGTGTTTTTATATAATATACATTAAGTAAAGAAAATAAATTATAACGCTAGGCATAACTAAAAGGCGTAGAATAGAGCTATTTTTAATAAAGTTCCACGTATATTTCTTAAACACATTTTTCCTAACCCTCTAAGCGTGTGGATCGTAATAGTCCGTTCACTAAGCTCCATGTTTCACTGCAATATATGCAATGTTTAAGATAATATAATTCTATAGATTTAATGAATTTTCAAAACATTGAAGAATGATGAATACTCTCAAGGGTTACATTCATATTTGTAATAAAGTTTAATTTATAATGCTGAAAGGATAATATTTTTTTAGCATTTAAAACTAAATGCGGTGAAAACAACGTTACAATTTTACCCTTTTTCAAAACGCTCAGAGTGTTAAGGAACCGTTAAACCTTAGTCTTTTATGCATATTCCTATAATTTTATAACCAATATTCATATTTATTTGTATATGAACGTTGAAATTACAATAATTACTCCCATATTTGTTTCTTCCATTTTATTTGTCATGTAGTGTTCACTTTAAATTCTGAATTTATGTATGAGAAATACGTTAAAGGTGAGATAAAATATGTGCGGGAACAGTGGTAGTGTTAAGAAACAAATTTTGAAGATTAGGGGAAATTACGTCTAAAGATTTAAAAATTACGATACAAGTTATTTCCTAATGAGAATAAAGACACGCATCTGGAAATTCGTTAATATATCTTTGGTAGTATTTAGTGTAAGAAGTCAAACTTCTTTCTCGAAAGTTGTTTGACACCACAAATTCCGAAAGTTAAACTTTTCCTTATTTAACCGCAAAGTTTCTATCATTAACTAAGGCAATTTTTTCTACTCTAAAATTGTGATTACTGGGTAGCCCGATTTCCACATATTGAAGACCCCTGATTAGTGTTCATAAAACAGCAGAAAAGGACATTTAAACTTTAATCTATCCCTTAATGTTGTCATTTATGTATATTTGCTCATAAATTAATAATCAATAATCATAACTAAACTGAATCTATACAATCTTTTTTGTGGGATATTTTCGTCTACGAAATACAAATATCTGTTTAGGAAAATTTTTCTGTTGTAAAATCATGATAGCTGGGTAACCCGACTGCCACAGGATCAAGAACCCCAATTTAATGTGCAACAAATAGTAGAAAAGGGAATTCAAATTTAATTTAAAGTGTGATACACTGTTAAATATTCTGTGCTTGGTTGAATCAACTTTTGGGGCTGCAGTAATTGTAATCATAAGATGATGGGATTTCGTTCCAATATTTTGAGCTCCGGTTCAACTACAGCTGCAAATATTGTTACGAGATTCCTCCATCTTATGGTTTTAGCTACGGAAGTTCAAAAATATAGTCCAACCCAGCACAAAAAATTTAACAGAACATTTATACCTTAGTCTTTTATGCATATTCCTCTATCTTAATAACCAATATTCATAACTGAACCAAAACACTCAAAATTTTATTTTGAGGGATTTTCATCTACGTGTATTCTAATATTTACCAAAAGTTATGTTTCTATTTACAATTTGTTTTTAAATTGCATTAAAAATTAAAAAAAATAATTTAATATAAAATATGCATGCACTTTATATTTAGGTTTTTACAAAGTATCATATGAACAAAAAATTAACGGTATTCATAAATAGTTCACATATAATAAGTTCAAGTAATATATAAATATCCAGAGTTACAATGATTAGTTTATTTTTTATTAATTCATGTCTTACAAACAAATTATTACAAATTCAATTCTTTACAAATTCAATTATTGCAAATATTGGTACGAAATTCTGCCATCTTATGGTTTTAGCTACTGAAGTTCCAAAATATAGTCCAACCCAGCACAAAAAATTTAACAGAACATTTATACCTTAATCTTTTATGCATATTCCTCTAATTTAATAACCAATATTCATAACTGAACCAAAACCCTCAAAACTTTATTTTGAGGGATTTTCATCTAGGTGTATTCTAATATTTACCAAAAGTTATGTTTCTATTTATAATTTGTTTTTAAATTGCATTAAAAATTAAACAAGAACGAAAAATCATGCGTCAAGCATAGATTATGTAACACTTTCCAACGCTTCCAAAATAATTTTACAAATCATACCGTTTAATAAGCTAAAACATAACATCTATGTAATCCGAATACTTTTCATCAGCCCTGTATAGGATCTATAGATTTGTATATATACTACATAGGATGCTAAATTTTAGTTCAGTTAGGAAACGCGTAGCACAGTTTAAAATTCTCCGTCAGGAGTTAAATAATACGGAAATGTGTTCGCGAACTTTTGTGCTTCCCTGTATAGGATCTACAGAATTTATACACACCACGTAATAGACAAAAAGCGAGTTAAAATTAAAATCGCGTTCAGTAACTTAAAACGCACTTCCAGGAATTATTGTTAACAGACAATAGAGAATTGTTTTGTGTGTCCCTGTAAATGAACGATGACTGCTATACACAATATTCTGTAGTAAGCCTCTTGTAATGCACCTTATATAAATTTCAATGCGTTTAAAATAGGGAAACATTATTTAAATAAATCGCAGACGATTTTTCTCCATAGACGTCATGTAACGGAATTCTTTTGACTGTCCCTGTAAAGTAACTATAAGTGCTATGCACACACTATTCATATTAAGCTTCTTCTAATGCACCTTAGTGATATATATAAATTTCAATGCGTTTAAAATAGTGAAACATTATTTAAATAAACCTCAAGTGATTTTTCCCCATAGACCGCAATGTAATGGAATTCTTTTGAGTGTCCCTGTAAAAAAAGTATAAGTGCTACACACTTCCATTGAAATAGAGAACATGCTATAGATAACGACTATAACATATAAAAATTGCAGAGCAATCCGAGCATATTTGCGGGAGTTAGAGCACGGCCAGACGGCCAGACGGCAGACGGCAGACGGCCATACGGCCAGACAAACCGAAGTCATATAAACACTTTTCAACTATGTTGGAAAGTGTTAAAAATAGTATTACAAAAGTAATTTAATGTAAAATATGCATCCGCTTTATTTTTAGGTTTTTACAAAGTATCATATGAACAAAAAATTAAAGGTATTCATAAATAGAGTTATAAGTTCAAGTAATATATAAATATCCAGAGTTACAATGATTAGTTTATTTTTTATTAATTCATGTCTTACAAACAAATTATTACACTTTCAAGAAAATTTACATTTGTATTTGCTTGCTGATTTTTTACGTGTTATAAAATGCGGGTGCTACTATTGAATGTTTTAATGTTCGGTTTAATTTTAAAATATAGATTATTCCTCTTCACAAAATAAACCACACAAATTTATCAAAGACTTCATTCGAATTGAAATTTCCTTATTTTAGAGCATGAAATACAACTGAAATTATCGTTCAGCCTTTTTTTCGTCGTTAAACGTATTGCATAAAATGCATTCGTATCTGTGTCTAAAAGGTGGTAAAAATCAATTAAACTTTTTATGTTTGAAAAATGTATAAAAGGCTTCTGCTTTTTTAAAGTAAATGTTTAAATTATTACACCTCACTAATAGTATTGCTTGTTTGTTTAAATATGGACAATTTCTTTAATTTCTAAAGAGCGTTTTTATTTTATTCCTCGTGTTTACAGATCCTAATGCGTTAATTTTTAACTACGCATTTTAAAATTAATTCTAGGTTATACAGTGCATACAGTTTTACTATACATTTTAAATAGAATATTTTGTCTTATTTAATCCCATAGAAATATTACAATGTCTGGAATGAAACAATGCGACTAGAATGTTTGCAATTTAAATATTAAATAAATATTTTCTCATCAGAAAAAGTGTTGTCAGACTTCTTGGAAATTCCAAGGATTGTACCCACCTTGAGTATATTTATACAATTGGATTCCACAACAATGATTTTAATCTATATGATATGTCTGGAATGGTCTCTAATTAGCAATTAGAGACAATTTTGATTTATAATAGTGTGAATGAAGAAAATATATAAAATAACTCTAAGTGATTACATTTAATGTGCAGAAGTTTGGAAATTTTAACAATGTTTTTTATTTTTTTATAGTTCTAGTCTTATTAAATAGCGATTCGTATTACGGAGTGGTCACTAAAATGCAGTGTTAAAATTTTGCCGCAAAGTTCCAGACATTCGACCGTATTTACAGAAAACAGTTTCATAACCGTAATTTAACTTTATTCTGACCCTGATACGGTCAATGAAATCAGAATGAGGTCAGAATAAAATAAAATTACGAAGTTGTAACCGTTTTCTATATAAACAGTGGAATGACTGGACAGTTTGCTGCAAATTTTTAACAGTGTACCGTAACAGTCATTTGCATGGAAATGAAATTACTTGTAGGTAACGAAAAATATTTAGGCCTTATACGCTTTACAAAAGAGAACATTTAATCGTCGTGTGGAAAATCTGGGAAATGGTTAACATTGAGACACCAAACCATAGATAATTAGAATTATTACATTTAATCGTATGTAAACATAATACCTCATGAAGAAAGTTAATTTTAATTTCAGAGATATCACTTTTAAAATATAAAATATATTATTTTTTATATATTTTTTAAGAAAGTAAAAATATTGATTTTAATCCTGAAAATCGTTATTTAAATAATTACACTTAATAATTGAACAAACTTATGCAAATTAAAGACTGCCAGTAATATTACTTTTAACAGAATTTTATCAATATAATATTTTTTTTCTAAATTTTAATAATCAGTTAAAAAATTAATGATAAGGAATCGCCAAACTAAAAAGTATATTGTATAAAAAAGTCTAATAAGTTTACTAAAAAAAAATTGTCATCCTGAAACCTCAGCTCAAAAAAAAATGTTCACACAGAATAATATGTTACTTCTCAAATATTTTTTAAACAAAGAAACAGTGCATATGATTGCTAGCAATAAACATTTCAGTAGCATTCAAAATATTAAATGATTAAAATAAATTATTTTGTTCTGACAGTTTTGTTCCCAAAAACTAATAAAAAAAATTTAAATTTGCTATAATGTATAATAAGTGGAAGTTTTCAAGTAACGCAAAAACAGAACTATTTAAAGAAATTAGAAAAACATTTAATTTATTTTCCACTGAAAGCAATTGAATAACTGTGCTAAACATTTCTACATGTTTAATTAACATTAATTTTACATAAAAAGAAAATAATAATAATTAACATATTGTTTCACAGAGCTGAAAGAAAATTTTCGGAAATTAATGTTTTAAAAATATTTATTTTTAACGAAAACATAAAAAAATGTATGATTAAAAGGTTAAAAAAAATTAATGCAAATGAAATTACCATGCATTTAATTAAAGTTACTTTAGGCGTCTTCCAATTAAAATCGAGAGAAATAAAAAAAATCAATATTGACATAATTTAAATACATAAAATACATGTTATTCCAGAACTTATTTCAATTGTAGCGCTGCATTTGCTTTTTTAAGCTATTTCCACCTGCTTATTTATGTCTTTTATAAGCAATATATTTTTAAGTTAATAAAACTTCGAATAGAGTTCAAGAATGAATTGAATGTTTTGAGCCAGACGAAATATTTTTAAAATTCCTTTTAAATTTAAGAAATTGCAATTACATTTCAATCCGGAAGATCGATGTGTCAGCTTGATGGGTAAAATATTTATTCAGCCATGTAATGCTTGGAAATTTAAAGTTATGAAAAGAATTTTTAAAAAACTTAAAAAGCTTTTTCTTTTTCAAATTATAGTCACTACTATGTCAAAATATCGAATGTGGTTTTTTGGGGAAATATAGAGTTGTTTTGGGTAACTAGAGTATTTCTCGTGATGGCGACTAGGATGTTACTCTGATTTGCTAATCTATTTCTGATGACATGTTTTCATACAATCGTTGCTAGCATGTCAAATTATCGAATGTGAATTTTTTCGTAAATATAGAGTTCATTTGGGTAACTAGTATACTGGTCGTACATGTAGAATGTTACTCGTATCTGCTAATCTATTCCTTATGGAATTATTTGCTTAATATCGTCAAATCCTTATCAAACTACCAAATATGATTTTATTCGCAAATATATGTAGAGCTGTTATGGGTGATTAGCAGATATCCCTCGTACATGGCGACTAGAATGTTAATCTAATCTATTTCGTATGGAATTTTACACGACATAGTTGCCAATCTTACATTTTTTACCAAGTCAAATAAACATATTTTAAATCGAAAAATAAGCATTTATAGTATATATATCTTTTTTTATTTGTGGTAATTATTTGATACCATTTATTAAGTAAAACTTCTATTTAAAATACCATTCACTTAGAAAGAAAGCGTCACAATATGAAAATTTCCGTTTTTGTTACTTTTTTATTAAAATTATTTAAATCATCTGTATTTCTTCGAGAAATGCTTTTACAGTTCCAATTTTGATATTTATAGCTGATAAGTAGTCGTGGCACTTTTGCAGTGCATAGAAAGTAATGTTGTAGGTATACTTCAAACGCTTGTTTTGTAAAATTCCCGTCGTATTGTGGCAGTTTTATTCCATGTGAACGACATATTGTTTCGGCTGCTATAACACAGTGTTGATACGATGATAAACGATAAATTCAAACATTATTTTTTTCTCAAAAGAACACGATAGTCGGTGGCTTGCTAAATACTAAAGTATTCTCCTAAGTGAACGAACGGCATATTGTTCTGGCAGTTATGAGACAGTGTTGACACAATAATAAACGATAAATTAAAATTTTATTTTATTCTTAGAAGAAGCGAGAGTCGATGGCTTGTTAAATACTAAAGGTTTTTTTCTTTCCAAATCATATGTAATTATTTGTATCGAAAATACTTTTAAAACTGTACAAAGATATCTTTATTTTAAGATATTTTTAAAAGATTAATTTAATTATGAATTTAAATTCCTTGAACTTATTAAACTTGATTCCATTCAGAATATTTGATTTTTTTTTGGTCTTAAGGTAAAAATGACTGCCAATCTCCCCAGCTAATACTGAAGATACGGCTATATAAGTACTAATTTTAAATGTGTAATACAATTATGGTGCTGCTATTCTACATTTTAAAGTTGGATTGAATTGTAATATATATAGATGATCCCTCATCGCAAAATAAATCATATATAATTCATCAATTGCAACTCATTTATACTAAATGGTTAACAAAAATCATACGAATTGTAATTTTCCAACTGAATGAAAAAGTTTCAGACCAGGATTGGAACAAGGAACTTTTGGATTAAGCTTTCAACGTCCAACAAACTGAGCTATCTTGGACAAATCCAGCGGACACAATTCACTCAAACAACATTATGATTAATAAATCTGATATGTTATCTAAAACAACTCAACAGCAAAACCATTCATCGCAGGTAATGGAACTCCAAGCAAACCTTGATACGTAATTACACTTTATTAATTTTAACACAATTATTCTAATTGGTAAATAGACCAAACGTGTTGCAATTTTCCAATTGAGTAGAAAAATGTCCAGGCCAAGATTCGAACCAGAGAACTTTGTTTTAAACTGCCACAACTTTACCAACTGAGCTATCCTGGAGAGATCCTTGCACACAATTCACTCATGCAACCTTAATATGAAGGGTATCTGTAAGGTTGTCTGGTAATAATAGTAAGGTTTCCTGAGTGAATTGTGTCCACCGGATTTGTCCAGGATAGCTGAGTTGCTAGAGAACTTCAGCGCTAAAGTCAAAGGTCCCTGGTTCAAATCCTGGTCTGAACACTTTTCACACAGTTGGAAAATTACAACTCGTATGAGCATATACAATTATCTGACACTTTATTCGAATACTATTATTTCTTGGTTTAACTGGAACTGATGTAGTAGTTCAGATTATTTCTTGGTATGCTATTCCTCATGGTTTGGTGAATTTCAAATTATTTAAATACAATTACGCACAAAATACATTTGTAGGCACACAGCTAAATCGTTATTAAAAATATTAACATATAAAAATATTAAAGTATAAAACATAATGGTGTCTTCTTATTTTTGCTTTTTGAGCTATTGCATTTCAGTATGTTAAGAATATATATATATATATATATATATTTTCACATGGGAGATTTCTTTAATTGCAACTTAATTTTTTATTTGTTCTTAGTGCTTAAAAGCTGTAATACTTATATTTTTAACTATGTATTTAAACTTTATTTGAATTACATTTGTATTGGTCAACCATTATTTTAATTTATATGGTAAGTTTTTAATTACAGAAAATTATGACTTACATAAAGGTCAGTGGAGAAAATTCATGAACGAATACTCTCACTGTAAGAATAATTATATATATATTGCGTATAATTTTCGGCGTTCTAATCCAGTTTTATAAAAACTTATAGTTCCTGTCTTGTTTAATAGCGCTTCCTAGTACAAAGTGGTGAATTAAAATACCGTATAATGTATTTCCATGGAAATTTAATTTCTTGAATGTAATGAAACAGATTTTAGTGCTTAAAGACTGTAATGCGTATATTTTTAACTATGTGTTTAAAATTTATTCTAATAACACTTGGATTGCTCACCCATGATTTTAGTCTATAAGGTAAGTTTTTAATTGCAGAAAATTCTGACTTACATAAAGGTCAGCGGCCGAAAATTCATGAACGAATTATTTGATTGTAGGAATAACCTTAAATTTAATGCGTTGAATTTTCGGCATTATAATACTGTTTTATAATTACTTATAGTTCCAGGCTTGTTAAATTGTGACTTGTATAGCGGAAGGGTACACTAAAATACCGTAAAAGGTCATTTGCATGGAAATTAACTTACTTGAATGCAGTGAAACAGATTCATGACAGGCATGGGTTCATTGTTTTACTAAAGAGAACATTTAATTGTCGTGAGCAGAATCTGTGAAATGTTTAACGCCGAGGCTTCAAATCACAGTTAATTAAAATTTATTACATTTAATCGTATCCGAATATTCGTTTTTACATAAATGGATATATATTTTTTAGAAAGCCAGTAAAATTTTAAGTCAGTATTACTACATTTGGAAAGTTTTTCTAAACGGAATTTCTCTCTTTACTCAAACAAATTTATTTTAAATGGATTTCAAGAGTACGTAATAGAAAACTTTCTCTGTATTTGGTTAACACTATAATAGTGTTTTCGTAAACGTTTGTAGTGAGATGTGTAAAAAATAATGAACGTTTTGAAACCAAACTACAAACCCATTTAAATAAATTATGTCCATTTTTTAAAAACCGTTCATTTTAAAGCAAATGTAAAAATGTCTCATTTATTGTTCATTTTATGGTGGTAGCTTAATTTATAGTTTTTTTCTTCATTAAAAAGTTCAGAAAACAAAGTTTTAGGCAAGTGTAATTGATTATTATCATTTTCATTTAAGCAATATTCATAATTAACAATGATTTATGGGAACGTATTATCGCGTGTCATTCGTTTATAATCGGAATTAACTTATTTCCGCTAATAAATACCTCCTTTATTTAATAATAGGAACCATATATTTAAAAAAAATGAAGATTATTATTGGGAAACAGTTTTTTAAAAAAAAAAGAAAGATTGGCAATGGTATGGGTAGATAATATTTAACAGTTTAATATTTATTTAATTGAGCATATTAGTTAAATAAATTATTGCACGGCCAGACAAAAATGTAGAATGACAAATAAATTTCTTATTTTACGGATTTGTTGAGCAGTCTATTAACATAAAAGCGTTTCTTTTACAGAAAAATATGATTTTTTTATTGGTCTGTTTGTTTCTTAATCTTTTGAACGTTAGACAATTCGGCCTATCTGTTATACACTTCATAAAATACTATCTGTGCAAAGTGTGAATATAGAATGGTATTTGAACGATTTATATATTTATTTAGCTTATACAATAGTAAAAATCAACCCTAATTTTCACAATTTTGCTACAGTAGAAATCTAATTTCTACACTACATGACGGAATATTAAGACTACTCTTAAACAGTGTATATAGCTGTTATCGTGGATAGCTTCTATAATTTAGACTGTCTGATACAAAAAGGTTTTTCTAAAAATGTAATTTTTTTTAAATTTTTATTTAAATTTTTGTAAGCGTAGACGAAGTTTCCATGTACCCAAAGATAAAAAGAAAATCTTTCGTTTCTGTTCTTTGTGTTAAAAAAATAACTTTTATTTCATACTGAAAAAAAAACTGAATATGTGTTTTACAAAGTATTAAATGTTCAAGCAATGTATTTAAAACAATAAGTAAATACTGAAATATTTTAATGAAGTCAAACGAGAAAATAAGAAATGGAATGTTTAAAAAATAAGATATAATTTAAGACGAAATGAAAATGCGTAAAAGTAAAATATATCGAGTTTTATTTAAATAATATTTACACGAAGTTAATTAAATTTATTTTTGATATAAGTCAATAAAAAATATTGTAAATAATTAATGCATAGTGTTATTAATTGTACATATAATTCATTCAAACAATACTTTCTTAAATTTAGTCGCGCAGTAAATTGCTTAAGAAAACTACTTTCAATTACATATTTATTTCTTTTTATAAACTTTTAGCCATTTAAACATTGAAAAGCAATAAAGAATTAACTGAATATTTTAAACCAGATAAAAATATTTTTTAATCTTTCTTTAAATCTAAAAGAAAAAAGGTATATTTACATTTCTATCCTGGAAATCGATTGTGTCAGTTTGTATGGAAAACCATTTATTCAATCAAATGTAAGTTTGAAACTCGAAGTATAGGAGACGTTTATTTTTTTATATCCCAAGAAAAATTTAAATTATTCTGTATGGAAGATAGGTTTCAGATTTAAGTTTATCATTAATTTTATTTTTAGCAACAGAATAGCTAATATTTTTGTTTGCGTAATAAGTATTATTATCAAACCGTAATGGGTTTCTGCATAGAATGCAGTACGCTGAGGCGTTGAAATTCGAAGTATGGGAGACGTTTCCTTTTTCTATATCCCATGAAAAATTTAAATTATTTTCTATGGAAGATAGTTTCAGATTCAATTTCATCATTTGTTTACTTTTAGCGACAGAGTAGCTAATATTTTTGTTTGTGTATAAGCATTATTATCAAATATTCACGGGTTTCTGCGTAGAATGCACAACGTTGACGCGTTGAAATTCGAAATACAGGAGACATTTACTTTTTTTTTATCCCATGAAAACTTTAAATTATTCTGTATGGAAGATAGGCTTCAGATTTAATTTTATTATTGATTTTATTTTTAGCGACAGAGTAACTAATTTTCTTTTTTGTTTGTGGAATAAGGTACATTTTAAGATTCACTCAACGAAATAGGGACTAAAATACGGTGAAAACTTAACAATTATTGTATAGCACAAAGCATGAGAAGGTATTGTATATAGCAAGAGATGTTAGAAAGAATTCAGGTGCAAGCGTTGCATCTGAGGAACATTGAATAAAATCGTATTACACGCCCTCTTGATACTTTACTAGACCTGGAGCCCTAAGAAAAATGGTAATTAGATACAGGAAAAGGTCTTTTCATATCCGGAGTTGTGGCGATTATATAGCATCCTTTATGTTACCGGAACAATTTCTTTTCACGGATCAAAAGGATATATATCAGAATCCATTGAGGTCTGCGTTCAAAGTCCAGAAAAATAAAAAATAAAAATAGAATACGAAAGAGTAAACTTGTAGCAGACGTTGGTGGTACAATAAAATAATAAAAGAAAGAGTGGGTATGAAAGGGTAAAAGCGACCAATAGAATATTGTTTTTGTGTGGGAAAATAACCAGTGAGATTTTCTGAAATTTTATTATTTGGAAAATATGAAAGAGGAGCATAATTTTGATTATAAGTCAATATGCAATGAACAAACGAGAAAGTTACGATTGGAAAATTTGATGGGGAATTACATTTTATGGGAAAGAAGGGGCTGTGATCAAAAACAGGCAACACGGATTTTGGAGGTACTTACTAAGAATTTTAGAGAGTGTTAAAGATTAGAAAGTGTAAAAAATCAGATTTTTTTTTAACTGTGCCGATTTTAAAGTTGTGATTTTGAGTGTTCGAGCGTACCACCAACTCACGGATAGCTTTTGAGATGATATACGCTAAGCAGTTCTTGAGTAATAACTTACTATTTTAATATCAGAGCATACTTTTTTAACTTGCTGTGTATTTAATGATTTTACTTCAAAATATGGCATCCTTTAGAAAATCCCCAAAATATTATTATTACTGTTATTATTAATATTATTATGTTAGAAATTTATTCGATCTAACTAAAAGTTGATAAGTAAATTATATATTATATAATATGATTATCAAAATGATTGATGTGTATAATGAATTATATTTGAATATTTTATAATTTTTCTTATATAAATCTTAACTCATTCCACATTACTTATTAATATGTAACTTATGACTCTTTAATTATAGTAATATGATATATTCACTTACATCTAGTAAAGATTTTAACCACACAGTATCTGGGTATACTATATTCAAGGCCGAGTTAAATAACTCGTTTTGAAAATTATAATATAAACAATTTAATGATAAATTATTAACTGAAAATAGAAATGAAGAAATAAATGTGTTGGTTGGACAATAGTCCCACAAAACAGCTATTGAACAATTCTATCTTTTTTAGAAACGTTATTACTTTCATAGAGAAAAGCATTATTAAAGGTAACAATTGTTTATTTTAAAAAAAGAACGCTTTCATGAAAATAAATATATTTTTTCTATGTATTTTTCCCTGCTAATTAAAGAAAGCAACTCGTGTCAGATATGTTGCATAATGGGAAAATATATTGTGTCTTAACAAAATCTTATTAAATCTTTCTGGTTATAAATATATAAACATAAAAAATTAAGCACGAAATATAATAAATAAGTCTCAGAAAAATACTAATACAAAGTAAATTGTAATGAACTGGATGTATTTAATCGAATAACTCGGAAGTGATATACATATCAGTTTTCCTAACATGCAAAAACCGAATATTTTCTTTATATATAGTGCAGATGAGGTTTTAAAAAACATTTAATCTTTAAAAAAGTACTTAAAATAGTTTTTTTAAGTTATAGAAACTTTTGATGCAAGAAGGGAGTGGAATAAGTCGTTAGATTCATGAAAAATGACGTATAGTGAATACGTAATGTTTTTTTTTTTTTTTTTTGTGAGTGTGTGCTAACGGATGCATCGATAAACCTCATACTGCATGATGTTTCACTGTGTAGATATATGGCACCTTGTGCATGTAAAATCCGTCTTGGGTGCAAAGCCCTCCGAGTTACCTGTGAATAATACCTCTGGGGGTGCCTAGTGAGGTGAGGGTCTCGTCACCTGATCAAGGTTCTAAATTACGAGACCTATTAAATCTGTCAATTCAACAAAGTTAAACAGAAACCTTGAACCGGCAAACAAAGATAACGGTAGCAAATCACAAGAGATCAAGCACAGCAGCGATGTGAACAAATCTATAGTCAGGTGGATCACAGCCATGCTGTGATCAGGCGATTTCCGCCCCGCACCCAGGTACTAACCCGTTAAGCTAGGTATTCATGCTGGGCAGGTAGGGGCTTGGTTTGCGGTATTAAAAAAAGCAGTAAGGTGTTATGGAGTGTGATTTGTAATTGGTTTTATATCAAGCATAATGCAGTATGTTACGGCAGATACATTTCTTTCCAAAGTTAAAAACACATTGAAATTATTCAGCATAAGTTCGAATACTAGTATAACGTATTGGAAATAATCTGTTTGGGTAAGTAGATAAACGGGAGATGCTTTCAGGGGATATGCAGTTGCCAAGCAACTCCACTCCCTACATATGAGTAATTGTATAACAAACATATCTTGGATGAGCCACGCAAAAAGAGTCTAACTGTAGTACAATATATGTACTACAGTGCATCTCAAAAGTATATGGACAGGCGATGTTTTGAAATAACAGTTCAAAAAATGAAGCAATAATCACGAAAAAATAATAAGCATACGGAATCATAACGTAAGTTTATTACAATACAGAAATATGCTTATATCACAGATTGTTTAAAAAAAAATTCAAAATAAGCTGTCCTAAAAATAGATGGACAATGAAAAGAATCACTTTCTATTAACACCGTATCAAAATAATTTGCATATTCTGCGTTCTGTACATATGACGTAACAACTTTGAAATATAAATTCACAGCTCGTTCTTCAATTCTCGAATAGTTGCAAAATGCCGCGCAACGTTCAATTGTCTGCAGCTGATATAGCTACAATTTGGCGTTTAAATGCTCAAAATGTTTTGATGAATGAAATGAAGTTTCTGATATTGCAAAACAAATGAAGCGTAGCAGCTTTGGAATTTATTAAAATTTATCAAAATGTGGCAATGTAACTGCAAAAAAGCGTTTAGGTCGACCAAGAAAAACAACTCAGCGACAAGATAGAGACATTTTGCAAGCAGTTTCAACCCAAAAGAAGTCTGTTAGTGAAATTGCGAAGACTTTAGCGTTTCTTATTTCGAGATTTACTGTTCACCGTCGCATACGGGCGAGCAAATTTGATAAATATCGCAGAATGTGTCGGACACCTATACTGAAATTGCACCATAGAAAGGCACGCGCTCTTTGGGCTATAAAACGCATGCATTGGATGGATGAATGGTTAAATATTTTCTTCAGTGATGGAACAAATTCATTGGTCTGGATAGTTGGTCCTACTATAGGCATGATCTAAGAAAAGAAGCCCGCGAATTCTTTAGGCGACAACAAGGAGGGAATCTCTCATGGTGTGGGGCGCATTCTGTTTCAACGGAGCAACAGCTATTGTTTTTTTTAATAATGGTCAGTTTTCTGTGGATTATCAAAATGTCATCAAATGCAATCTAATTCCAATTGGAAACATCTGAGGAGGGGGAAACTGTAAATTCCAACAGGACAATGCGTCAATTCACACCTCCCATTCAACAACAGCTTGGTTTACGCAGAATCAAGTGAGTACTATAGACTGGCCAGCCATCAGACCAGATCAGAATCCAATTGAAAACTTTTGGAGAATACTTGCATGAGAGGTGCATGCCAAATGGTCGTCAGTTTTCGACTATTCACGAAATAAGAAACAAGTAGAGCAGGTTTTTTTCTTTTTACAGCCATACATTCTCCAAACACTATTTCGAAGCATGTTTAATTGGATTTTTAAGATATTTCAAAGGAGTGGATCCAAAATTTGAATTTAAATACAAAATACTCAGAAAATCCATATATTTTTAGGACAACTTATTCTGATTTTGATTTTTTTTACAAAATACTGTAAAACTTTGTTGTAATAAAATTATGTTATGATTTCATATGTTTATTATTTTTTTCGTGATTATTGCTTCAATTTTGTACTGTTATTTAAAAAAACGCTTCCCTATACACTTTTAAGACGCACTGTATAATAAACAAGATATATTTAAAAATAAAATTACAGTCAATTCCTACTTAGGTCAAAAAGAAATTTTTCTCCAGCGATCTACACGCTTCACCACTAACGGTATTTACTCCTAAATGTACATCCTGCTAAATATCTTATATAAGAGAATTTTTTGAAATGTATTAAAACTTAAATAAAAAAAATAAATAGCTAAAATACCAAAAATTAACAGCTCGAAAATTATTTCTCAAAAAATTGTTAGACAAACTGAGTTAGAAAGGTAAGAAATTATATTTTTCTTGATATAAATTTCAAATCTAATGATTATGCCGTTTTTCAAATATTGAATTTCAAAAATTACCAAACTTCGCAATGAAGTACCATAGCAAAACCTTAACGCGTAAAAAGATAATGGGGCTGTTCACGGACGAAGATCAGGCGGCGCGCGGGCGAAGGAGAATAAAATATGGAATGAGTCTATACTTTTGAACAGAAATGAAATGGATTGAGTCTATACTTTTGAACAGAACTGAAATAAGAAACTAAAATTAATTAATTTAATTTAATTAATGAATTAATATTTGAAAAAACTGTATTAATATCCAGTGTCATCCACTACAAGTTTTAAAAAATGTATTTGAACTTGAGTGGATTAATAAAAAGTATTTTATTAACGATTGAAAATTTGAACAAGATATATAAATATATATAGGGTGTGAGCTAATAGTAGAAATTGAAAAATAAAAAAAATAGAGAGCAAAATGTGAGGAAAGGTCTTCAGCTCGCAGAGACAGAAGACGAAATGAATAGGGGAATAGGAAATGTCTATAAGGGGATTATGTGCGCAAGCCACCTATTCGAAAATAGGCAAATGCCAAACCTTGACAAATGCAGGAAGCACGAAAATATAATAATTTGAGTATAAATAAATATGAAAAGTTAATTTTGTTATGAATAAATCGCAATTATATTTACATTATCTTATTACTGGTTTCAGTTTGGCAATTTTCTATTAATAATGTTGAATCGTTAACCAGATGACCTCCTCAAAGCAAGGATGCAGGAGATTTCTTTATGGCATATGTTATATTTGTTCATATTACCTATACATTATCGTTTTGAATACAGTTATATGCAGCGGAAGCCATGAAATGAATCATTAACACACATAAAATATTTTTTTCAAAATTCTGCATTTATTAAATGCATTATCTATAATTGCTTGTTTTGGACTTAGGGCGATAACTAGTAGTCAATATATTTAGGATACGAATCTTGAATATGGCATGGGGTTTGTTCTATATTTGATGCATTTTTAAACGGAAGTCCAACCTGTGAGTCGTCAGTGCAAATTTTTGCTTCAGTCAAATAAAACCAATATTAAATACAATTTTAATTTCCATGAACGTTATTACATTCAC
The DNA here is from genome assembly GCA_963931845.1 of Maratus michaelseni. NCBI lineage: Eukaryota > Metazoa > Arthropoda > Arachnida > Araneae > Salticidae > Maratus > Maratus michaelseni. The sequence continues at coordinate 406,358,950 of OZ007592.1, forward strand.
AAAAAAAATATATTATTAAAAGTAAAGCTTGTTTTTTTTTTTTTTAACTTCCTAAAGCAAAAATATATTTCTTCTAATTATTCAAAGAATTAAACAAAAATGAATTGAATATGTTACAGAACACACAGTAAACAAGTAATATAAAAACTTTTTTTTAAAGTCAATTCCTACTTAGGTCAAATAGAAATTTTTTTCCAGCGATCTACACGCTTCGCCACTGACGGTATTTATTCCTAAATTTATATCCTGCTAAATATCTTACATAAGAGAAATTTTTGAAATGTATTAAAAATTAAATAAAAAATAAATAGCTAAAATACCAAAAATTAATAGCTCGAAAATTATTTCTCACAAAATTGTTAGACAAACTGCGTTAGAAAGTTTAAAAAAAAATGTATTTTTCTTGATATAAATTTAAAATCTAATGATTATGCCGTTTTTCAAATATTGAATTTCAAAAAATTCCAAACTTCACAATAAAGTGCCATAGCGATGTTACAGTTAACGATAATACAGTTTTTTTCCAAATATTAATTAATTAATTAAATTTTATTATTTAATTAATTATATAAATTATATTTATTAATACTTCATTTCTGTTCAAAAGTATAGACTCACTCCACATTTATAGTCTCCTTCGCCCGCGAGCCGCCTGATCTTTTTCCGTGAACAGCACCCATTATCTTTTTACGTGTGAAGGTGAGACTATAAATATGGAGTGAGTCTATACTTTTGAACAGAAATGAAATATAAAATTAAAATTAATTAATTAAATTTAATTAATGAATTAATATTTGAAAAACTGTATTAACATCAATTGTCATCCAGTACAAGTTTAAAAAATTTTATTTGAACTTGATAGGATGAATAGAAAATATTTTATTAACGATTGAAAATTTGAACAAGATATATAAATATATAGAGAGTGTGAGCTAATAGTAGAAATTGAAAAATGTTATTTTGTTTTAATCGTACAAAAAATCACTACTGCTAGATATAGAAATGTGACAGAATGATGATTATAATTACAATTAATGAAGTATTAAAAAATTTTATTTATCATCGGAAAAGTAAGTTAATATACTATGTAAAATCCTAAAATTTTAAAACTTTCATGTTTTCAAAACGTCACATCTATAAACATTTCTATACAGATGAGAAAATATTAGATTTTTGCATATTGGCAAAAATTACATATATGGTTTGTTCGTATACCTAGCGTGCAATTTCTCATTTAAAGTTTCTATAAAAAAGATTAATTTATTACCTTTAAATACTATAAAATAAAATGTTAATACAATAAGTCTAGAAACAACAACTAATTTTTTATACGTATCAAAAAAAGACAATTCTGTGATAAATATAAACTATTATAATTGCGCTAAATGAGAGACTAGGTTAATCTAATAAGACATAAATGAACAAAAATATGTCCTTAGAAAAAAATATTCTGTATTTTATTATTCCTTAATTAAAAATTTGTGTAATTAAAGAAAAGAGCAACGGACAAAAAGAGAGCCGTTTCGTTTAATGCACATTCATTGATTTGTATCAAAGTACATGTAAACATAATAAATAAAACACGAGCTCCATCGGCAAAAAACTTCTCAGATGAAGTAATTTGAAGCAGGATGAAGTAAATTAGGTGGAAACATTCGATCAAATAAACACACTTTTATTTTTATTTTTAAAGAGTCCATGGAACAAAAAAAAGATTTTTCTTTTAATTTGAAAAGAACTGTATTTTAGACATCCTAGGATATTTTAGTACTTTTGATAAATGAATCAACTTACTCTTTTTATTATTTTTCTTGTCTAACATGTGAAAGGAATGTCAAAACTGATAAAGTAAAATATAAACTTCGAATGAATGTACGTGAGCAGGGAGCAATACTAAAGATAAATAACTTCAAAAAATTTCATCTTATTTAAGATTAGACAGTTTTGTTGTCTTAACGGGTGACAGTTTGAAAACCCATGCTAAGGAAATTTATAGCATGTTACTTTTTTAAAAGAGTAATCAAATGCAATGCAAATAACGAACTGAATTTAAAACAAATATATTTCGCACTGGTACGGCTTCGAACATCATAAAGTGCTTTTGCCATTTAATATAGAAGGAACTAATATAAACTGAATATTTAAAGACAAAAAATGTTATTATTAAAACATTGTTACTATCTAAATTCTGACGTTTGAAAGAAATGTTGAAACTGATGAAGTTTCGATAAATTTCAAATGCTTCTACTTAAAAAAGGCAACTACAGATAAACAAATTTAATTTCAGATTAGTCACTTTGGATGGTTTATCGACTTACAGTTGGAGAATTTTTAATTAGGCAGTTCATAATCTATTATTCTTTTAAAAGGGATTTTAAATGTAATGCAAGTTATGAACTGAACTAATAATAAATATGCAGTGGTGCCCAAAAGTGCAGGAACGAACACAAAATGCTAATTTTGTTAGATGTGAATATTCAAAAGAAAATGATGTATACATCAGGTGTAACAAGTAAGTCTTTACAGCGCAGTCAGTCGACATGACATCACTTTCACGTTACAAATTGTCACAAGTATAACAGTCACTACGGTGAACTAAAATGTGATATATTTCATTTTCTTTACCATTACTCTCAAGTAAACGTTATTTGGTGGTTCCACTGAGAAATCACTGTAACTTGCTTTCTGACAAGTTCCCAAGAGACGCAACAATACAGTCTACCTTGTGATTCTTATGCGAGGACAGCCATTTGGATACTAAACTGTGAAGTTATTATATGCATAGCATTGTGATGAGTCAACAAAAAACGTCCCAAAGACGTTATATGCAACTGTCAGTTCGCATACATTTGGAGAAACTACTATGAAGTCACACGATGACTTGATTTTGTTGTCAATTGGGGAACTCCTCACAAAATAACTAGAGAATCTGCAGATTAGGAGCCTCAACGTCAGTTCTGAAAGTCATTGTTTTTTAATCTCACTTTTCATGTTGTTTAGCATCTTAAAATCTGCAATTTTTTTTTACATTACATACATATTGATAGGCATATAAAATACTTCGTAGGTTTCACAAATTAGAAGCGTTAAATTAAACACGGTTTATGCAATGGCATTCTGAAATTCTTATGAACTTCTTATTCATGTAACTTTTTAGATTAAAAATATAAACTTGTATTAAAATAAATTCTTCATTTTTGTCAATATTGTACAAAAATAATTTATTTTGATCATAAAATATTGCAGCTAAATAGTGCGAGTTACTTGAATTTTATTATTTTGATATTCTTTGAAATAGGGTTGATAAGCAATTAATAAATTAAAGAGCAAATTAAAAAGAAAAGAATTTTAAAATTTGTAAAAAATATGAAAATAAAATGTTTTATATTTTCCGAACAGATGCAAAAAATGTTCCAATAATTAAACACTTAATTTCTAAATTCTAATGAATGTATCAGCAAATTTCCAAAGCTATTGGATATATTTAAAACGTCCAAATCGAATATTTAGAATTAGTAATTTTAAATTTAAATCCATTATTCAAATAGGTGATTTTGTTTCAGTTAAAATGAAGTTTAAAAATCTTCTGCAATCCAAAAGGAAAGCATTATGACCTAAAAAGAAATACTCTATATTTTTCGAACGAATGAACCAAATGTAACTAAAAACTATACAGCTAATTCCGGGTACCTCACCAACATACTCACCAAAAATCAACCTAATAGGACAATTTTTACGGCAGTTATCGCGGAACAGACAGACAAACAGACAGACAGACAAACAGACGGAAACCAAAAACTTTTCGCGTCTCTACAGTGAGCCTCAACTGACGTTTCGGCAACTATGATGGAAATTTTTATAGGAGTCTCCAAATGACGGTCACATGAGTATCACTAGGTGATTGCATTGCAATGTGACCTGATGACTTGTCAGAAAGGAACAGTGACCCTGACGTCTCGGTGGAGTCACCAAATGATATTTACTTGAGAGTAATATTGAAATGAATGAAAGCTATCATATATAGCTTCACAATAGTGACTGTGACGCTAAGACTATTGATGACGTGATAAGGACATCACATGTGCTGTAGGGAGAGAATCTGTTTGGTACACATGTTATCTATATCGCTTTCTTTTGATTTACCATGCAACCAAATTATAATTTTTGTTTGTTGTTTAACTTCTTACACTGAACACCAGTGTATTTCGCGTTTGTACACTTTAGGAGTACATTTATTCACGCACTTCTAAGAATAGATTGAACTAAAATAAATTCAATATTTAAAGAAATAATATGACATTATTACAGCGATGTTACTATCTAATTGTTATTATAGGAAAGAAATGCCAAAACTGTTAAGTAAAAGATAAACTGCGAATGCGTGTACATGAAAAGAAAACTATATTACATATAAACAATTTTAAAGGATTTCATGTTACTTAAGATTAGCCACTTTGGATTTCTTGTTAATCAGCAGTTAGATACTTTTTAGTTGGGTTATTAACATCAGTTAATTTTATTAAAAGCGCATTCAAATACAATTTAAATTGTGTACTGAATTTAAAATAAATATATTTGCGTAGTACACCTTGAAATATCATTAAGTGCCTTTTCTGAGAATAAGTAGAACTAAATTTAACTTAATATTTGATAAAATAAAACATATTTTTTTCTGTTTTTGAACCATTCTTTGCAAGAAAAACATTTTTTGTTTTAGAGAAGAATTATACTTTAAACACGTTTAATCTTTGATAAATTAAGTAACTTACCTTTTAATTATTTTTCTTGTCTAACATTTGAAATTAATGTCAAAACTGATAACGTAAAAAATAAACTTTGAATGATTGTATGTGAAAAGGAAACTGTACTACAGATAAACAACTTTAAAACATTTCATGTTGTTTTAGAGTAGCCATTATGGATGTCTTTTCGATTGATAGTTAGAGAATTTTAAGTTAGGTAATTCGAGTAATTCCCATTATTTTCTTAAAAACATACTTAAATGCAATGCAATATGTGAACTAAATTTAAAATAAATATATTTTGAGTTGGTACATCTTAAAACATCACGTAGGAACATCGTCTAAATATAGGCCGAACAAAATAAATGTATTACTTTGTGAAAGAATATAATAGTAATAATATATTGTCAATATTCTATTTTATAAACATCTTTAATAACAAATTAGTCGTTGAAATTTTGTAAACCGTTTTTCACATTTATAACGCCAAAACTGACATCAAATGAATTGTGCGTATTATAGAATAAATATTTTAGACAATACACTGTTATAAATTTGCAGCAAACAGGCCAGACATTTGACCGTTTTTATAGAAAACGGTTACATAACCTCAATTTAACTTCATTCTAACCATATTATTGCCTATCTTACGGTCAGAATAGAGTTAAATTACGGTTATGTAACCGTTTTCTATAAAAAAGGTCGAATGACTCGACAGTTTGCTGCAATTCTTTAACAGTGTATTTTCATTGGAATAAAGTACGCTGAAATTTTAAAATTTAACATTTATTAACACAAAAGCAGTTATATTTTTTACTTCGATAGGAAATGTATTTAGGTATATTGCATTATTTTCAATATAAATTTCGTAAAACTGATGTATTTAAATGACTGTAACTTTTGAAGGACAAACAAGCAAATGACAAATTTATATGTACAAAATCGATTAAAATATTAACTACAAACCTTCCAGATCACTTTTCCTGACAGCTCTAGGAAAGTTTCAAGTTAAATGACTTCGATTTGCTATCCCTAAAGTATGCGTTATTAGTTTATATTTTGTTTTACACCTCGAGCGTATTTAAATCACATTTAGATATGTATTTAATATTCCAGTAACCTATGTTGTATGGTGCCAAGCAATATCTCTATCTTTTAGATTTAAACTAATTGGACCTACCAAATGCGTCTTTAACAGCAATTTAATTTCCTTTAATATGCATAATTGCTACGTAGTCTACACTGTTAAAAGTTTGAAGCAAACTCTCCAGTCATTTGACCGTTTTTATTGAAAACAGTTACATAACCACAATTAAACTCTATTCTGATCATAATATGGACAATATTATGATCAGAGTAGAGTTGAAATACGGTTATGTAACCGTTTTTCATGAAAACGGTCAAATGACTGGATAGTTTGCTGCAAATTTTCAACAGTGTATATGAATACTTATAGTTATAAATGAAACAATGTTTTACTATATTTTACAGATCCGTGAAATCAATATATGTAACGATTGTATACAGAATGAAATCTGTATTTTTTTTTTTTTTGTAATTTTTGTATGTAAGAAATATTTTTCTATAAACATAATAATGAAAAGTTTATAAAATATAGTTTATAAAACTATAAAATAACCGTGCTTTTATTTTTCATTGAGATTTGGAAACATTAAAACTTTGTAGAAACATAGTTCCGATTTCGATCTCTATTTAATCATGCGTTAAGTGTGAGAAGTGTGATAACACACAAGAAGAACTGCACTTCGTTTTCCCGATGAGATCAAAGATTCTTTACATCGAGAAATCACTGGCGAGGAGAAAACAAATTATTTTATCAGAGTAACATCATAAGTTTTTCAAACTCTTCGTAAAAACAAATTAGAAAATGCAACAAAAAATTGTTTCTTTATAAAACTGGAAAGGGGAAATTTCTTTCAACCGTTATAGAAAAAAAAGTTTGAACGACAAAACTTTTTTGATACGAAAAAAATGTTTAATAATATCATTTATTTAATATAGTGAAAATTTCTTACCATCATCAACTTTTTAAAGACAACAGCAATAAATATACTTTTATTAATTTATAAACTTTTTTTGTTGTTTTAGGATTAGTGTGTTTATGAAGTCTTTAATAAAGTATATTAGTACATAGCTTTCATTATGTATTACTTAGATATATAGACATTCATAACTATATATACCGTATATAACAGCAGTTTAGATTAAAATACAAATCATATAAATTGACAGGTTCGCGTACTCGCTGGATTTGAAAATAGAAGATTAAAAATTAAGAAAATATGACGGAAGTACTTGAAATTTCTTCATTAATGAACATTGTACATATCGTACGTTCTGATATCGCATTGCCTCTTTTAGGTAACTTTCAATACAAAAAACTACCTATTGTAGCCATTCGGACGAAAGCAATTCCAAAAAAATTTGGTATATTTTCACCGATCATGATCCCCTGAGCCCCAAACCACTCTCCGTTCAAATGTTGATTTATATATATACATGGTGTGTTCTGAAATAGTAGGACTATTTTTTTTATTATTATTCATGAGAATAGTACAAACGATTGGAATTTTTCAAAGTAGCACCCTTCCGCATCTACACACTGCTGCCAACAAGTTTTCCAGTTTTCGTACGCCTCCAGGAACGCCTGGACCGGAATGCTATTTAGCTCCTTCATCACGGCCTGTTGAACCACCTCTACCGAGCCGTGATGCTTCCCCTTGAGTGTCGATTTTATTCTCGGGAATAGAAAAAAGTCTGGCAGGCCAAGTCGGGGCTGTAGGGGGGATGAGGCATCGTTGCCACATTGAGCTGGGCCAAATACTGCACTACGCGAAACGCTGTGTGTCTCGGCGCGTTGTCGCGATCTCAAAAACTTGGGTTTGAGGAATGTCAATTCATCAGCAATCATTCTGATACTCATCCTACAATCACTGTTCAGTAAATTTTTTACTTGCGAAACATTTTCTTTGGTCTTGCTCGTTGAAAGGCGTCCGGAGCGGTCGTCGTTTTCCACTCTTTCCCTACTTTCTCGGAACAGTTTGTGCCACTCAAAAACACCCGATCCACCCATGGCAGCATCACCGTAGGGCTCCTGCGAGTCTCTTTGCCCTTTTTATCAATCTTTACAGAAAATTTGATCGCGCATCGCTTCTCTAGAAAACGCTCCATGATTCTCCGTGACGAGGCGTTTCGACAGAACTTCACAGTACAAGCGACCTGCTCCCTTCAACTGCCGAGTGCCGACTGCCGATTTTTCCCAGCATTCCCAATATCCCCCTCCACCGATCGTACGCGCGCAGACCGCCTCTCGTCCGCCCGTTCGCTCAGGAAAAAAACAGTCCTACTAATTTCAGAACAGACCCTATATATCCACATATATATATATATATATATATATATATATATATATATATATATATCTGACATATGTCATGCTGTAACTCTCTTATTTATGAACCAATTTGGAAGTAACTGAGTATGTGTATAGGACATACCAAGGTTTCAACCGAGTTCGACGGCCAGCTTCATCCGCCATCTTGTTTCAAAATGGCGGCCAGTTAAAAAATTTAAATTTTTTAAAAATTCAAAAACATGTACAAAAAAATTATAAATTGAAAACATTGTTTATGTTAAGTGTTAGATCGTGATACAGGAATTCTGGAATATTTTTTGTTTTTGTTTTTTCTTAGAAAATGGCAGAGATATGGCAGTTTCAATTTCTAATCTGGCTGAGATTTTGAAAGAATCTGATATTTGTTATGCTGTAACTCTCGTATTTATGAACCGATATGAATGTGACTGATCATGTGTACAGAACATACAAAAGTCTAGAACGAGTTCGTTGGCCAGCTTCAAACGCCATCTTGTTTCAAAATGGCGGCAAGTGTATTTTATTTATTTTTTAAATTTAAAAAAAATTATAAAAAATTATAAATTGAAAAAGTTGTTTCCGTTAAGTGTTAGATCGTGATACAAGTATTCCGGAACCTTTTTTGTTTTGGCTTTATCTTAAAAAATGGCAGAGATATGGCAGTTTGAAATTCTAGGTTTGCTGACATTTTGAAACAATCTGATTTTTGTTATGTTGTAACTCTCATTCAAATTCAATATTAACGAAAACCGGATTGAATCTTCTATAATCGGGTTCCATGCAATTTATCTTCGGGTGTTTGAGTAAAATAAGTTCTATTTTTAAAAACATGGACTATGAAAGCTACCTTTTTCTCCCGGTACAGGCCGGAAGGAATTTTTACCGTTATAGGTGTATAATTATTTTAGATTACAATGTTCTTTATTGTATTTTCATGCTACGTATCTTATGAAGGTATCTTTACAGAGAAGGGTTTGTGCGTAATACAGCGAATATACCAAAAAATGTAGTTTAAAATTTTAGGTGTGCATATGGCGTCAGGATATATGGTGATGAAGTGCAATATGGCATAAACAGAGAAAAATGTCGAACAGAAATTACGGACTACAGAACGGAATGATTTATAGTACAATATGTTCTAAAAAATTAAGTACTTACTACAGACAAAAATGGCCACTTTCAGATGAAGTCAAATGTTTATAACTAAAATATAAATAATTGTGAATTTATACATATACTTATACTAGAAACTGGATCAATTGTCACCATTTCTGAAGCGCTTAAGAGCCTACGCTAGCCATGCAAAGAAACGCGCAAGGTAATGTTAAGTCTGTGTGAAGATTATTTTAAAATTTCTCGCTTGCATTTTAATATTTTTAAATGATATGTTTGAATCGGATAACTGAGGTTGATCTCTAACCCGGCTAGTTTTTAATTTTTCGATTTTGTTTGCATATATTTTTTTTAGAAAGTTACTTTTCCCGAACCTGTTCAAAGAAGTGCATTAAAAAATACTGCAAACAAAATCGAAAAAGTAAAAACTAGCCCGGTTAGAGATCGACTTCAACTATCCTATACAAATAATAATAATAATAATAATAATAAATAAATAAATAAATAAAATAAAAATACCGTATATACTCGCGTATAAGTCGACCCCCTAAGTTTTTACTTCAATTTTGCATAATATCTTACGTTTCGCGTCCGAAGAAAAGATGGGAGAAAAACACGCGCTCCATATGGTAGGAGAGATTCGCCAATGCGAAAAAGTGGTAAGTAAATAAAAGCAAATCAATGAAATATTTTTTAATGATAAATTATTATTGTTGTATATTTTAAATGTTATTTTATTATTCTTACACATAAAAACCATAATTTTGGTATTTGAAGCTTTTTTTTTTGTTGTTAATTTAATTGACTCGCGTATAAGTCGACCCCTCCCCCCCAATTTGCTTGCCGAAAATTGTCAGAAATTCCTCAACTTATACACTAATATATATGGTATGTACATCGTTTATAACACTATTGCCGGTTAAGGAAATATAAAAATATAACAGAAAAATTATATTTAATAAATATAATTTGTTGTTTACGATTAACATAACGCTTTATTTTATATATTTTTCAGATATTTTCAAATTGATTTCATTTCATTATTATATGTAAATTAAAAAAAAATAAAAAATCTGGGCAATTAGATCAACGTTTAAGTGTCTTGACCTACATTCCTTAAACGAATTTCCATTTCATTGACATAAAAATCGATATCGATTAAATTTAAGTTATCTTTTTTTTCTTGTAAAAGAACTATCTTTTCTTTATTGTCTCTAAAGTACAAGTGAATTCTCTGGTTTGAATTATTTACATTCAAATCTCGTTTCAAATTACATGTCCAAAGAACAGCTAACTTAAAAACTTTTATTTAAAGGGAGAAAGCAAATAAAAAGAAGTTTAATCTCTTAAACTGTTAGAAATAAAGAACTCTCCCTAGAAAATCATTATTTTATAGTAACACATATTTTGTAATTGAAAGTAGAAAAAAATACATGTATTTATTTTCATTTAAAAAACTTCTTTATAGGAAATGAAATTTCATTTTATGAAAAAAAAAATCCAGAAACATAATAGAATTTACAAAAATATTCGAAACAACAATAAAAAAAGAAAGCAGTAAAAAAAAACAATGCACCACCCTGTTATCGCAACATTATGCTAACCTAACTTATAAAATCTGACTAAATTCTATAGAATACTTATTCTTCGATGCTTTAATGTGAGGAAGATTTGTTATTCAAAATGACATCGGCGACATCAAAATATATATTTTATGATACTTGTAGTATCATGATATATTGTATCATGAAATTAAAATGAAATCTTATATATTATATTATATGATTTCATTTTAACTATATATATATATATATATATATATATATAATTAATTATGTGCTCAAATTACGGGGCCGCATGAAATGAATTCGAAGTCCGTACGCAGCTCATGTTTTGTGAGTGACTACCTCTGTCCTAGAGTTATACATTTATAAGGTTACAAAGGCACATCCCTTCCATTTTTTACTCAAAAACGAAATGTAAACATATAAGTTCACAAGAAAATAAACTAATGCTTTACTGCTTTCCTTTTTAAATTCGTAGAATGTAATTGAAATGCATAACATGAATTCAATACTAAAATTTTATAATTCATTCTAAACGAAATAGGTCAATATTCAAACACACTGCCAACTTAAAATGTATTATGTTAAACTCACTAAACATTTGGTGTAACTGCTTACATAAAAAGCATTTTTTTAGAATTAAGAAAGAAAATTTGAAATTTATATTATAAATGAATATGTTTGAATGTAAATTTATCTTTTTTATTTAAATCTGGTATTAAATAATTCGGAGTGTAATCTAGCTATTACAGATATTTTAAAAAATGTATATAAGCAACATACGTGTATTGATTACAAAGGAAAACCTAATAGTTGACGAATAAATTGGGTAGAAAGTAAATTGTATTACGATACTGCAAATAGAAACATTGACAAAGAGTTACTAAAAAGTCACTTATAATATGTAATAAAACAAAAAAAATAATTACAGATACTAATTTATGACGTGAATTATTTATAGCAAAAGACTTAGAGTCTATACAAATGGTTAGGATTGAATACCGCATTTTAATTTTATGTTAAAAAGAAAAAAGAAAAAGGTTAGTGTGTATTTATTTGTGGATATCTAACATCCAACTAAGGTCAAAATACTATAGTTATTTCTTTTTTCAGTCACTCAAAAATATCTGCATTTTCCGAGTGCAATATTTAAAAAATACATTAATTCATTTACAACTGTTTTTATACGTTATATTTACAAAATAAAACTAAGTGCATGTTTTTCGTTTTGATTGCCTCGTATTTTTCCTTTGTACTACATCGTTACCATCTTTATCTATTATTATTATTTAATTTTCGCGGGAAGAATATTTTTTCTATTTTTTAATTCGGTCTGAATCAGTGATATTATAATATATTGTACTTTCAAAACTTGTGTCCAATATTTTCTTACTCTAAAAACAATAGGAATTTAATAAATTCAATATCATTTTATTTCATTCATGCAATTTATTCATCCAATTAGAGAACAGGAAAATCTGATTCGTTTCTCTCCGTTTTTTACTGCCAATGATTCAGAAAGTAAGGAAAATGGAATTCGATAAAGCTATCAATTTTCATTAATGTCACAGATTGTCCGTAGACTAATTAAGTCCTCAAAAGTGAATTAGTAAACGGTAATCGAAAAAAGCATTAATTATTGAAAACGTTTTAATGCGAAAATTTTAGAAACTTGTCGTTTAATTGAGAGAGAATTTGTTTTAATATTATGTATTTTCTTTAAATAAAAATAATGTAACTTTTATATAAATTCAGAGTTGTCTTAATGATACAAAAGAGAATAATAAGTCATTTAAAACTAGCCATACACTTTATATGAAAAAAAAAGCAATAAATTTAATGTCACCTTATTATCTTTGTGAAATTAGAACAACTACGCAAAGAATAAGAAAACTGGTTGTTTTTTCTTTGCTAGCGAGGATCTAGAAAGTAAGAGAAATGGTATTCGATAAAGTTATCAATTTTCCATTAATGCTACAGATTTTCCGTAGACTAGATCATCAAAAGAGACTTAATAATCGGTAATCGAAAAGAGATATTAATTATTGAAAAAGATTCAATGTGGACATTTTAGAAACTTGTCATTTTACTATTATTTGTGAGATTTTTCTGACTATATTGTGATTTATTTAACACTAGAACGGCGGTAGGGGTCATTTTGACCACTGAGCATTGTTCTCCGTTGATTACTTTTGTTTAGTTGGAAGAAATTTTTTGAAATGTTTTGACTTTTACTAAATAGATAACAAATATTAAAAAAAATAATAATTCAGCATTCTAGATTTGTTAGTTTTTGAAATATGGGACAATATTGAATATATATACATATGAAATATATATATATATGAAATATTGATGAAAAAAGTATTAATTTATAAATTGTGTTTTATTTTATTTAGCATTAGTTTTAATTTGTGAAACCAATCAATTTTTGTATCAAATTAACGAGTTATTTGAGTAGTTGTAGCATGATCCAATTGATCGCCCTGTAGGCGTTACATTTACAGTACTTTAAAAATTCAATAAATTATCAAGTAATATTAAATATAAATTAAATATAAATGATGAAATACACGAAAACTACATACTTTTCCGATGTATGACATTTAAAACTGTTTTATCGTTGTTATTTCAGTAGTTTCATCGAGGGGTCAAAATGACCCCTTCCCGCCGTTCCAGTAGGTAAGATTTTTCCGCCGTTCTAGTGTTAAATAAAAACAAAATACTTAATTTTTTAATCCAGAATTCATAGTGCAGAAAAGAACTATAAGCAATTTAAAGCTAATCATGCACTTTCTAGAACAAAAATAATTTATTATGTTTATTGTCATCTTGTTTTGGTGAAATGTTTGTATCCACTCATAGAATAGGGACAACTGATTGGTTTCTGTCTTCTTTCTATTGGCGAGGATTTAGAAAGTAAAGAAAGGGGAATCTAATAAAGTTATCAATTTTCCATTAATGGCACAGATTCTCTGTAGACTAGTTAAGTCCTCAAAAAGGTTTTAATAAACTGTAATCTAAAAAAGTATTAATTATTGAAATGTTTTAATGTGAAATTTATAGAATCGTGTTCTTTAATGATACTTTTTTCATTATTGTGTACGTCCTAATTCTATCTTTTTTTTAAAGGTGTAACTTTTATATAAATTCAGAATTGTCGAAATTATACATAAGAGATTGATAAATCATTTAAAGCTAATCATATATATTTTCTGGTGCAAAAAGAACTTGATAAATTTAATGTCAACTTGTTATCTCTGAGAAAATTCTACAGAGAATAAGGAAAACCATTTGGTGTCTGTTTGATTTCTTCTTTCAGGGTATGAATATACTTTCAAAGGATTTAGAAAGTATTTGCAAAGTGTAATTCAATAAAATTATCAAATTCCCTTAGTGCCACAGATTCTCCCTAGACTGTAGATTATCAAAAGAGACTTAATAATCGATAATAAAAAAAAGATATTAATTATTGAAAAATATTCAATGTGGACATTTTAGAAACTTGTCATTTAACTATCCTGCGTCAGATTACTTCTAATTATAATGTAATGTATTTAAATGAAAACAAAATACTTAAATTTTTAATTTAGAATTGTTGCAATGGTGTAAAAGGAAACAATGTGGAATTTAAAACTTATTATATATTTTTTTAATACATAAATAATGTATTATGTTTAATGACACCTAATTCTTTTGGTGAAATTTCTGTATCCACTAAGAGAATAGCGACAACTGATTGTTTTCAGTTTTCTTTGTATTGTGGAGGATTTAGAAAGTAAGGAAAGGATAATCTGATAAAGTTATAAATTTTTCATTAATGCCACACGTTCTTTGTAGAGTAAGTACACCCTCAAAAAGGATTTAGTAAACTGCAATCTAAAAAATGCATTAATTATTGAAAATGTTTTAATTTGAAATTTGTTGAACTGTGTCCTTAATGATACATATTTCTACTATTGTATGTATGTTCGTTTTTAAAAAATAGATGTAACTTTTATATACATTCAGAATTGTCCATATTATTTAAAAGAGAAATGTTGAATCATTTAAAGCTAATCATACATATTTTCTGGTGAAATAAGAACTTAATAAATTTAATTTCAACTTATTATCGTTGTGAAATTTCTACACCACTTACAGAAAACCGATTGGTTTCTGTTTGATTTATACTTTCAAGGGTTTAGAAAGCATAAGGAAAGTGGAATTCAATAAAATTATCAGTTTTCAACTAATGCTACAGATTCTCCGTAGACAAGCTCATCAAAAAAGACTTAATAATCGATAATCGAAAAGATATATTAATTATTGAAACAGATTTAATGTGGTAATTTTAGAAACTTCTTATTAAAACTATTCTATGTGAGATTTCTTCTGACTATAATATAATTTATTTAAATAAAAAAATATTTAATTTTTTAATCCAGAATTGTTCCAATGGTGCAAAAGGAATGGAAAATATGGAATTTAAAGCTAATCATACACTTTCTAGAACAAAAGTATTTATTATGTTTAATGTTACCTTATTCTTTTGGCGCAATTACTGTATCCACTCAGAGAATAGGGACAACTGATTGGTTTCTGTTTTCTTTCTATTGTCGATGATTCAGAAAGTAATAAAAGGGAAATCTGAGAAAGTTATCAATTTTCCATTAATACCACAGATTCACTGTAGATTAATTAAATCCTCAAAAACGATTTATAGTCCAGTCATTTGGTAGAAAATAAAGGAAAGTTTTGATATTTGGTTCCTTTACGTTTTCAGTGTCGCTGAACACGAATCCGAAGTTTTCCAACAAATTTTTTTTCGGGAAATACGTTTTTTTCTACAAAAAAACATTTTTAAAAACGTATTTTATTCAGTTTTTACGAAATAACTCGAAAACTATGCATTTTGCGTGAAAGTCAACAAACTATGAATTAAAGAAAATGAAATTTTCTATAACTTATGTACTGAAAGTTTTTTCTCTGTTCAATGGTTTAGCCGTGAGAGTGTCGCAAAAATGTATGTTAAAAACAAAAAACTAAAAAAACGAGAATTACGGCACTGTACGTCGATATAACATGAAACTAACCATTTTACGCAAGCGTTAACCATTAATGATACTAACCATTAAATGATTAACAATATTTTATGAATTTGAGGTAGATGAAAAGTGTGGATCTGGAACCAGAGGAAGGTGGGAGCAGTGGAGCCACCTTCTCTCATGAGTCGAGGGTGCCCCTCCTCGTACTCTTAGATAACTTAAAATTGGGAGTGTCAAAAGACAAAAAACTGTAAAAACCGGGAATTACGGCCATGTACGTCTATGTAACATGAAAATTATATATTTTAAGCAAACGTTGACTATTAATGATTTTAAATCTATGTGATTTACTACATTTTACAATGAAGATGTCTGATAATAAAGACGATGACTGTACGAATCGTCTGAATGAATCATTATTTAGTAGACAACGAGTTGGTTCTATCAATCCCACAACTTTGTTTCAATGAATTTTGGTTGCAAAGCATTCTGATGAAGACCTTCAAGAGTTTTTGACATACGATCTAGGCCCTTATTCCTTATCCCTATTTGACAATGGCTTAAGACTAGGAACCATATCTACTCTCTACAACGCATTTAAACCCCTAACAAGCAAGTGGTTCAGTTTCAGCATTCAATTCGTCATATATGGTGGTTTGTTTATTGCATAAGGTTGTTTGGCCTAAGAGTCAGTCTTTTTCAACAATCTGCGACAAATATGTTGAGTATCTATAGTCAAAATACCAACCGCAGGCAGTAGTTGTCTTTGATCGCTAACCTGATGAGTTACAAAGGTGATACAAAAACTGCTGAGCATATGAGACAAGCAAAGAAACATGCTTCAACTGACATATTGTTCAACGGTACAATGATACTTAACATTTCCATAGAAAAGTTTCCTGCTAACCCCAAAAACAGGTTTTGGTTAATATCTATGATGATTGACAAGTTATCAGCAGCAGATATTACATGCAAGCAAACAAAAGATGCAGACACCTTGATTGTAAACATTGCTTTGTCCTTGGCTCCATCAAATAAGATGGTGATTATAGTTGGCGAGGATGTAAAACTCTTGGTCATTTTGATAGGTTTCTGCAGGGCTGAAAACGTTTTCTTTTTAAACCCTGGGAAGGACGCCATTTCTCCAGCGACATCTTTTACAACTAATGCTGTGAATTCAACGGTTGTGGTAAACATCCTCTTCCTAGATGCTATGAGCGGGTGCGATACAATGTCAGTAAAGTTTATGCAAGGAAAATGAAGTTCTTCAAAACTCTTGTGAAGAATCCAGATGTCGCTGCTGTTGTTAAAGTATTCAAAGTTTCGAACTCTACTCTGGAGTTTATTGCAGCTTCTGGGTAACGTTTCCTTGCCTCGCTGTACGGCTATAGTTAAACGAATGTGCCTTCGCTGAACCACCTAAGGTATATTTTGTACAAGAAACTGCCAACAAAATTATGGGTGCAAGAAGGCAGGTCTTAGTTGTTCCAATATGTGCCTCAACTGCGAAGGGAACTGCAACAACATTCAGTGATGAATCAAGACGCGGAAGATGAGTTATATCTTGAAACTGAGCTGGAGATGGATTGCTCACCCATTGAATCCATGGACCCAATGGAAGAGGAACAATCCATGACACAAGGTATGAAATATTTATCATTAAAAAAACATTTATTCTATAATGTTGGTAGTAAATAAAAAACCCCACTAATTCCATAAGTCTATTTTCTATGTTGTAGATGTCGATGAACAGCAGAGTCCTTCCAATAAAAGAATGCGGAAATAAGATTTTTGCTGTTCTACTTTATGCAAATATACTTACTAATGTACATAATTATTTATAGTTGAATAATGACTCATAGTGAGTCGTCGTATTTATTATCAGGCAACGGCATTGTAAAATGTAGTCAATCACATAGCTTTTAGTCAACGTTTGCTTAAAATGGTTAATTTTCATGTCACAAAGACGTACAGGGCTCTAATTCCCGTTTATTATAGTTTTTTGTCCTTTACTCCCTCTGAATTTTACCTCCTCTCAGAGTACGACATCTCCGATGGAGGAGCACCCTTAACATATGAGAGGAGGCGGATCTGCTCCATTGCTCCCACCTTCCCCTGGCACCGGATCAGCGTTTTTCCTCTACCTCAAATGCATAAAATATAGTCAATCATATAATCGTTAGTAGCATTAATGGTTAATGTTTGCGTAAAATGGTTAGTTTTATGTTACATCGACGTACAGTTCCATAATTCTTGTTTTTTTACAGTTTTCTTTTTGTTTTTAACACCCATTTGTGCGGCACTCTTACGACTAAATTTATAATCATTTATAATAATTTATAATCACGGCTAATTTTATTCTCTTTAATTCATATACTGTCGTTTTTCACGCAAAATGCATAGTTTTGGAGTTCTTTTGAAGAAACAGAGAAAAGTCCGTTTTTTACAGGTTTTTTCTAAAAAAAACGCATTTCCTGGGACAAATTTTATTGCAAAACTTCAGTTTCGTGTTCAGTGACCCACAAAACATATAGAAACCAAATATCAAAACTACACAAAAACTTTTCTTTATTTGCCCTTTTTTAGCCCCTAATGCCCGGACAATTTGGAAACTGTAATCTAAAAAAGATATTAATTTATTGAAACTTTTTAATGTGATATTTGTAGAATCGTGTCCTTTAATGATACTTTTTTTACTATTATGTGTGTTCTTAAAAAACAAAGTGTAACTTTTATATAAATACAGAATTGTCCAAATGACACAAATCAGAATAACAATTCATTTAAAGTTCACAATACATATTTTATGGTGCAAGAATAATTTAATAAATTTAAATTTAACTTATTATCTTTGTGCAATTTTTACAATCACTCACTCAGAGACTGGGGAAAAGTTATTAGTTTCTGTTTAATTTCTACTTTCGAGGATTTAGAAATTAAGGAAACTGAAATTCGATAAAGTTATGAAATTTTCGTGAATGCCACAGATTCTCCGTAGACTACTTAAATCATCAAAAAGAACTTAATAGTCTGTAATCGAAAAAATACAATAATTATCGAAAAAGATTTAATGTGGAAATTTTAGAAACTTGTAGTTTAACTATTATTTATGAGATTGTTTTTCTCACTAAGATGTAATTTATTTAAAATTTTAAAAAGTGTGTAATCGTTTTAATCCGGAATTGTTAAAATGATTCATAAGAGAATAAAAGTTCATTTAAAGCTAATCATGCCCTTACTAGAACAATAAGAATTTATTAATTTTAATGTCATCTAATTATTTTTGAGAAATTTCGACATTTACTCGAAGAATAACCAAAACTGCTTGATTTCACTTTACTTTTTACTGACGAAGATTTAAAATGTAAAGGTAATGGAATTCGATAAAGTTATCAATTTTCAATTAATGCCATAAATTCTTCTTATAATAAGTAAATCATCAGAAAGGACTTAATAATTGGTAATCGAAAAAATATATTAATTATTGGAAATGTTTAATTGGAAAATTTAAAAACTTGACGTTTATCTATTATCTGTTTTTTTTCTCACAATGAAGTAATTTATATAAATTAAAAAAGAGTATTTTTTTAAATCCAGAGTTGCCCAAATGGTACATAAGATAATAAAAGGTCATTTAAAGCTTATTACGGAAACGCTTATTAAGAAAAAAATAATTTATTAAGTTTAATGTTACCTTATTATTTTAGGCAAAATTATACGTCCTCTTACAGAATAAAGAAAACTGATTAGTTTCTCTTTGCGTTTTACTGGTAAGGATTTAAAAAGTAAGGAATATGGAATTCGATAAAGTTATCAAGTTTTCATTAATGCCGCAGATTCTCAGTGGAGTAATTAAAACATCAGAAATATCTTTAAAAAATATAAGAAAATATCCATTAATCACTGAAAAAGGTTAAAATCTATTACTTTTATATAAATCCAGAATAGGTATTGAAGATGATGAGTCAGTATGATGAGTCAGTATGATATGAGTTAGTATGATAAGTCATTTAAAGCTAAACATGGACTTTTTAGAGCAAAAAGCACTGCTTAAAATTTAAAAAAAAAAGTTTTTTTTTTCTGTATGATTTCATCACTTTACTAGTGCAGCTTTGCTTTTAAACAATCGATATCTTCTTCACGGGCTTAAAACTTTGGTTTTATCATATGTTTATCATATGTGTATCTGTTTCATCCATAATTAATTACATTGTATATAAATTCATATAATAAGAGGATCGGCTTTTACATATTTACAAAAATACATTGTACATTCACTACATAAAAAATTACACGGTATATATATATTTTTTTAGAATAATGTGTCATATATTATTTTAGAATTACCATGAGATTGAAAATATAAAAAGGAAAATATACAGTTTTGCGCTATTACTAGTATTAAAGCTGAAAATGAAGCTATAAAAATTTTGTATAATTTAAAACAAAATATTTAAGTTATAGAAATACGTATTAATATGTGTTATAAAGTAAAGCACTTATCAAATTATCGAATTATTGAGTTTTTCTTATAAAATAAATTTTAAAATAACTTACAAATGTAGTGACATTTAAACGCGTAAACAAATCATACATAGAACGTTTTTCTGTTTACATTACGAAATTTTACAGCTTTTATCTATATAATGCACATTTAAATGTTCTTATATGGAATATAAAAATTAAAATGTTATTTAAACAATAACTATCGGTCGAAGGAATATAATGTAATTCCAAATATACTAGTATCCAACAAAGCACTTAAGTTAAAAACTTGATTTAGAGATTACTATAATATAAGGAGTATAGGTAGGCGTAAAAACCAGTTTTATATGCGTTTATATAAGTTTGTAATATTTCAATATCTAACATTTAAAATCTAGAGGAATAATAGCATGTTTATTGAAAATAATTTTGATTTGGATATATATGTGGGTTTAGACACACATCCTAATATTATTTTTATTCTATTTTTATTATTCAAAAGGAAAAAAATCTTTCCTATTTTGGAATGTTTGATAAAAACAATGATAAAAGTTTCCTATCGGTAGTATCTCATATTACGAGTTTAAATACATGCCTATCTTAGACGTCTCCATTTAAAAATTAACGTGAAATATAAATGAGATTTAGAATTTTAAATTAAACTTACTTCACAAACAGAATCAAAACTAAGACTAATTTTTACTATTTAATAGTTAAATGTTAATAAATTTTCGAGACATATACAGGATAATTTAGAACTATATGTCAAAAATGTAAAGGCTAGTAGAGGGGACCTAAATAAGCAGATTTTGTATAGGAATGTGCGTGCGGAAATGCAGCGTTGAGGCAGTAGAGGGCGCTGTTGAGTTCGTCAGATGAAAGAGTCGGATGAAAGGGCTTGAATCATCATTCCCCGCACGGATTTCGAACAATGTGCATCGTTACACCAATGCGGAGCTTGCCGACATGCATTTCATGTATGGGGCTGCGCATGGAAATGGAGCGGATGCTCAAAGGATGCACACGTTCAACGGCTCTCGAAATCCGTGCGGGGAATGACGATTCAAGTCAGCGAAACGCTGTCATCCACCGAATTCAACAGCGCCCTCTACTGCCTCAACGCTGCATTTCCGAACCGACATTCCTATACGGAATCTACTTATTTAGGTCCACTCTA
The DNA here is from genome assembly GCA_963931845.1 of Maratus michaelseni. Lineage (NCBI taxonomy): Eukaryota > Metazoa > Arthropoda > Arachnida > Araneae > Salticidae > Maratus > Maratus michaelseni. Next base: position 406,380,453 of record OZ007592.1, read on the forward strand.
CCTGCCTTTACATTTTTGACATATAGTTCTGAACCACCCTGTATATCAGTATCGTCTGTTAACATTTTGATCATCCACTAACAAAAATGATAAATACATATTTACAACTAAAATATTCCCCTTCGATTTTCTCAAAATTTATTTTTTCTAACATAATACCTTCCCGTACTTTATCTCTTTAATTATGTTTGTTTTGGACAAAAAATAAAACTGTGATATTTAGTATGATTTCATGTAGCTTGTTTTAAGTTAAATAAAATGTCGAATTGCAATGTTAGGGATTGACATATTATAAATATCTTCTTTAAATATACTTGAATATTATTTACCTTAATATACAAAACTTAATTTAGTGCCTAATTAAATGTTTTTAAATGTCACCGATATAAAATAAAATTGTTCGGAGATGAAAAGACTTTTAAACATATAATTATGTGACCCAACAAAATGTAGAAAATTTTCAAAATTAGTAGTTTCAAATTTAGTGACATTTACACCATGTTTGATTAAAAGGATTGAAATTTGATCTTAAAATTTATATGATACAGGTAAATTTTCAGTTCTCCGCATTGTATCAGATTCTTTTTATAAAGCATATATGTCAACTTTCCGATTTCTTCAAATTAAAATAAACATATTTAAACCTGAAAATTTATTTAATAAAATGTATCCTTTATCTATCTTGGTATTGATATATATATATATGTATATATCATTTCATCCATTTCCTTTTTTCCCTTCATTTATTTTAATTTATTTATTTTAATTCATTTATTTCATTTGATTTATTTGATTAAAATTTCAAGTTCAAAACATATTTATTGAATTTAAAGAAACCGGACGACAAGAAACTACGCTAAAAGAACGAAAAGGTGTGATATTTTGACAATTAAAATCATAAAAAAATGTCAATGAAGTTCATAATATTATGTTAAAGGCATGTACCACTACTAGATTTTAGAATCATATATGATAAATATCTCACGAGAAGCGGATAATAGTGATTTCAATTAATATAACATACTTGCTATTTCTATGCATAATGGGTCAAATTTTGAAACTAAATTGTGTGTTGTTGAAGATTACCCATTAATATTTGCGTAGTGTAATAAGCATCGAGTTTAGACGAACATATTTTAGGGGGATTATGTTTAAACGCTGTCGTTGCTGCTCAATGGAGATTTAAATTTCCATTCCAGTGTATTAATAAAACCAATGTGAAAATTGTCCCAACATTATTAACATGCGATAAGATATTTTACAGTTTGTTGTTTATAACCTATGAAATGATGTAATTTATTAATATGAAGAAAAAATATATTCTAAAGGTGGTAATATATTTTACTGCAATTTTTATTACAATTTTGTTCTGATTCGTTTAAGAGAAAGATATGAAGTTATTTGATACTTAATGATACATAAAAATAACGAATGTTAAATTGATGAAATGTTTGTTGTTTATTATTTATAATATTATCATAATTTTTTTAATAATTTTTTTCTGGTCTTTCTCTAGAATGTGATTTAATTCGATATCATAATAGCCCAGTTAACTAAACTCCGAAAGTAATTATCAGGGCAATAATAAATAAATTTAATTTAAATTATTTAACTTTCTGTGGAATTAAATATTTCAACAACAATTTTTTTGGATTTAAAGACTGACTAAACGAGTAAGAAAGACGAAATAAATTATGCAAATATATAATGATGAAATAAAAATAATAAAATATTCAAACAACTTTTAACAGTCATAGATTTAATATTAAAAAATAAAAACAAAAAAATGCTGTCCCAAAAATGTATACAGGTAATACTGTATTTGTATAGGTATAATGTAAATAACCGATGTCAAAATCTGATTTAAGTATTGCTATCCATTATTCGCATATTCCATGATCATGTACTTGTGATGCAATGGTTTCCTGAGATAAAAGCGAATCTGTCTTTCCGTTTCCGACTGATTGCAAAGATGCCTCGCCATGTGCAGTTTTCCAAAAAGGAAATTTTGCAAATCTATCGTGTAAAGTCTCTTGGATGGAAAGTTGTGGACATTGCAAGAAAAATTGGATGCAGCAGGGTTGGTATTAACTGAATTCTGTCGAAAAGGGACAATTTTGAAACAAAATCTCATTCTGGATGGCCAAAAAAAATCAACTAAACAATAAGACAGAGAGATTTTGAGATTAGCTCCAACCCAGAACCTGTCTGTACGGTCAGTTTCTAAGGAAGTAAGCGTTCCAGTATCAAAATCCACGGTTCATCGACGACTGCAGGCAAGTACATTTTTTGATTATCGCAAAATACGTCGTTCACCAATCTTTACAAAGCAACATAAAGACGCTCGTGTTCATTGGACACGAAACCATATAAATTGGACAGATGGATGTTCTTTTCAGTGATGAAAAGAAATTTAATTTACATGGCCCTGATGGTTGGGCATATTACTGGCACGATATTTGCAAGGAACCACGAACTTTTCTCAGCAGATAGCAAGGAGGGGGCTCACTCATGATAGGGGAGCATTTTCTTATAATGGAACAACCGGTATTGCTTTTTTGAAAGGTCGTCAATATTTCGAAGATTACGAGAAAACGTTTGAAGTACAGTTACTTCCACTTAGAAAGTTGCTAGATGGGGCAAATGGATATTCCAACAAGACAATTGCTCCAATGACGTGTCTTACTCTACAATGGTTTAGACAAAACCAAATAAATGTAATGGATTGGCCAGACATAAGTCCTGACCTGAACGCAATAGCGCCCCTGAGGAATATCAGCTAGAGAAATATATGCTAATTTGCAACGGTTCAAGACCTAAAGCTGCAAAATGAACGAAGTTGGTTTTATTTAAATCCAGAATTTCTCCAAACTCGTGTTTTGAGTATGCCTGATCGAGTTTTGAAGTAATTACAAAAAGCGGCTTACAAATTTGAACGTTAAAAGGAAAAAACTGAGTTGTCTATAAACGTTTGGTACAGTAAAATTAAATTTTAATTTTTCGCTAAAAGACTATGATTGTGAAATATTATTTTTGTATAGCATTATTATTGTCTTGATATTACTTATATTTATAAATTGTTTTGAAATTGTTACTTCTCTTTTTTTAATTGTAAAATAAGAAAACCCTGCTGTCTATAAGCTTTTGAGACGCACTGTAATTCTAGAATTTAATGCTGTATTTCACAAGCACAATTGAATTTCATATGTGTGCTTATATGAAAAAAAAAATAGTAACAAAAAAATATGCACAATTCTCTGACAATAATGTGTGAAGAAATTGGGAGTGTTCTTTTCAATACAACCTAATATGCAGTGATGACGCATGAGAGAATTACACATAATATTTTTTACCCTTTACTATATTTCTAACAATGTTACAAATAAAGTGAAAAGTATTCTGTGTAACTCTCTTGGGCATGCTAACCGCATACCAGTTTGTATTGAAAAAAAAACCCTCAAAGAACTGTGCATTTCAAATAAATCATACATATTTTTTATCTTACATATATTATATATATTTTCAAATAATACGTTTGTTACAAGTAAAGAAAAGAATATTATGGGTAACTCTCTCATGCATGATAGCCGTACATGGTGTTTATATTGAAAACAACTCCCAGAGAAATGTGCATTTAAAAAAAGTCATACTTTTTTATTTTAGTTTTACGATTCCATGGATTTTCGGTTAATAAATTTGTTACAAATAAAGAAAAAAATATTAGAACTGTGAATTTATGACAAATGATACATTTTATTTCTGTAATCTTGAAATTCTATGGATTTTCGAATAAAAAGTTTGTTACAAATAAAGGAAAAAACATTCTGTGTAACTCTCTCGAATAATAATCAACTTATTATCCGAAAATCCATGGAATCTTAGGATTTAAAAAATGTATCATTTGCTTTTTATGCGCAGTTCTTTGAGGGTGTTTTCAATACAATCTCATATTTGGTTATCATGCATTAGAAAGTTACACAGAATATGTTTTTCTTTATTTGTAGCAAATTTATTATCCAGAAACTCATAGAATCATAAGATAGTAAAACAAATGTATTATTCGTTTTAAATTTGTTTTAGATGTACAGTTCTCTGAGAGTTGCTTTCAATAAAAACTTATATTGGTTTATCATGCACGAAAGAGTTACAGAGAACATTTTTAATTTATTTGTAACAAATTTATTATCCGAAAATACAAGCAATACAATAATCTTAAGATTAAAATAAAAAAGTATGATTTGTCTTAAATGCACATTTCTCTGAGAGTTGTTTTCAATTTGAACCTCATATGCGGTTATCAGGCACGAGAGAGTTACACATAATATTTCTTTGCCTTTATTGTAACAAACTTAATATTTGAAAATCTATGGAATCTTAAGATAAAATATATGTATGATTGAATCTAAATGCACGGTTCTGGGAGGTTTGTTTTCACTGCAACCTCGTATGCGGTTATCATGCCCGGTGAATTACACAGAATATTTTTTCCTTTATGTTGTAACAAATTTATTATCCGAAAATCTATGTAATCTTTATATTTAAAAAAAATGTATCATTTGCTTTTAATGCGCAGTTTTCTGAGGCTGTTTTCAATACAATCTCGTATTTGGTTGGAATGCATTTGAACGTTGCACAGAATATTATACTTTTATTTGTAACAAATTTATTATGTGAAAATTTATGGAATCTTAAGATATAAAAAAACAAAATGCAGGATTTATTTTAAATGTTAAAACACATTTAAAACAAATAATGCATATTTTTTTCTGTACAGTTCTCTTAGAGTTGTTTTCGATACAAAAAACTTATAGGGGGGAAACCCCCAGTAACTGTAACTTTAAGGATTTTTTCTTGTTCAAATCTCTATTAAAAAGTTTTAAATCTATTTTATACTTATCTTTGTTTATGAAAGTATAGTAAAGATACATTATAAATTATTGTTAACTAAAATTTGAAAAATTACACTTTTTATTACTAAAAATTAATTTTTGCCATAAATGTGGTCAATATCTCTAGTAACTGACACTATCCCTTTTTTGAAAAACCAATAGCTGAAAAATAAGTTATAACAGTTAAGACAAATAAGCTACCACTACATGACATTACTTTGCAAAATTTTACAAGAAAATGATTATTTGAGTTAGATTTTTGCTGAAGTGTCAGTTACTGGTTAGGTGTCTATGTTAGGGGTTTCAACCTATGGGGTTATCAATCACGATTTTTTTTTCTTTATTTGAAACAAATTTATTATCCGAATATCCATGGAATCTTAAGATTAAAATAAAAACAGCAGAATTTCTTTTAAATGCATATTTCTCTGAGAGTTGTACGAACCTCATATGCAGTTATCATCTACGAGAGAGTTACACGGAATATTTTCCTCTGTAATTGTAACAAATGTGTTATCCGAAAATCCATGGCACCTTAAGATAAAAAACATTATATTATTTTTAAATGCAGAAATCTCTAAAGATTGTTTTCAATACAATCTCGTATGGTTATCATGCATTATGAATGTACACAGAATATTTTTCCTTTATTTGTAGCAAATTTAATATCCAAAAATCCATGGAATCTTAAGATAAAATAAAATAATAATTTGTTTTAAATGCACAGTTCTGTGAGAGCTGTTTTCAATACAACCTTATATCATGCAAGACAGTTACACATAATTTTTTTTCCCTTTATTTGTTACAAGAAGTAGTATCCAAAAATTCATTGAATCTTAAGATTAAAAAGGTGTATCATTTTTATAAATGCACAGTTCTCTGCTGTTTGTGTTCGATACAATCTCATATGCTATCATCATGCACGAGACAATTACCCAAAATGTTTTTTTTTCTGTATTTGTAATAAACTTATAATCAAAAAACCATACAATCTCAAGATTAGAGAAATAAAATCTATCATTTGTTATAAATAAATATTTGGAATGAAGCTGAATTTTTATCATTGACTAAGAAAATTAATGCTTCAGATGGCGAATAATATAAAACAAAAAGATTAATTGATAGTCCATAATTATAAAAAACTAGCTTTTGGCAAAATATCTTGTTACATACGTATAGAATAAATCAAGTAACTAATCTTTTTCTATCTTTTCGAAGTTTTCTTTTTTATTTAAGGATTTTTTTCCATTCTTGGAAGAATGTCAAAAGATCAATAACTCCCGAAAATTCTTTAAATGCTCAGTTTATTTTTAGACCGTATTTGTACGTCATTTGAATTTCTAATTTTTGTGAAAACAAACCCTTGAAAAATCCTTAAGGATTTCAAAGCTGCCATTGAATACGTGGGTGTTTTTCAAAATGATAAACCGATATCTAAAACAGAGCTCTTGAGCATTTCGTTTTGTAAAACAAAAGAATTTGGAAATGGTGTCTTTTGTTTTCTTTAGATAATATTTAGTATTATTTTTGAATAGTATATCAACCAGATAATGTTCCAAATGCTACTCCAGTAAGAGTTTTGAGTCAATGAATTTAATGCATGGAATCTACATTTTGAGTCAATTTGATGAATTAATGAATATTTCAACAAAAGTTTTTTGAATAATTTTTATATAAAACTTAATCGCATTGAAAGTGCAATTTGAATATAAATTGTCTATTAAAACATTTCCGTTTAAAAATTTCCTTTGTTGTTTATCTCTTACAGTAATGGACATCAAGCATAGAAATTGTGCTTTTAAATAGAACGTCATTTCTATTTAGCGATATGAAATGATTTCTTTAGTTTTGTTAAGATGTTTCTATTAATATTTCTGAATAATAAAGTAACTAAATAACGTTTAAAATGTTTTCCAACGTAGAGTTTTCATTTAGAGAACTATGATAAACTGACAGATTTTACAAACAAAATATTTTGTTGAATTTTTTACAAAAAAATATTTTTGAAAGTGCAATTAGAACTAAAACTTATTGTAAAACTTTAAGGATCACATTATTTTTAAGGTTTTCCCTTCTTGTTTTTCTCTTAAAGCAAAACGCTTGAAACATAAGAAAAAGTGTTAAACTAAAACGTAATTAATGTTTAGCGGTTTTTTGAGTAATATGCTTCATTCTTTGAAATTTTACTATATCCATATGATTTTTATTTTTTAAATATTCAAATAAGTTTTTGTGAATGCTTTCATTCAGAAAAAAGTTTTGTTGTCACAGAAAAAAGTTTTGTTGAGTCAACAAAAATTTGGTTGACCCAACAAAACTTTTTGTTTATAGGTCAATGGAAATTTTGTTTGAATCAACAAAAAAAATTTTTTTTTGCAATTCTAAAAAATTTTTTTGTATCGTCAGCAAAAAATGTTTTGTTAATTCAAGTAAAATGGTTCAATTTTACTTGAATTTTGCTATAACAACCAAAATGTACTCAACAAAACATGTTTTGTAGTTTTAATCAATTCCTTTTTCTGGATGTTTCAGCGGGCGTACTTTTTTTTTCTTTTTAGGTGCGTTCGTAATTATATAAATACGTAGCACCTATAGTCGTCGTTTGGTCCGTCCGTCTGTCCGTCCGTCTGTCTGTCTGTCTGTCCGCATATAACAACGCAAAAACTACCCAACCAAATGGTTTGCAATTTAAAATATATTATCGTTGCAGAATTTTGTCGAGACATTTCAAATTTTATTAAAATCGAATCAAAACTTTAGGAGATATTAATAAAAATATTTATTAAGAAATTTGAATTTTTTTTTTTTAAATCGGTGCTTTTTTGTTATAGGAGCTTCCGAAGTTTAATCGTCAAGCGACCGAGATACTTATTTTATGACAGAAATGAATCTGCAGACGATATAATTCATTTCACAGAATTAAAAATCATCAAGATCTGAATATTTATATAAATAGCTGATACATATATATCTGAATATTTATATAACTAGTTAAGATATTTGTATGAACAGTGTCATAAAATATATACTTAACTAGCTGTTTAACCCGTTCTACGCACGGGATATCATGAATTTAATTCTAAAACGTGCGTACGAACGCACCTCGTTTGTACCGTTTGACGTACAATTTCCAACTTGTTTGTACGAATAGGGGTGTGACGCATTTTTTTGAGCAGAATAGTTACATTATTACAAATACAAGATATTTCATAACTGTAATAAAACACTTGTTAGAAGGCAAAATTATACATATCCATAGTAGATATTCTATTTTGGTGGTATTTTTGAGGAGAAAGTTTCACGTTATAAATAACACTTATGTCGTAAAATTTTAGAGAACGTTCAAGCTGGAAGATTATACTGGTATATTGTATAATAGAAAAATATTTTCCGACATATAATCTATATATCTTCAACTCTTAACCTGCTTAGTAATATGAAAAAAAACTGTCTTTAACTTTTAATTTTGTACACTATTGCTGTTAATATTAGATGAAACAGAAAACTATAATAATAATTTTTATAATATAGTTACATGCTTAAATGTAGAATTTCATAAAGAATTAGGTCCCATCACGTGTTTAATATAAAATTATAATATAATTAGTTCGTTTTTGAATTAGAAAATAATGAAAACATTAACATGCAAAATTATTACATGACAAAATATTGGAATGGATAGATTTTGATAGAAACATTGAGTTGATCATGTTGATGACATTCATGATGTTGGCAGAATAGAATAGGATATTTCATGTTTACGGTGAAGAGAAATTACAGACATACGTAGAATGCTTCACAGAAATGAAGGGATGTATGATTAACTTAATTTTGTAGAATAGATTGATTGAAAATTCTCCGATTGTATAAAAATGTGTAGCACTATCCGTTGCTTCAGAAACATTTGTTCACTTTCTAACAACAAAATAATTTCTAAGCTCAAAATGTACCTCAAATAACAATGATAGACCATAAGCCTAAAATGCCTCAAAATTGATCAAACGATTGGTTTCTATCTCACTAACCACGAGAAGAACGGCTAGAAAACTAATTATTGTAGTAGGAATTTCATCGTGGATTTTTAATTTTTGGCAACTGCTATAACGAAACATATTTAAATTTAATAGGGAAAGGCTGTTAGAATTTTTGTTTTTTTATCTCTATTTATTAAAATAATAAGATTTTTTCAAATTTTAATATTTTGAGCTTCATAGCTGGTATTCAGCTATATATACGCTAAGTTTCAACTCTGTAATACATAGTTTCTGAGAATGGCTCTGTGACGGACAGACAACGGAGCGGGAGTAATAGGGTTTCGTGAGTTGAACGGACCCCCCCCCCCCCCCAAAAAAAAAAAAAAAAAAAAAAAAAAGGTTTTCGAAATATGAAATAAATCTCTTGTGTAAATATGTTTTAAATATACGTTAAAAATACGTTAAATTGCTAAGCATAGTTTTTTTTATCCTATAAAACGTTTTTAAAGGAACTATTTTGACCTACTTCAAAATTAAATATCGCTTAAAATAATTCTTTGGTTTAAAAACTGTCCCTTTAGCGTGTTTATTGAACATTTATCTATAAAACTACCAATTTTCATATTTTTATATGTAATAGGTTTCTTAATATTAGCCGACGAAAACCTCCAGTCACAAAAAAATCATTTACGGTAGCGACAGCGATGGTTATCATTATTTATTTTTAGAATAAAGAATATATTTAAGAAATATACTCATAAAAATTGAAACAAGGATAAACTGTTTTTGAAAATTACTTTTATTTCACAATTTTTTTACCTATCTTAATGCTATAGGTAATTTTATTTTATTATTGAGTATATATATTATAATGCATATCCATGCCCGCGAGTAACTGTCTCGTAATATTGACGGTGGCAACTGCTGACAATAAATTTCGCTTTTTTTAACTTCTAAACCTCTCACAATTTTGATGTTCACACAATCGAATAGAAAAAAAAATTTAAAAGCATTTTGTTTGAAAACCTTATCTGTATTTATAGTTTACATAAATATATTTTAAATAAAACACAAATTTAACAGACATGAAATCTAACTTTGCGCTAAAAGCACCGAAATTATCAGAATCTAAAATTCTTCCCAACTGTAGCGAAATCTTTGTCAATTTCTTCAGCTATTAACTCCTGATATGCAGTTATTACAAAAGTATCGCTTTTAATAAATTTCAAAATTTATTTGAATACATTACTCATATTTTTCATATAAGAATGATTTTGAATGCTATTTGTGGGTAAAATAAAAAAAGTCATTAAAAGTTAAAAAAAGTATTATTTAGTTACAGAAAAAAGGAGCATATAGCTGGCATTAAGTATAATTGAAAAACCACAGCCCTGGCAAGATTATATCAATAAGAAATCATCCAACTAAATTTTAATGAAAGTAAAATAGTTTTCCCTCCCATTCCATAATATATCTCCATTATAAGAGAACTAATAGAGATTGCAACACGTAAAAATACAATAAGTAACAATACAGCATCATTTAACTTACAAAAGTTGCGGCTCGAGTTACTCCATGGTTACAAATATGGAAATAAACATTCAAGTAAAGGATAAAACAAAATAATATGCGTAATTTTTAAAAGTACGTGAAAAATTAAATGATAGCGTTTCAAATAACTCCATAGACCGTGCAATTATAGAATAATCTTATATATCTATATTATAAAGGACAAACGTGTCCGTGCGTAACGCTGACGTCATTTTACGAATGGCAAAAGTTGACGATGAAATTTCGGTTTTGTGATTTTTGCTACTGCAATTTGTTTAATTTCTAAACATCGCACCTTTTTGATTTTTACATCGTTATACAGGGAATAAAATCTACTTTCAAATGCAATGTGTTTGAAATCTGTATCTTAATTGACTGATTTATTATAGCATTTAAATTAAATTCCAAGCATGCTTTTTTAAAAAATCTATCTCTATCGCTTGCAGACGATTACAAAATATTAATCTGTTTGCACATTAAACAGTATAAAAAGTTCAGCACTTGTTTCCAGCTAATATTATATCACGAAATTAAAACTTTATTAAGGAATAAATAAAATATTATAAATAAAACACAGATTTAACAGACATGTAATTGAAATAAGCGCTTAAAACTGCTGAAATTATCAGAATAATAATAACTTCTGCAGATAACGATAGTTTTAGGGATTTCTTCGGCTATTAACTTCTGACACAAGACTAATACGAAATTACGGCATTTAATAAATTTCAAAATTTTATTTTAATATATAATTGACATATTTCACATAAGAATGCTCTTTGGTGTTGCTATGGGGCAATCTACAAAATTATTAAATGTAAAAAGTCTATTAGAGTTTTCAATAAAAAAAAAAAGTGGTTTTCAACTACATTCTCTATCCCGAGAAGCCCGGGTTGGATGCCCTAGTTTTGATAATGGCTCAGATTGAGCTGAAACACATGTCAACACTCTAATAAAACTTATTTTACTGTTTATAATCTTTTCATTTTACGCCTTTCAGCAATTAAAATAAGTATATAATTACAAGGTGTTGTAATTTGTTATATTTTTAAGTTAAAAAGTATTAGAGTTTTTGATTAAATATATATATATATATATACACTGCCAAAAAAGTGTTGATTTTACAGTGTAATACTGACATCCCAGCTGCTAGTATTACACCGTAAAATTAACAGTAAAATATGCAGTAATACGCTGCCGCGCATCAACCACTTTTTTTTTTTTTTGCAGTGTATATATATATAATCACCTATGTACTCTAACCCGGGAGCCCGTGTTGTATCCCTTAGTTTTAATAACATTATTTTTATTTATAGTATAATATTTTATTGAGATGAAATAAAATATATGAAACTTATATATTATAGCTACCATGTACATGCAGAAACATTTAAGAAATGTTTAATTTTTTTTTCAAAATTTCTGGAATGTCACTTTGATACAAAGCACAAAATGAAAAATGATGACTAAACTTTCCTATATATTTCTTAATTCTGCCTAGCTACAAAACGATGCCAAATGACTTTGTCTGGACCGAATCCAGGAGTTTTCTATGGAAATATTCTCTCGTGTTTGAGTTACTGACTAGGTCAAACTCATTAGTGAAATAACATTGAATATTTAACATTGCGAGTAATGAACAATGTAATTACGAAATTTTATACGTAATTAAAGTTATTCTGTCTTGACTGCATTATTTTGATACAACGAAATCTCAACAGAAACAGTTTACGCAGATCATTGCATTTAATGTTTTGCACGTCAATATTTATGAATCATGATATTTTAAATTGAAAGGTTTGGTTTTAATATAATCAGCATTCTAAAAAAAAAAAGCTATGGGATCCAATCTCCCCCTCCCCCCACAGGTTACAGAACATAGGTAAAAACCTTTTTTTACTTGAAAAGTTTAATAGATTTTGAATCATCTAATATAATTTTTTTAGATTGTCCACTAACAACACCAAAGTGCATTTTTATATGAAGAGTATCATTGCAGTCAAATAAAATTTTAAGATTTATCAAAAGCGATACTATCATATTAGCCACATGCGAGGATTTAATAGCCAAAGAAATTGCCAAAGATTTCACTACTTACAGCAACCCTTTTGATTCTGATAATTTATGCGGTTTAAGCGCTTAGTTCGGTTACATCTCTGTTAAATTTAAATTTTATTTATATTATATTACTATTTTATTTATTTATTGATGAAGTTTTAATATTATTATGACATTTTTACCATAAACAAATGCTGCACTATTTATAATTTTTTTTAAGTGCAAACGGATTAATCTTTCGTAATCGATATGCACGCCTTAGAAATATATTTAAAACACAATTCATGCTTGAAAATTATTTTTAAAAACATAAAAAAATCAGTAGAGATACAGTTTCAAAGAACACCTTTTTCCCAATTCGACGGTGTAATAATTATAATAGTGCGATATTTAGAATTTAAAAAATGTTTAGGCGATCGTCGTTCAGAGGCGCAGAGCGTCCTAGTAATGGAAAAAAAGTATTTGAAATAGTTATTTCACAAAAATAGTAGAACAAAACAATATAACAAAATTAATATACTCTATATTAACTATATAATAAGTATAAAACGTAACAATATAATAATACACAATTTGCAAGTTCTAAAGTTGAAAAAAGCAGAAGATTTTCTTTAGTAAATCAGACTTTTGTTCAAGGTAATATTTATCCTTTTAAAATATAAATTACATAATGAAAATTTAATTAATTTTAAATAATATCTGACTACTTTTGAAGATAAATATATATATATATATATATATATATATATATATATATATATACAGTGTGATTCATAAATATCGAAACAATAGGCTATCTCCTTAAATATTGCCCCTAGGCACATACTTCCAATTGGAAATTTTCATAAAAAAGGTGCAAAATTTGATGAAATAAGGTGCAACTCCATGGGGCGTCTATTTGAGAAAATACAAAAATTAAATTTTTATACGCCCCCCGTAGGATAAAATTTCCAATTAGGAAATTATTCCTTATCCAGTCCTGAATTAAAAAAAAAAAAATTCCATCTTGATATCTGCAAAATTCACAGAGATATTAAAATCCAAAATTCGTGACTTACACCACTTAAGCATACCTCCGAGAGACGCGATATCAGTTCATTTGCAATGCAAGTTAGGGATCGACCATACATTTACACATTATTAAAAGTCGATCTAAGACAATGCCTTAACTTTTAAATATAAAATAATAGCGTATAGATTTTTACGTTAAAATTGCTTGAGAAATATGCTAGAGGTCTGCAAGAGGCCGAGATTGGCCTCAGGGTCGTAATCGGCACGGCCCGCTGGCCAGACCGTGCCGGCCCGTGTCTTTATTTTTCTTAGGACGTGTCGGGAAGGCAATAAGTTTCATAAAAATAGTAATAGCGATAATGAAACTTCTGTTAACGGAATCATTGGAAATATATTTTATAAATTACACAGAAATATTTTCAAAAATCTACTTTTTGTTATACAGCTTCAAAAGCTATGATGTTTTTAAACCTATTTTTCATTTATTCCAAACGACATTGTTTTTTAAAATAAATCTTTATTCGTATGTAACAGTCTAATAGTATAAATAATCATTAACGTTGCTATTGGGTATTTTTTTAATAGATGCCAAGCTTATCTTCCGCTATAAGTGTGTTTATTTGATTCAGGTTCAATACGTTCGAACCAGAAGTCAATTGAATGAAGTAATGATTCAACTTAAAACACTTAAATTAAATAAGTCAAAGATTCATTAAACAAATTTTCTAGTTTTAAAGTAGTTAACTGGTTCAAATTAATCTACATATTACGGAGGATTAGGGGGAGGTTTGGCAGCTATGTTTTTGTCATGCGAAAACATAGTAATTTAAAATATACTCTAAACGTTTCTTGTAAATATGTGTGTAGTATTTTTTAAAATAATCTTAATTGTATCTTAAGATAAATGGGAATTTTTTGTTCAAATTTCGGCTTGTGCAGAAATCTAAAATATGCATAGACACCTGTCTAGATAATGAATTAAATAAAATTAAGTGCATCGCCCATGAAAATGGTTTTCTTTCGCATCATATCAATAAACCCGACCTGAAACATAAAGTGCATAAAAACAATTTATATCTCTAATAAACTTAAATTTTGTAAATTTCGCTGTATACCAGATTTGTATGAGAGACTAGGGTGTGCGTTAAACAAATTTAATATCTGTACCCGAGAGCCAAACTATCGTAATCAGAAATTGAAGCTACAGGAAGGAGTTACTCATTCACCTGGAAGCTTTCAAAAAGCATTTAAACGTTCTATTAGGACCCAATCTTTGTTTTAAACTTTAAATGCATTTTTCGGCATCATAAGTTTTTTTCAGCATTTCTCATCTTTAAATTTATATAAGTCAATAACCTCTATAAATGGTTCAAACTTGTAATATATATTTTTCAAATATTTTACTTAAATTTTAATTCGGCAAATTTGAAAAAAATTATTCACTTTTGAAAATATGATTTGTTTAAAATAAGTTGCATCTTTCTTTTTTTTAATTGCTATTTTAAATATTTTTTTTTATTAATATTTTTCAAAATGCTGAATGAAAATTAAATGTGATATATTTCTGTTTAATTAAAGGAAAAAGATTCAATTCAACATATAATATTTCGAGTTATAACAATTTTAAATTACTCTGCATTTTTTTTAATTATTATTATTATTTTTTTTTTTTTGTAAGAAGTCATGATGTGATTCTGTTTACAAATCTTCTGGTTACTAATAATCACGAAAATTCAAAATTCTATCTGTATAAATAAATAAATAAAATGTTTCCCGGACACCTTACAGTAACATTTTTTCTTGAATTACACGCATTTTAATTTGTGTCTGATTCCTTGAAACCTCACGAATTATTAAAACGGACATATCTCCCTGAGTTTTTCAGATATCAAGATGGATGTTTTTTTTGTTTAATTTAGGAATGGATAAGGAAAAATTTCCTAATTGGAAATTTTATCCTACGGGGACAGTATAAAAATTTAATTTTTGTATTTTCTCAAATAAATCCCCCATGGAGTTGCAACTTATCTCATCAAATTTTGCCCCTTTTTTATGAAAATTTGCAATTGGAAGTATGTGTCTAGGAGCAATATTTAAAGAGATAGCCTAGTGTTTCGATATTTATGAATCACACTGTATATCGCTGTAATTCAAATAGACATATAAAAACAACTTTCGAGCAAACAAATGATATTCAGGTTGTTTTAACAAAGTTGTAAATTAATTGTAAATAAGATGGCAGATTTTGTCTCTTAAAAATTATATAAAACAATAGTGAAGGCTTTAAATACCGTCTATGCACACTTCAAATCTTTTAAAAAGTGGATTACTTATTTGTGCATCTTGAGCCGTACGTAAAAGATCTGCGGATGGCAGTTTGAGTATTCTTGGATTAGATAAACATCATTAATGAAATAACTTTGAACATTTACCTTTGGAATTAACGATCAAAGAAATTATAAATTTTCTTTGCTGCCTGATTTGAAACAATAAAAACTCAAATGAAACAATTTTTGGAGTTTATTTCATTTCAGTATTAAGAAGGTATTTATGATCCTTGATATTTTAAACTTGGATAATTTGATTTTGCATTAGTCAGTTTTCTAAACTAAAACAAAGATATCTTAATACATTTTCTTTATATTATTGAATAAGATCTGTTCGATTATTACTAATTTAAATTAAGTATCTTTTATATAAAGCAAGATCAATGTGATTACATTTAGATAAAAAACTAAATTGTTCTTCATTCTATTTCGTTGGATTTTTTTAAAGGATTTATCTTGGCTCGTTTATTTTTACTTTGAATTTGTTATGCTTACTGACTATGCCAACCTCACTAATGAAATAACATAGAGCATTTAACACTGAGATTAATGAACTATGTAATTAACTTTGTTTTGGTTGCTTAATTTAAGAGAATGAAGTCTCCTGAGAAATGATTTACGGCGATCGTTTTATTTCGGCATGAAATGGATTGCTATTCACAGTATTGTTAATGAGTTATGATATTTTAAAACTGAAGAAATTTGATTTTGTGTTAATCAGTTTTCTAAATTAAAATACCATCACAACACTGCCAAGCCTGTGCTAGATACGTGCTATTTTTCAAATTATATAACTTCGATATTAAAAATAATTAATGCAACTGCATTTTTCTGTGCTAAACCTTAGTATTTGTATTTTTTGTACCATTAAACCGATTATCGTGAATTTTTAGGGTTTCGTTCATCTCACGAAACCCTATTCGTCTCACTTCTCTGTCTGTCCGTCACAGAGTCAGTTGTCAGAAACTGTATAAGTTAGAGACTTGAAATTTTGTACACTTACAGCTGAATACCTACTGTCACGCTGAAAATAATAAAATTTTAAAAGTGTTTTCATTAACACAATATATTAATTAAAACCTTAAAAACCCACTCATTAATGGATAAAAATATTCAGCTAAAGCATAGAATTTAATCAACCGCAAAGCAAGTTCATTCTGAAACTCCAGAAGAGGGGAAGGGTTGCCATAGTCACAGTATTGCAATGACGATAACAGCTTGAACGTTTTCAAAGACACCTCTATCTCATAAACTATTCCACCTGAAAACGTGAAATTTCGGACACACACGCGAAAAATAATTAGCTTTCAGAATTTATAAAAAAAAATTTATTACTCCCACTAGAAGAGTAAATATCGATTTGAATAAATTCGTTTAATTTCCTTTCATTGGAAAACCACAGACGAACAGTCTGCACCTGTTCCTACAGCCCAAAAATGGAGAACTAGGCATTTTTCAGGCTTTTTTTTTTTTTTTTTTTTAATATTGCATTTATCTGTTTGAAATTAACACATCTAAGCGTATTTTTTTGTGGCTTACCAAGAAAACTAATTATTTTAATGATGGCTATATTTAGAAGAGAAATTAAGTTAATAAAAATATTTTTTTTTTAATTATATGATGATTGTAATTGGTGTGTGAAATCGGAGACTCTCGGTGGATTTTTGGAAGGGAGCAAGATAAATCAACCGCATATATTGAGGGTAGTAAGAGATTAAAAGCTCTATTAATTTTTAATACTACATTTACCGGTTTAAAATTGATGAATCTATGCATATTATTTTACTGTGAACCCAGAAATCTAATTTTTATGAAAATCGCATTATTATAACCAAAGCTGTATTTTTATCAAAAAATGCTGATTTTTCTATAGAAAAAAGAAATAAAACGCTAATAGACAATGATGTAATTAATAATGCCAATATAGATTATTAAAAAAGAGGGAGGGGGGAAATTAATTTTTCTTAAATATCGCATTTTGTCCATATGACAGATATTATTATAACAGAGGAGAGTAGCGGGCTTCGCCCGCTATTGAGCCGATTCAGATATTCGAAAAAACGAAAAAATAGATCGGTAAACTTTTATTTTATAAAAAACATGACTTTTTATTGTGTAAAATGAAATTTATTTTGATTTATTAATTAAAAGATAAAGTGTTTTAATAGGAATATTAAACGAAACAATTTGTGCGATCTTCGATCACACTTATCCACATGTTTTGTTTTGTTTTTTACGTTATGTTCATTGGCCTTATTGACTAAGAAAACTACATTAATGATTAAAACAGAATATTCAGCATTGAATGTAATTTTAATGAGTTAAAAATTTAATTTAATATATAAATAAATCTGCATTGGCTGTATTATTTGAAACACAGGGTTCTAAAAAATAACCATTTGCATTTAACTTCGGCATTAAATTATATGATGGTGCTTTTGTATTAGTCAGTTTTCTAGATTAAAAAATATATATATCATAAAAATACATTTGTCGATAAATCTGACAAAGGTGTGTTAGACCAATAGGATTTTTAAAGTTATATATCTTTTGTTTTATAAAAAAAATCAGTATGATTTGATTTTTTAAAAATAAACTGAGACCTCGATACAGTGGGTGATCCAAATACAAGTAATAAAATTCAATAATTGGAAAAATATAGATGATAAGTCAGTGCAGATTTCACAGATACACAGAAAAGCATGAAATTTGGTTTAATATTGAAAAAAACTATTCCAAGGATAGTTGCATTTACCATCTATAGGCGGCATTCTGTTCTTTTGCAATTTAATTCTGATCCATTTGCACAGTCACGCAATAAAGTTTACAATGCACAGTGCACAATGGATACGAATATTCATTGTGATACTGTTCATCGGATATGTCACTACAATGTTCAAAAACTTAAGAGGTTTTCAGCCAAAATTCCTGTTATATGATCATGAATAGCCTTTTTCAGCATAGATAATTACATTGGTTTGTAGCAGGAAGCGGCTACGCTTTAGAAAGGTAGACTGGTTTTTCAGAGCGAGCATGTTTGTCTGTCACTAACATGTGTGCGTGAAAGCGACATCTCTCCATGAATTTTCTTTAAATTTCTCACCTGAGTCTGCGGTTTACGATTTTCTCTGTAGTTTTATGTTATTTAGGGCATTCTGGTCAATCTGCGGGGTATAAAAGTGGGATTGAAATTTCGTTAGAACGGATTTTGAGTTGAATCCTGCCTCATCGAGGAAAACAAAACTGGAGTTCTTGCTTTTTCAGACTTGCAGCACGCATCGATGCCACGTGCCCAGAATAGTATTGACGTGTTTTAGCGGAAAGAGTACGCCATTTTTTGTAAGAGAGTATTTTGTCATAGTTTAATAAAGTATTTGAGGAACCACGGGTTGCTAGTATTTAGTGACAGTTTACGTAAGTTTCGAATTTGTGTGCTAACAAATTATTTTCAGCCGACAGCATTTGTTCGATATCGAAAGCCTTATGCAAGACTGTAGTTCTTGCTTTTTCAGACTTGCAGCACGCATCGATGCCACGTGCCCAGAATAGTATTGACGTGTTCTAGATGAGAGAGTACGCCATTTTTTGTAAGAGAGTCATACTCATAGTCATTGTCATAGTTTAATAAAGTATTTTCAGGAACCACAGGTTGCTAGTATTTAATGACAATTTACGTAAGTTTCGAATTTGTGTGCAAACAAATTATTTTCAGCCGACAGCATTTGTTTGATATCGAAAGCCTTATTGGATATAGTTTGAGCAACCAGCCTAAGTTAGATTTAGATTTGGCAGTTTTCATTTTCATATTTTGAGAATTAATTTGAAGATTGAAGTGATATTTATTTATAGTAGCATAGTTTAAAATTTAGAAGCTCCACTGCAGTCCTCCCTATTTCAGTTGCAATAAACAATGTTTCACAGCTTAAACATGTATATGTCTCAATTATCTCGTAGCGGCCCTAATGCGGTTGGCACAGGATAAGCTTTGAATACCTAGAACTTCAAGTAGAAACAAAATCACTAGATGTAATGTCTAGGAACAGCTGAAATCCTCTTTTATGTAATGTATCGTGTCTTTCCACATGTGAAGACCATTCCTATAAATAGCGGCGGCCAAAATGAACATTTGTATTCCTAGCTGTCTCGAAAACTTTTTTTCACTACTGTGCTGCACAAAACAGCACACATTGGAACACCAAAAGATCTGTAGCGCCATCTGTCTATAGTAAATGTAACAATTCTTGGATATTTTTTCATCCTCAAAAAATATCCCATGTTCTTCTGTAATAACCGCATACTGCTACAGCTTATACTTCTTTATTCATTGATTTTTTTCTTTTGTGACTTTGGAATCACCCAGTATATATTTCGTACAATTTGATCATGTATCGAAATATTTTTATTTTGTTTTATTTTATTTTATTTTTACTTTTACTTTGTATTTAAAAATCTTACTGACTAAGACAACCTCATTAGTGAAATAACATAGAATATTTAACGTTGTAAGTAATGAACAAAGTAATTAATTTTTTTATGCGGAATTTAACTGTGCCTTTCGCTGCACGATTTTAGACAATGAAGAATTTAAAAAAAGAATAATTTATGGAGATCATTTAATTTCAACTTGATATGTCTTAGTATAAATGTCGCTTTTTAGGAGTTAAAATATTTTAAAACAGAAGGAATTCATCTTTATATTAATCTGTTTTCTAAGTTACAATATGTTACCATAAAAATTCATTTCTAGATAGCAGTGAAAAGGATGTGAGATATTAATACGATATTTTAAGTTATATATATATATTTTCTAGAATAAAAAAAACCCGTGACTGCAATTTCAGTACTTATGTTCATGAGCAGGTCTTTACAAATTTGATAAAATCTGGTAGCTAGAAAAAAAATTCTAGTAGCCAGTAAAAAATATTTACCACCCCTTCCTTCCTCGTCATTATTTTTCAAAAAGCACAAAAGTTTTTAAGAATTAATTGAGGAAAAATAATAACAGACATTGTTTAGAATTATTAGTTACATAGTTTAGAAAGATAATATAAACTAAGTTTGAACTTATCAAAAATGAAACTTAACAAAATCATATATCTTTCAAAAAAAAAAAAAAAAAAAAAAAAAAAAAACACTGTACAGAGAGAGTGAATTAACCGGCATGTGCGGCAAATGCTTATTGCTGAATGCTTCAAATCTCCGGATAGTTGAATGCTACAAAATCTATATCTGCTGAGGAGCGTATCGACGAAATAGGGAAGCAGGAAAACAAGTTTTCACCTATTTTTCTGCCGAAGTCTCAAATAATTCTGATTTGATTATTTTAAAATTTACATTTGATGAACTTAGTTTTGCCAAATTAAAAACAAAAGTTTAAAATATTTTTGTGTGAATATAGTTTTAAAGTTTATTTTTTTTTAATATTGGGAAAGTGGGGGGAAGGAGGATGGCATTTGTGCTCATTTCAAGAAGGCTTAGGTCAATTTTTGTACAAAAAAGAAACAACAACAAAAACGCCATTAGATTAAATAATTTGGTCGCCAGATAAAAATATTCGGTCGCCAGTGGCGACCGTATTTGTCAAGCTCTGTTCATCAGTATTCATATTTTTCGTACACTGTAAGAAAAGACAAATGTTTCTTAATCTACGAATATAGTACAATATAACCACGAACGAAAATATACAATAACATTTTCCTATTTACCCGTGATACCGAAAAGCACTCTTTGTCTTTAAAAACCGCAGAAACCAGTATATTTTTTACATTTTTAAAAGCATGTATAATCACAAAGTTTCTTTTGTTGCCGCTGATTTTCGGAAACGTTTCCGAGTAGTTTTTATAGCGTATTAATCAGTTTTCTCAATCCGGAATATCGTTTTTTATGGTGTTATCAATTCCCAACTAAACATTTTCCCCTGCGTAATTAAGTTTATACTTTCAAGAGTAACATAATAATATTAATTTTAATGTTACTGTTAATGCTGTTAATTTATCACGTTTCTCTGTAAAACATTTTGTGGAACATAAAACTGTTCACTTGATAGCTTCCGAAAAACCTATATTCTGGATTGAGTAAACTGATTACTGCTCTAGAAAAACTACTAGAAAATGTTTTTGAAAATCAATTGCAACAAAAGAAAATTTGTTTCCATAAAATGCATCTTTAACCCTCCAGCTGCGGGCAACTCTCCTATCGCGTTTCACTTATTCTAAACAATTCCTCGGGGAACGCTATTTTGACGTTGCAACAATTTTTATAGTATTTAAGCATCGGGAGACTCTATTTCTTCGTTAAATCTATCTTCTTTTATTTAGAAATAGAGAGATTCGTTTACAAATTATAATACATATATCATTTCATATATTAGGTCATTTGGGAAGGTCTGCGATTTTTTAAATATTTTGAATCCATAAAAGCCACAATCCCACCGGAATTTTGAAATAAATCTTTGTTTTTATAATGTACATGAAGAAACTGCTTTTACTTATTTTAAATGAATTTGTTTGTAAATTCCGGTGACATTCAATCCTTTTAACTATTATAAGTGGCGAATGAAAATAGGCCGCGGTTTTATATAAGAAAATGGAAACAACGTCGGAGGCTAGAGGGTTAAATGTAGGAAATATATTGCTTTCTGAGATTCCTAAATATAAATAATGCTTTTCGGAATCGAGGGTAACTAGGAAGAGGTCACTGTACATTTTCGTCCGTAGATTGATGGTGACAATACCTGTTCCAACAGCCTCTTTAATAAAAAGGTATGCGTTGCTGACGACTGGGATTTTCGCTAATCGTTGCCACAGATTAATCTCGGAAAATGTAATATTTGAAGTTACTGAAAAAATGAATAGCTCGAAAAGCATTTGTCACAAAATTGTTAGACAAACTGCGTTAGAAGGGTAAAAAATTGTACTTTTCTTGATATAAATTTCAAATCTAATGATTATGCCGTTTTTCAAATATTGAATTTGAAAAATTACCATACGAGTACCATAGCGAATCCTTCACGTATAAAAAGATAATCATAACAGCAATGTGTCCTGACGTATGTATATTGAGTATAGTAATCAGATGAACCCGATTATGAAAACTTAGCCTTTTAAAATATTCTGCCGAATGAATTTTGACGGAACCTTTACTGTTTGTTAGATGAGCTTTCAAGGTTAGTTATGTTATATAAGTGGCTTTTATCGTTATTTACCAAATCCTACTGTAAGTGATCCATATGGTCAAGTAAAGGTCCATATAGTTTTAAAACACAAGGTCAAATTCAAGGTCAATATTTCGTTTGATTAAAAGTGCGTTAAGAGAAATTTACCAGCGTAGCGGGCGTAGTTTGTTAGTACAATAATATTTTTCTAGATTAAGAAATATTTATCTTTTTTTTACAGTGTACTTTTTTAACACTTATGGGCTTTTCTTTATTTTTACTTTGTATTTATACTTATTATACTTTATTATTTACTTTTATTTATACTTACTGACTACACAAAACCTCATTTGTGAAATAATATGGAATATTTAGAATTGTAAGTACTGTACAATGTTACAGATTTTCATACACTGCAAAATAAAATTGTTGATTTCACAGTATAATACTGGCATCACAGCTGCCAGTATTACACCGTAAAATTAACAGTAATAAACAGTAAAATAAGCAGTAATACGCTTCGCGGCAGTGTATTAATGCTTATTTTACTGTTTAATACTGTTAATTTTATGGTATAATACTGACAGCTGGGGTGCTAGTATTATACTGTAAAATCAACATTTTTTTTTTTTTTTCAGTGTAGGTGATTAATTCTGTCTTTGACTCTATACTTTTAAATAATCAAAATTCAAAGAAACAATTTACATAGACCATTTCATTCGAGCGTGAGACTGAATGACATGATGATATATATGATATTCGCGATATTCTTTTATGAGAGCGATTTGATTTTGCATTAATAAATGTCATAATTAAAATGTAGTAAGATCATTAGAATAATTTTTAAATGTGTACATTTACTTGATAATAATGATAAGGATCGTCATGTCAAATTAATTTTGTTTTTGGTCAAATTCTTTAATTCTGGGTTCTTTCTAATCTGAATTCAGCGTTCCAGCATATTTTTAAAAAAATTTAAATTATTTATCTTGATTTCTTTATTTTTACATTCTATTTATTAGCCTTACTGACTACATCAACATCATTAGTGAAATAACTTATTATAGTAGATTTTGCGAGTAATGAACAATGTAATTACACATTTTTATGCATAATTAACCATGTCTTGGCTGTATTATTTGAAACCACAAAGACTCAAACGAAAAGAAAATTAGAGATCATTTCAATTCAGCATAACATTAAATGTTTTGTATGGTAATATATATGATTCGGGATATTTTCAAGTTGAACGATTGCTTTACGAATAATTAATTTTTTAAATTAAAAAAGTAATGGATTTTTTATTTCTATATGCATTATTTATTTATTTTTTATTATAGTGTATTAATCCGTTTTCCCAAAACGGAATATTGGTTTTCCGGAAGCTATCAATTCTTAAGTAAACATTTTCATGATCAACAAGCATATTTTACAGACAAAAATGTTAAATAAACAGAATTAAGATTAATATTACAATTAATATTAGTATTTTACTCTTGCATGTTACGCATTTGTTGCAATTACGCAGCTGAAAATGTTTGATTGAGAATAAATAGTACCGTAAAAGCCCATATTCTGGTTTGAGAAAATTGATTAATGTAACACAGGGTGATTATAAAAAAACTATCCCGATATATGAGCCCTAACTATCATACCGTTCACAGAAACTGAATGAAACTTTGGTTTAAAGTATTTTGAGGTATGCGCTCAAGAATCATATGAAAGACAACAGTTAAATTCTAACAGTTACAGTTACAGTGACAAAATTTCGAAAATTTCAAATGGCAACACCTACTTTTTTTTATTGGAATGTGATCTTCATAGTGAAAAACCATAAAGAGCGTTGGAACGGTACCTGTAGCACGAAAATCGTCGGCGCTAGACAGACTAAGAAAAATAGTGAAAACAACCAATAAGGACAGAGAAGCAACAGAAAACAAAACATTTTATTGTGTTTCATACATTTTCCATTTTACACACGACGACACTTTACATGCGGCAGATGGTGTATAGCACTGATAAACAATAAAATGTTTTACTTTCTGTTGCTTCTCTGTCCTTTATTGGTTGTTTTCACTTTTCTTCTTAGTCTGTCTAGCGCCGGCGATTTTCGTGCTACAGGTACCGTTCCAACGCTTTTTATGGTTTTTCACTACGAAGACCATATTCCAATAAAAAAAGTAGGTGTTGCCATTTGAAATTTTCGAAATTTTGTCACTGTAACCGTAACTGTTAGAATTTAACTGTTGATTTTCACGTGATTCTTGAGCGCATACCTCAAAATACTTTAGGCCAGAATTTCATTCAGTTTCTGTGAACGGTATGACAGTTATGGGCTCATATACCGGGCTAGTTTTTTTATAATCACCCTGTATATAAAAATAAAAATGTGTCTGTTTGTCTTCACTTCTACACAAATCAACCGTTTTTTTGAAGAATCCAGAATTGTGAAATGTTACGTATAGGTGTATTAAAACACGTCCAAGGCAACTAAAGTAATTCGGAACCGAAATAATGTATAGTTAATTTTTAAATAATTAAACAAACATAAATCTAACAGACTTTTCTTATCAAAATTAAACATTTTTCCTTATAGCAGTTGCCAACAATTAAAAATCCACAAAAAAATCATTTCTACAATAATTAATTTTCTATTGAAAGATGTCCACGTGAAAAATGAAAATGAAATAAAAGGTTTCAACAGTTGAAATAAAGATTAATAGGACGTCATATTGCTAATATAACGGAAATTTTCAAACATTTCTCAATAATACAAGGAGAATGAGTATGTGTAAGTACAGGAAGCAGGTTAATATGACGTCATTAGTGAATTAAAAAGAAAATTAATATGACGTCATATTAAAAATTTAACGGACTTTTTCAATTGTTTGAGAATTATACAAAGAGAGTATCAATATGAGTAACAGAGAAAGCAAATAAATATGACGTCAGCATGTGAATATATCGTCATATGGGTTTGAGGAACGTATTGGATCCTGATAAAAACACGATTATGGAAATATTGACATATTTTAACATTTTGACGTTCTCTGTACAACAGGTTCAATTTTAAAATTGATTTTTTTGCACAAAGATTCTTAAAATCTCGAACAACGCCGGGTATTTCAGTTAGAACACTAAAAAACAACTCAGAAACGTTTCCGAAAATCAGTGGCAGCAGAAGAAATTTTGCTTTGAATATTATTCTTTAAATCTCGAAAATATACTGATTTCTGAGGTTTTTAAGGTTAAAAAACGCTTTTTGGAATTAATGATAACTCAGAAATGGTTATTGTACATTTTCGTTATTATACTTTCATAAGTTAGAAACATTTTTTTTTTCAGTGCGCACAATCGCTCAAAATATCCTTTATTCCTACAGGTTTTGATGAAAATAATTTTTTTAACTTTTTAAAAACTCGGTTTTTGCCCATTAGGTACATTTATGGCACGTGCCATGCGTGCTTTCCTTTGCTGACTGTACATTAATAAATAAAACCATTGATAAAGACAAAGAAATATCGTTTTATATCACGTAAGTAAAATTTTTAATCTAAGCTAATCACCATAAGCAACTAAGCAAATTTCAATACACTTTCTTTCAATGTCAAGTGATAGTCATTTATTATGGTAAAAATAATATAGCTTCAAGGCCAAATACTTCAGTGTTTTGCTTGACGTCAGTGTCTGTGTAAGTTATTAAAAATATTTAGGCAAGCATTTTTGCCATCTAAGTACCCTTTGTCCTCTTTTAAAATGAAAATTCTTTGTTAATTATTATATATACTTAGACTGGATAATACTGGATGAAACCGGATAGTTTATCTGAAAATGCTTCTATGATAAAGTGCCATGACATTAATAAGTGCTAATGTAGATACACTTTGCTCAAAAATATTCCTTTCTTGCTTTTTACTAGACAAACATAAATTTTCAAAAATGTTAGAAAACGTTACTGGTAAAATATATTTACAAATCACTTAAAAAAATTATTCATAGCTTAATTATTTTCAACATAACTGTACAATAAATAATTTTTTTTTATTTACGAGAATGAATATCCATCATACGTTTTCTTCAGTAGTAAGAACATTGCAGTATTTTAATAAAACTATTTAAAATTTGAACTTATTAAATTTGAACCCGTTGACTTCAATAATATAAGCAATTCCTATCTGTGTTAATATATGACAATGAAAATGAACAATAATTTTATATCTATTAAGAGAAAAATGTGGGCTTTTAAATATCATCGTCAGATCGTATTAATTTTCAACATTTATTAATTGGAATATTGTAAGTCATTCTTTTCTTTTAAAGTTCATATTTTTTTCTATTATGAAGACGAATTCTATTTTTATATAATAAAGTAAGAAAAACGAGGATTTTTATACATTGAAAATTTATTATTGAGTGCTTGTACATTTTAAACAGATTGGTTCAAACAGTATAAGCCATTCTTATTTCTTAAATATATACTTTTTTGCAATAAATGACTATAAATAGGAATGATGTTTATGTCATAAAGTAATAATAATGAAGGATTTTAAGTAATTAAAATTTATTACACAAACTAGTAATTTTTAACACTTGAAATTAAAATAATACAGTAGAATCTCGTTACAACGAATGTCACTTTAACGAATTTTTCAGATTAACGAATATTATTTAGCTTATTAAAAAATCCCCTATACTTTGACATTATAAATATATTCACTTTAACGAATTTCAGATTAACGAATTTTTCAATTTAACGAATTTATCGAAGTCTTAAAAATAATGCTCAATTCAGTTTAACGAACGAGTGCTTCACAATCTTTATCGAAAAACTAGATTTCCGAAAGAAATCTTTTTTTAAATTTGAATTTTTGAATTTTCAGCGTATTGCGCAGCTGTTTTTCGAGAGACGAGGAGAAATTACTGCCCTATGTGCATCTCTAAAATTATGAAACCCTTCCTATACATTCACATCTAATGCCTTTTATTCATAGTTCTTTCAGTTTGTCTATACACTCGTTAAAAAACCTTGGAAATCTAAAGAATTTATTTTTAACGTAGTACCGTAGATTCGAATTTGGCGATAAATAGCTGTAACTATTGGTAAATTTCTAATCTCCAACAATTCAATAACTCACATTTGGAATTAGATTTTGTTCTTTTTTTTTAATGGTAAAGAATATTACAAGAAAGCAATTTACACTGAAAGAAAAAATTAATATTATACAAGTAGTAAATGCTGGAAGAAGGCCGCGAAACATACGGCGAAAAAAAATATGTTGCTACTTCTACATTAGATACCATTTTTTTAAATTGAAAGACAAAACTTTGAAGCTTTCTTTTGTCTAATATGTGCCCAAACAGGTAACTAATGCGACTTAGGGACTACCAAGCAATTTATGAAAATGCAAACACTTGGTTGAAAGATATAAGGTAAAATATTTGACCATTTCAGGACCTATATTACATGGTAAAACCCAATATGTTTACACATGCCATGAAAATAGAGAAACTTGACGGGAATTCTGGTTGGTTGTTTCGTTTTCGTGATAGGTATGGTATACCATAAAAACGAATTTCTGGAGAAGACAAAACTGCTCATATATCGTTAGAATAATTTCAATGCCGATGAAATCGCTTTTGTAACCACTTCTACCAAGTGAAGTCAAACTATAGCATCGAAAGTTGAATAATGTAAAGGCAAGAAAAAGTCTAAAGGCCAGATTTCGGTTTTGTCCTGTTGTAATGCCACTGGCACAGAAAAGCTAAAATTCTTTAAAGCTCTTTTGGGACACCTGCACCTTTTAAAAGTACGAAGAATTTTCCATGCCATTATTAAAGTAATAGTCGCACCTTTATGACTAAGAAAGTATATTTTTTAAGGGACAAAGGAGTTTAACTGAACAAATGAGCAAAATAAAAAGAAAAATAACTTTGCTCAGATAATGACACAGTGCACTTGCTTACAGCAAATTTATCTAATATAAAAGAAGAATGTTGATTTCCTAACTGCATCATCAACGCATTATAAAAAAAAATGCCAAATGGAAATTCGCGTACCGACTAATAGAAAGGTCTATTTCTGACATAAAAATGAAGTTTCTGCAACGGTGAATGTGAGATAGGCAATAGATGCAGAGTTGCCAAGTCTCCGGCTTTTTGTGCACCAGTAATTTTTTAGAGAAAAATTTTGTTCTTTTAAATAGCAGAATGCTTCGATTAAATAAAAGAACATTTTCAGTACTAAAATACTGGTGTCCAAAAAAGCCGGAGACTTGGCAGATCTGTAGATGTGATATAGACTGTATGACAAAATTTATCCACCACCAAAATTAAAACCTGTTGATTAAATTCTGGCCTTTGACAAATAAAGCAGAAACTACTGCAGAAAAAGTGTACTTATTGCAACTGAATTTCCTGCTGATCTCTGGACCACAGCTACATAATATTTTTAACTTACATTATCAGCCAATGATTACGTTGAATAGATGAAGGCATCGCCACATGCCCTAACCTAACTACAAATTACATTGTTGAACTTTTAGTAAAAAAATGGAAAACGAACAACAGAGAAGGTTAAGATAGTGACTGTTCATCCAATACTGGATATTGTATTCTACGATCAAAAGTAGCTATGTCGAACATTAGAACTTAAAAGCATTCATTTATCCCAGGAAACAATGTGCCGCAAGCATTTTACACAACGTTAAATAATATTGAAGATTTTGCTTTGGAAAATTTGTTGTCAACTTGAGAAAGGAAAAAAAATTCTGACTTTTTTGTAAAAAATAATACTTAAAAGTTACATTAATGGTATATATCAATGTGAATTTTTTAGCTGTCAGGTATGTAAGATAAATTACAATTTCTTAATAGTAAAAACTAAAATCTTAACATTAAAAAAAAATTAATATTTATCTTATAATAAAAATGGTTACAATAATATAGTGTATTTTAATTCTTCATTGACATGTACGCAGAAATTTAATGTAACTTTAGTAATAATATGTAATTTTATTTAATATGTATCCAAGTTTATTTTTTGGAATCCGCCATATTGGAATTTCACATTAACGAATATTTCAGAATAACGAACTTAAACGGTGGTCCCTACAAATTCGTTGTAACGAGATTTTACTGTTAAATTTACGAGAATGAATATAAATGATATTTTCACATCTCATCAACAGATAATTAAATGACTAAGCGATTTTTTCAAATCATTTAAACACACTATTGAGAGGCTATATATGGATTTAAAACTATGCACGTGTTTTAAATTCATATGCAGGCTCATAAAAATAAAAATTATTTATTTTATTTGAAACTGGGAATATCAATGATATTTCCATATCACTTGCTATTTTCTATTTGATATTCAAACCAATAATTTGCTTATAAAGATCTAATCTAAATTAGTGTCTAGATATTGAAATTAAATACAATATTGTAAACGTGGCATACTTCAATTCTAAAATTAAGTTCTTTGCCATGCTCATCCCAACACCCCACGTTCAATGCTAGCGTATGCACGTGTGATTTTTCCTGGCAATTATGTTAAATCACCTAGAATAGCGCGAACACATAATCTTTTATGTAGCCCCATAAACAATAATCACATTAAGTTAAGTCAGGTTAGCGCGGCTGACACAGAAAAAGAATCTTGCCAACTTCTGAAGCACGGCCAATCTAATAATTGAAAACTTAAAGTGATACTTTATATGGTGATATGAAACTTTCTGCTGTGTTTGTAATTATTTTTAGGTAGATTTCGTAAGAAATGCTACCTATTACATTCCCCCTACTTCGGAATTTCTGAAAGTTTTTTGCAGATCTATGCCGATCATGACTCCCAGTCCCCCCCCCCCCCCCAGTTCAAAACTTTATCTATATATCTATCTATCTATATCACATTTTTATGGGCACAATAACTTCAATAATTATGCACAAATCTCTTCCAAACTGATACATAAAATCAAGGGATAAAAATCTCGGTCAAGTTCATTAATGGGCAAAATCGAACCAAGGGGGGAAATGGGGGAGAGGCTTTTTGTGAAAACAGAAAAAAAAAACCTATAACTTCTTAATTATGATAGATATCGAATCCGTTGAAATTTATTATTACTTCTAGGAAAAGTGCCAGAAATTTATGTATGACAGATTTTTGATATCATTAAAATAGCTTCAAGGGGGGGATAGGGATTTAAGAAGAAAAAAATCATAACTTCAATCAATTCACCAATTCATCAATCAATTCATCAATTTTCAAAAAATCAATTCACAAGATATCAAATCCCCTTAAATTTGTTATAAATCCTCCTAATATTATCTATAATTAAGAGTTATAATTATCTATAACTTTTATATTGACATGTTTTTCATAGGACCAACCCTTACAGTAAATAAATAAATAAATAAAACCAAAAAAATTCTTGCCGGCTCCGCCTAGGGACGCAGGTAGATTTCGAAGTGGGCGGTCTCAACCGTCGCATCATGCCAAAAAGGTAATTTCTGCTGCAATTCTCAATAAACAGGTGGACCACGGACTACGCCTTCGAAATCTACCTGTGCCTGTAGGCCGAACCGTTAGAGATTTTTTTTTAACATTACCAAGAAGGCAGTAGGATGCACTTTGTATATCTTTTTAAAGAAAAGGCATTAACATCCAAAATCTCCGCTTTTGGTTTATGTCCACCGGTTTCTTCATAAAAGTCATCGGTATAACAACAAAATGACATTCTTCACTTTTTAATATATTTCATAAAAAACACCATTCTTTAATAAAATTTCAATTAATAATGATGTATAGTTCCTAATTCATTAAATAATAATTGATTTTTAATAAATAGATTAGAATAACTTACATTTTGGCAAAAAATGATATAAACTCTAACGATCGTGTAACTTTTATTTTTTGAAAAAAAGTGCAGTGCATGTCACTAAATGATTTATTTTTGTTTGGCATTTTCATAATCATTACAAAAGCGACGTATTAATCTGTACTTTCACTGAATGGATTTAACATATTCTAATGTAAATGGGAAATGGTTTCTATTCTGAATTTAAATGGGGAAAGTTTGGCATAAAACAGGATTCTTTAGAAAAGCTTCTTCATTAAAGGATGTTTCCTATTCAGGTGCTCCAAACTGATTGCCAGTAAGAAAAGACTACTAATACTTAGCAGCTAAGGAAATATTTTGTATTAAAAACTATTCAACCGATAGCGGTGGGATACTATTTATGCCACTTTCAAAATGCCACAATTGCACCCGAATTTGTGAATTAATATTTCCTCTAAAATATAAGTGAATAAAGTCATTTATTTATTTACAAATCAATTTGTTCATAAATTGTGATAGTCAATGATATAAATAATGTTGCAACGGAATTACTTGTACATGAATAGGTTAATTATGTAAAATTTTGGAAGAATTTATTCTCACTCCTTTTCTCAAACAAAAGATTTTTGTAAAAGATGTAATATTTATTATTTAAAATCTATTCTGTAAAAAGCAATACATAATTGGTTATAGAACACTTGATTTATTTATCTACATATTTTTTAAAACTTATACACACGCAAAAAAAAAAAAAAAAAAAAAAAAGTAGGTTGCGTATAAAATGTACTTTAAAAGCCAATATTATACTCGAACAGCGATCGTAATGTAATAAGCAAGGGTATTTCAAGATTTATGGTTAATACAAATATTTTCAGTCTTAAATCATATGCGATACATTTGTACAAATTTAAATACGAAATATCTCTCTTATTATTTTTTTAACTAACTTTTTTTTAATTTGTCATGCAATTTACGAATGCTCTAAAATGTACGTAACTATACATATACTCCATCTTTCTGGAACTATATAGAAAACAAACTTTCAAAATGTTATACAACTTACTACACAACAAAAAAAAATCTTTTAGAAATTTCTGAAGAATTAGTCTTAACGTTAATAAGGTGACCACCGTTACCGTATATTCCATACCGCATAATGCGCATCTGCGATTTGAGACTGCATTTTTCTATTTTTTGGCATATTCATTGCATTACGCGCAGTCCTTTTTTAGATGCGTTCGTAATTATATAAATACGTAGCACCTATAGTCGTCGTCTGGTCCGCCCGTCTGTCCGTCCGTCCGATTGTCTGCCTGTCCATCTGTCCGCATATAACAGCGTAAAGAGTACCCAACCGAATGGTTTGAAATTTAATATATATTATCGTTGTAGAATTTTGTCGAGTCATTTCAATTTTTATGAAAATCTAATCAAAACTTAAAAAGATATTAATAAAAATTTTCTTCATTCTATTAAATCCTGTCGTCGTTATCTATATAATAAAAGAGCAAGTCATGGGACTAAGGAAAACAAATATGGGCAAACTACTTCTTTTTTCATATGCCACGCGGCAATTTTTATTAAAAATTGTTTTTTCGAACAAAATTGCTTAAAAGTTACATTTTTAGAAAGATCGTTGAAAAAAATTGTTTGTTTGAGAGATAAGTTACATTAAAAAATGTATAGATTCTGAGATAACTTCAGTGGAAATTACGTTAACAGCCGAATATCTCAATCCATTACAGTAAATCAACACAGGAGACTCTTTCATTATGAGTCATAAAAATATTATACCATGGACGTAATCATTCGCAAAGCAAGATGTCCATGGTCAATTTTACAATGCTGTCTGGAGTAGAAAAAAAATTCGCGTTTGTAAACGTAACAAGAACGAAAAATCACGCGTCAAGCATAGATTATGTAACACTTTCCAACGATTCCAAAATAATTTTACAAATCATTATACCGTTTAATAAGCTGAAAGATAACGTCTAAGTAAACAATTTGGAAAACGCATAATATATTTATAAACGTAATTTCAGGAACTTCCAACATATACAATATTCAGAAAAATATCCGAATACTTTTATTCAGCCCTGTATATGATCTATAGATTTGTATATATACTACATTGAATGCTAAATTTTAGTTTAGTTAGGAAAAGCGTAGCACAGTTTAAAATTCTCCTTCTGGAGTTTCTGTCAATAAACGGAAATGCGTTCGGGAATTTTTGTGCTGAATTGTATATAATCTACAGAATTTATGCACACCAAGTAATAGACGAAAAGTGAGTTTAAATTTAAAATCGCGTTCAGCAACTTAAAACGCACTTCCAGGAATTATTGTTAACAGACTGTAGAGAATTCTTTTGTGTGTCCCTGTAAATGAACGATGACTGCTATACACACACTATTCTGTAGTAAGCCTCTTGTAATGCACCTTAGTGATATATATAAATTTCAATGCGTTTAAAATAGTGAAACATTATTTAATTAAAACGCAAACGATTTTTCTCCTTAGACGTAATGTAACGGAATTCTTTTGAATGTCCCTGTAAAGTAACTAAAAGTGCTTAGCACACCATATTCTATATTAAGCTTCTTGTAATGCACCTTAGTGATATATATCAATTACAATGTGTTTGAAATTGTGAAACATCATTAAAATAAACCGTAAATGATTTTTCCCCATAGACCGTAATGTAACGGAATTCTTTTGAGTGTCCTGTAAGAAAACTATAAGTGCTACACACTTCACTTGAAATAGGGAACATGCTACAGATAACGACAATAACATATAAAAATTGCAGGGCAATCCGAGCATATTTACGGGAGTTAGAACCCGGACAGACGGCAGACGGCAGACGGCCAGACGGCCATACGGCTGACGGCCATACGGCAGACAAACCGAAGTCATAAACACTTTTCAACTATGTTGGAAAGTGTTAATTTAAACAAGTTGGAAATTGTACGTCAAACGTAACAAACGAGGTGCGTTCGTACTGTAGCTAGTTATATAAATATTCAGATCTTGATGATTTTTAATTCCGTGAAATGAATTATATCGTCTGCAGATTAACTTCTGTAATAAAATAAGTTTCTCGGTCGCTTGACGATTAAACCTCGGAACCTCCTATAACAAAAAAGCACCTATTTTTTTTTTATATATATATTTCAAATTTCTTGATAAATATTTTTATTAATATTTTCTAAAGTTTTGATTCGATTTTGATAAAATTTGAAATGTCTCGACAAAATTTTGCAAAGATAATATATCTGAAATTTCAAAAAAATCGGTTGGGTAGTTTTTGCGTTGTTATATGCGGACGGACGGACACACGGACAGACAGACAGACGGGCAGACAGACAGACGGACGGACAGACGGACGGACCAGACGACGACAATAGGTGCTACGTATTTGTATAATTACGAACGCACCTAAAAAGAAAAGGCATATACATTTCGCTCATAGCAGACGATATAATTCATTTCACTGAAATAATAAGGATGATTTTTTTTACACTGTGAAACTAGTTATAAAACGAACGCACTTCCTGTGTCACGTTTAACGTACAATTGCCAACGTTTTTTTTTTTTTTTTTTTTTTTTTTTTTTTTTTTTCAGAGAAATCTTTTCGTGAAATGTAGCCTCAAAATACAAAAAAAAAGCATTAAAAATACATAGTATTCAGAAAAAGAACCAAAAAAAAAAAAAAAAAAAGCAAATGCAAAGTGGCGACATGCGCTATGACCAACCCTAACTGAATAAATTCCCACACAAAGCATTTGGAATCCTGCTCTCGTTTATTGAAATAATCATGTCTTCAGCTCTTGTTCATTAATATTAAAATCCCATTTGCTATGCTTTATTTTAAAACTTTCATCTTTAAACTGATTTTACGCAACGCGCGTAAAATCTTACAAATTTTCTTCTTTCAAAAATGTGCATTCTACGCTGGAATATACTTTAAGAGGACTTTAAGAGGAGGCGGAGAGGTGTACAGACTGTGACGCAGTGTGACACGGAGAGAAGGTGGTGGTTATCATGTTGTTACGCTACATCTTAAATATGAGAATATATAGGTACTTATTATTTACCAGCCGTAAAATAAAGTTCATTGTAAAATTTGTATTTTTATTCCAGTAGGATTGATACATTTTTCCTGTTTCTTTTTCTTTGAACTTTAATAGCTAGAAGTAAAAACACACAATATCTTAAGAGTTTTATAATATCAGTAAGTAATAGATCAGTAGATAATAGGTCTTATATAAAAAATTTTGTATAAAATTAGTTCTAATTTAATATTTGTAAAAAATGTCACGTCCCGTTTGGGATCACTCGAATGGGTATCACTCGAATGTGATATCTTGTAACTCAGGTTAAAGAGGGGTAAAAAATACACGGAAAATTTACGTACCGAAAAAAATGGATGATCTTTAGATGATATTTTTAAAGAATTATACTTATTAAAAGAAGCAGGTAATCCAACCCGGACTATCCTCTTTAAATATGACCGATGTACAGAATACCCGATAAAAATCGTTTCAATCGAAAAATTTAATAAATTTTTTATATTTAGTATATTTTCTTAGTTTGCCCATGAGTTACCAAAGAGCATTTTTCGTATTTCACATTATCCGCATGCCAATGGTCTAACGCAAAAGATTTCACTATTTATAGAAAGCTTTTTGATTCGAATTGTTTTAGTATTTAAGGGCTCAGTTCAATTACATATCTGATAATTTCGTGTTTTATTTATTTATTTGTGAAGTTGTACTTTCGCTTGGAAATATATTGTAGAAAAATGCACGGAAACAAACAAATGCTGAATTTTTTTTACATTGTTTTATGTGCACGCTGGTTAATTTTCTGCTGTAGTGTTGCACACAGATTAGTAAATATACTGCTTGAAAATTATTTTAAAAATCATAAAAAATCAGTAAATTGAGAAACAATTTACAAAGAAATTACATTTCAGGATACATTATTTTTTTCTATTCGACATTGTAAAAGTTGATATTGTGCGATGTTTAGAGATTAAAAAAATTGCAGTAAAGGCGAAATTTATGGCCCGATTGTTTCCACTGTCAATATGACGTCAACGATACTCACGGATATATTTTTACTTTATACTATAGATTGAAGGTGTACAACACTATTGTTTTATGTTAATTTTGACACTACTGTCATTGCGTTCCGTTAGGTAACTCATTAAAATTAACTGAAAAAAAAATAACTGTAGCATATTAATTTAAATTTTTAGCCAACTCTTCAAATGTAGAATAAGCACCGATCATGTAATACCTTTAAATTTTTTATGCTTAAGTACAATTCGCCCTTTAAAAAAGGAGTAAACGAGGATCGTTGGAAAATATTAATGAACAATTCCTACACATATTAAAGTGTATTTCATTTCGTAAAAGCCTTTGTGACATTTTCATAATACACAAAACAGTAATTAAATATTAAAAATAAAGTAAGACTAAATGAAGACATGCAAAATATTTATACTTTCCCTAGTTTTGTCATAAAGATTACACTTTTCTGTCATATATCAAAGTAATAATAAAATAGATGCATGTTTAAAATGTATGTTTTCAGAAATACGCTAAAAAAGGTCACTGCGAAATAAAACATCATGCAGTAATGCAACCATTTTTTATTAAGTATGTTGATGTCTTGGACACAGGTATACTGTGTATTAAAAAAAACAGACATTTTATAAGGAACAGAGGAAAAGTTTTAAAATGTAGAAATTTGTGAAATAGGATTATTACAAAAAGTTTAAAAACAAAAAACAAAAAAAAACATGGCTTTGTTTAATGTAAAAAAAATATTAGTAAAAAAATATACATAAGACATACTTAAATATGAGATTACTCATATATATTTAGTTTAAATCAAATTTTGGGGGCATGTGGTACGCAGGATTTCAGATAAAACCCGAATATAAAGTTATTACCTTATATTTCATTGAATAACCTTCTCTAAACCTCAAGGATGAATGTTGAACTCATGTCATATAAGATCTGGATTTCAGCCAAAGCGAATGCAGTTGTCCCCATTTTTACATTGAAAGTTTTGGAAAATTTAAGGATAACTTTTGGCTAGGGATTTGAGTATTTGTTTCCGCGAAGCTTAATTTTTACGTATTTTTTGGTTAAAATTTATAAAATATGTTATACGTTTTATAAAAAAAAATGTGCTTAAAATTTTTATTTAGTGTTTAATTTTATCATTTTATCTCTGAAAACACTTTTACTGTATAAAAAGAATGGAGAGGATGCATGTAAAAGGAAGAGAGATTAAGCTCATTAACAGAGAAGGATTATATGAAAACGCAGAATGGTTTTTAAAATATTTTCTTAAGTCTTTGAGATTTTTATTAAAAATCTAAAACTTGATTTTTTTTGCTTAATATTTCTTCGTCCTTAATGACCCTTTTTATACTCCAAATTTGTATGCTAATTAAAATTTATCTACTTATTATAACTTAAGTTTGTTTATCTTAATTTCTAATTGTAACTTATTGTGTTTCAGTGCTTATAAATTTATTTTCACTGTAAAATATTTTCAAAAGTTTACAATGCACATTAAATCATATCTGACAGACTTTTTGACTCATTAGTACTACTATTTCCGAATAGAAAAATTTGCTTTAACCCTTTGCGGAAGACATTTCTTTAAACGTTTTAATCATTAAGCACCGGTATTTTGGAATAGATTTTCTTTTTCTAATTTAATTACAGAAATGATGGAATTAAATAAGATAAAAAAATATTTAAAATTACCGGTTGGAATAATCAAGGATTCTGAGTACATGATCTTGTATACGCGACGCTCGTCGCGAAGGTATAAAAAAACAGAAATTTGGAATTAAACAAAACGAATATTAATATTGTGGGATAACGGTAGTCAAAACTCGGAAGGTTTTGCAGCTGTGATTAATTGGAAGTAAAATTTTCGTTAGAATTTTTTATTTAAAAATTTAATTTATGCGTAAAAAACGTCGTTTTTTATTTATACCCTCTTTTTACTATTTTTCGTAGTTTTAAAATAAAAGTTTGCTTTTATGGAGAAAGTCTAGTCATATAAATGAAATAAAAAAAAATATTTTGTTAAAAAGAACCTAATATAAAGTAACGAATAAAAAAAATCCGTTATTGAAATTTTGATATTGAATATCGAAAACTGAAAGCAACTAATATTGTAAAAAGCATGAACGGGGATATCGAAAGACAGCCGTATTGACTATATAACAGAAAAATTGTTTAAATTCTGTCACTTGGTGCTATTTTACGTTATAAATCTATCGCATCCTTTAAAAATTGACTTTTTACATGAATAAACATATCCTTTTAATAAATAAGTTGATATACATGATCGCTTCTTTACGTTTCTAAAAAATATGTCTAAAAAATTGCAAAATAAACTAATCAGTATGTTGAATGAAAAAAAAAAACTATTAACTTGGGTGACTTCTTTAAGTGACTAAATACATCCTTTTAATAAAGAAGTTGATATACATGATCGCTGCTATAAGTTTTTATAAAATCTATATAAAAAAATGCAAAGTAAACTACATCAAAACTTTGAAAAAAAAATTAATTTCTTTCTATTGGGACATAGATATCTTCGCAAACTTAAACGCGTATTTCAAGAAATTCATTGTTTGATAAATTGCGGATAACAAGAAAATCACAAATATCACACAATAATACCGCTATTTATTTACGAAATTAATTATTTTCTTTATAAAATATACATAAATACTTAACAATTTTAAGTAAAATCGTGTTTTTTTTTTTTTTTTTTTTTTTTTTTTTTTTTATCTGATAGTTTTTTCTTAATCTTTTATCCACAGATTGTACAGATGGTCTTTTAAATGTGGTAAAAATGTGCATTAGAATCTGTGTGAATATATCGAAATGCTTCAGAAATGACTAAGCTAGTAGTAACAAGTGGGTAAGTGTGATCGAAGACCGCTCAAAGGGTTTCGTTTAATATTCCTTTCAAAACAAGTCAATATGAGTCGATATACAATTTACTTTCTTTAATAAATTCAAATAAATATCATTTAGCAACAACAACAACAAAAAAAGTCATGTTTTTTATAAAGTAAAAATTTACCGGTCTATTTTTTAGCTTTTCGAATATCTAAACTAGCCGGATAGTGGGCGAAGCCCGCTATTATATTCTGTCATACTAATATCCGTCATACGGACTAAATGCAATATTTAAAAAAAAAAATAATTTCAAAATTAAAGAAATTGTACACCCTCAAAATGTTAAAATAAGCGAATATTTCCATAATCGGATTTTTATCACGATTCAATATGTTTATCAAACTCATATATTTACTATTCTCTATTACTCATATTGATACTC
Organism: Maratus michaelseni; assembly: GCA_963931845.1. Lineage (NCBI taxonomy): Eukaryota > Metazoa > Arthropoda > Arachnida > Araneae > Salticidae > Maratus > Maratus michaelseni. Next base: position 406,420,641 of record OZ007592.1, read on the forward strand.
GCTTTGCATTATACTCAAACATTTGAAAAATTCGTTAAACTTCCAATAGGACGTCAGATTCTCTTTTTAATTCTCTAATGACGTGATATTAATCTTCTTTGTGTTACATACACATATTCCTACTCCTTGTATTATTGGGAAATCTTAGAAATTTTCGGTTTTATTACCGCTATGACGTCAATCAATTTTATTTCATATTTATCTTTTTTTCAACTGGTGAAACTTTTTATTTCATTTTCATTTTTCACGTGCAAATCGTCTGATAGAAATTTAATTGTTGTAGAAAGAATTTCATTGCGGATTTAAAATTTTTGCCATCTGCTATAATGAGAAATGTTTAAATTTAATAGGAACAGGCTGTTAGAATTTTGGTTTTTTATCTCTATTTATTAAAATAACACGAATTTTTCAATTTTTAATATTTTGAGCTCTTCACAGCTTTTATTCATCTATATACACAAAGTTTCAACTCTGTAAGTTATGTAGTTTTTGAGAATGGCTCTGTGACGAACAGGCAACGAAGCGGGAGTAATAGGGTTTCGTGAGAGCCCTAAAAAAATATAATCCAAACATTAAACACTATGGAAAAGTTTTAATTTCATATATTCTGGGCGTTATTTGTAAAATAACAACGACATTTTTTATCAAAGTTTTAAAGAGCTGTACAAAAATTTAAATTATTCATCTGATTCCATGTGAATTAGAATCCGTATTTAATATATGAAAATGCGTCCGAAATTAACGGAAATTGTAACGCTAATAGTAAAAGCACGCGGACAGGCAAACCGAATACATGAGCACTTTTTAACTACGTTGGAAAGTGTTAAAAATAATTATTACTATGTATTAATTAGTTTCAAAGAGTAAAATACGATTCACCGTCGAGCATCCTGAATCGTTTTCAATATATGCGATAAAGACGTCCACACATTTTCTTTGAGCAACAATTTTCTTCTTTCGGCAATCGATATTTGATGTCTTAAAAACATAATTTATCATAGATTGAGAATATTTACGCATTCTTGCAGCATGCTTCTGAGAAATACAGTCTTTGTGGTCAAAGGCGTTCCTAAAGGATTCGTATTTCTTAAAAAGGACGAGCTTTTCAACTGCTCCATATTAGCGTGAAGTTGGAAAACATTTCCTAAAACACTTCAAAATATCATACATTTTCAGTTGTTGTGCTCTTTCTTTCATAACATGCATCACAGTAAAATATTTACCCAATGTAATGTGCTTTTCTTCTTACAGCAACTGATGTTTGATGTATAAAAAACATAATTAATCATAGATTGAGAACATTTACGAATTTTTGCAACATGCTTCTGGCAAATTCCGTCTTTGTGGTCAAAAACGTTTCTCAAAGATTCAGGTTTCTTAGAAAGGAAGGTTTTTGCAACTCTTCCATGTTACCGCGAAATATAATCATATTTCCCAAAATGATTCAAAATATCATAAATAGTCCGTTGGGGTACACTTTCTTTCATAACATGCTTCATAGTAAAATATTTACCTAATGTAATGTACATTTCATCTTAGGGCAACTAATATTTTATGTCGAGAAAACATAATTAATCATACATTGAGAACATTTACGCATTTTTGCAGCATGCTTCTGAAAAATTCCGTCTTTGTTTTCAAAAGCGCTTCTCAATGATTCGGGTTTCTTAGAAATGAAGATTTTTGCAACTCTTCCATGTTACCGTGAAGTAGAAAAATATTTCTCAAAATTCTTCAAAATAACATAAACAGTCTGTCGAGGTACTCTTTCTGTAGTAACATGCTTTACAGAAAAATATTTACATAATGTAATATTTTCAACATAGAACTCGTACACCCGCGATCGGAGCTTTTCTTCTTCATGTGCCATATTTCAGCAAAACAAAAGTAAATTAAAGACATGAAGATACAGATAGGAAAGTAAATAGACTGAGATTCGGGTTTCTAAGAAAGAAAGATTTTTGCAACTACTTCAGGTTAGCGTGAAATAGTAAAATATTTCCTTAAACGCTGCAAAATATCATAAATAGTCCGTTTTGGTGCTCTTTCTTTCATAACATGTTTCACAGTAAAATATTTATCTATCGTAATATTTTCAGTGTAAAACTCGCACACTCACGATCGGAGGTATTCTCCTTCATGTGACAAAATTCAGTAAAACAAAAGTAAAATAAAGACTTGAATATACAGGGTGCGTCAGAAAAATTTACACTCGCTGTTTGGTGGGTCATAAGTTTCTAATTTTCTAACATTTTTTTTTATGTTTAATTAATTGGAAATAATGAGTGGACAAAGATTAACTTTTGACAAAAGCAAAATTATTTAAAAATACTATTGTAAGTATGAAAATGTAGCCGAAGTACAAAGATAATATTGCAAATAGTTTCAGGAAAATCCACCTATGCGACTTACAATTCATCGTATAAAAGATATGCTTGAAACGAATGCACTGTAAAAAATGACCAATGTTTCTTATTTTATGGAAATATACTATAACCACGAACGAAAATATAAAATAATCTTCTGAGTTATTCGAAATTCCGAATAGCGTGTTCCATTGTCTTTTGAATCCCCAGAAACGAATACATTTCCAAAATTTAAAGAATTATTTATAAAAACAAAGTTATTTCTTTGCTCGTATTTTTCAGAAACGTTTCCGAAGGGGTTTTATAGTTTATAAATTAGTGTCCTCGGCCTGGAATACCTGTTTTTCGAATGTCATCCATTCTCAAGTAAACGTTTTCAGCCGCATAAGTTAATTTATACATGAAAGAGTAAAGAAATAATGTTAATTTTAGCGTTATTGTTAACGCTGTTAATTTTGCATGTTTGTCTGTTAAACATAATTTTTGAGCATGAAAAGGTTTACTTGAGAATTGATAGCATTCGAAAAACAGGTATTCCAGGCTGAGGACACTAATTAATACACTATAAAAACCCTTCGGAAACGTTTCTGAAAAATACGGGCAGCGAAAAACACTTTGTTTTTATAAATAATTCTTTAAATTTTGGAAATGTATTGGTTTCTGGGGATTCAAAAGACAATGGAACACGCTATTTAGAATTTCGGATAACTCAGAAGATTATATTATATTTTCGTTCGTGCTTATAGTATATTTTCATAAAATAAGAAACATTGGTCATTTTTTACAGTGTGGATGTTCATAGACAACGTTCCGGACCTGCAATTTAGGAAGAACGCGCCACAACGCTAAATGAAATGTTTGTTGAAGTTTGTGAATCAATATCCCACCGTTATAAGCAGTGTATTGACCAGAACGGTAATAATTTTGACCATCTGTGGAAGGAGGAAAAGTTATACATTTTACGTATATTCTTTTGGAGGCTATGATGTCATACACTCACGCACAGTTTTTTCTTTTTCTTTTAATCGGTTACAAAAAGGAAAGAAGTCGCCAAATTTAGAGGATTTTTTCCTTTAATGGCAACTTAGCAATTGTATAAAGTTATTGGTTTGGCACAGTCTTGAAAATCGCGCCAACCAAAAAAGTCGCCAAAAACGCTGCGTGAGTGTAAAGTTTAAACATGATTCACTTTTGGAATTTAAATATTGATTGTATGTGAATAAAAACTGGAGTTATAATCATTTAAAATGTGCATACATTTTTCTGACGCATCCTGTATAGATAGGAAAATGACTGGAGATATAAATGCGAATAACAACAATAGATTTAGTTGTTCCATTGAATAATTTCTTTTTGCTATTCTTTTGGTTTAGTGCGGATTTTTATTGATCACCCGTTATTTGGTCAAGAAAAACACGTATAATCTATTACCGAAAATATTTCAAAAAGTCCCCATTATTGTGTCTTTATGTGAAATTGAATGAAATAATATTTCTAATGTAGTATAAAAATAGTAAATCAATATTCAGAAGTAAAAAAAATTATAAACAATTATTTATTTCATGAGAGAGGCAATTTCAGAAATGTCAGCGAAAGTTCACTGTGCCATTTATTTTCTTCATCATCTACTTCAAATATCAATAAGCATTGACGTTGAGAAAATACAATAGTTAAAAGAGTTTTAAAATTCTAACATATTAAATATAAAAGAATAACTTTTGTTATATATCTATCCCAAATTTATTATTTGTGGTTTATCTGGATATTTTGTGACGAGGAAATAAAAACTACTAAGATATCAATTTATAAATATTTATCCTTAATTCCTTATAATATCCTTATTTATCCTTAATTAATGTAAATGCATTTGTTATGTTTAATAATAGCCTTTCAGAAAACAGGTATTTTTCAAATAAAAAATTCCAATACCAAGCTCATAGAAAGAACATGCAATTTTTATATTAGGAATGATACTATTAGATACTGGGTGTTTCACGAAGGACCCCCTAACTTTAAAAAAAAAAAAAAAAAACCTCTAAAACGGTTATAGATAGAAGCATGAAACCAGTTGCATGTTTAATCAATAAACCGTAAGAATCTGATATGTCACCTCAAAATTTTCGTTAAACAACTATTAGCATTTGAAGATTTTTAGGCTATGATTTGGTAAAAAATTTGCAAAAAGTGTTACTTTATGGGTTTAAGTAACCCGATTTCGCGGTAGTTTAAAAATATCACCTTGTAGCTAGATTAAAAAGCGATCAAAGCAAATTTTAAATCTTCGAAACTGAATTTTTTTTTTGCACACAAGTTCGTATGTTCGTACATATATTTATATAAAGTTGAGACATAACTTTTTCATAAGTTCGTATATAACATGTTCGTATATAACATATTAAATGCCGTTATGCATTTACTTTTATCTAAGTTAAGTCTTAATAAACTGATCAAAATTGTTTCCAGAAATTAGTTCATTTTTCCCACTTTTCTATCGTAACAATGCATTTGATAACTTTGGTAAAACTTTTTTGTTTTCTAAAATGAAAGCTGATTTGTTATCAAATCAGGTTCTTATATATTCTAATAGTTTGGGGAAAAAAGTGCTCGTTGAAAAAAAAAAGTTAAATATAAATTTTATTTAAATTTTATGTATATAAATTCAAAAGTAGAATTTTTTGAAAATCTAATACTCGTATGACATAAGTGCAGTATACGTTATTTCTTACCTCTCGAAATGCTACATTATAATCTATTGTTATTAATACATTTTATTATTAAACGTTTTCAAGCAATAAAAATTTTCAAAAACAAAATTTAAACAGTAAAGTGGAATACGCCGTTGCATTCTTTGTAAATTTATTGAGATATAAAAACAATTGCACTTACAACATAATGCATTTATATCCAATTTTATTGCGAGGCAGAAAGTATTTGAAATTCAAAACGCATCATCCAATTTCGATCTGGCATATTCTTTCATTTCAAATGTTTAAGGAAAGAAAAGTTGAAACATAAAGCAAATTCAAGTTTAGATATAAAAAAGGGAAAAATGTGGGAAAGAACGCTTCATAACAAATATAGAAATTTCTTAAAACTGACATAAACAATTGAACCGTTAAATGCGTTTATTAAAAAAATAGTACTATTCAATTTCACACATGGACGACCATTTAATTTCTGGGACATAAAACGTATGATTAAGAAAATTTAAACTTTTTTTAGGAAACCTAATATTTTATACTTATTTTACTTTAGTTGATTTTATATAATACTAGCGGCCCTCCCTTGCTTTGCTTCGGGTTAACCTTGAAAACCTTCATCTCTTTGTGTTTTCTGTAGACCTTTTTAATGTGTACAATAATTAGTACATTATTTTGATAAATCTTGTAGGGTTCAGCCAGCGTTTGCAATGTATAAGCGGAAAAAATGAAATTATTTACGACATCACATTAAAAACCTCAAAAATAACAGTATTTCTCCACTATTTAATGGATGTTATTATACATATAAACCTTCCTCTTGAATCACTCTATCTATTAAAAAAAAACCGCATCAAAATCCGTTGCGTAGTTTTAAAGATTTAAGCGTACATAGAGATATAGGGACAGAAAAAGCGACTTTGTTTTATACTATGTAGTGATACAACAGATTTAAAAAATATAGATATAGATATGTATTTCTATAGATTACAGCTATCCAACGCGGACAGATATAATCTATATGGGGCAAAAATATCCAACGTGGGCTATACAGTGCGCAAAAGTCGAAAAAATGTGTCATAATAACGATTGTTTGTTTGTTTTAAATAACTAAGTAATCAATGTACCAGAGAGTCATTACGAATATTTCTTCTTGCACTTTCTGTTTTTGTAGGAATAGTTGTAATGTAATCAATGGGTACATATATCGCACGTCTACTTTTTCATAATTAATATTATTAATTGTTGTTTTCTTTTTACCAACATTCAAATCTATCGTTGAAAGTATAGAGGAAATAATTAAGAATATATTTTCTATGTAAATACATCCATTATTTGAAGAAAAATTCTTCAATTACAGATGATAATTTTCTAATGAAATGTTCTTTTTTAAACTGAATATTTTACTCTTGATTATTTTTGTGTATCAAGTGCACAAACATAATCACAAAAATCAAGTATCTCATGTGCACCCTTACAACTTATATAAATAAATGTAGCTTATAAATTCTTCTAAAACTTCCTGAAGAAAATTCTTCCTCCTTTCCTCCGCATCATGACTAAAAAGGCACAGAAAATATACGTATGCAGAGAACTAGTAAACTTCGTACAAACTTATATTTAGGGTTTCGTTCATCTCAAGAAACCCTCTTACTCCCGCTGCGTTGTCTGTCCGTCACAGAGCCATTCGCAGAAACTATGTAACTTACAGAGTTGAAACTTTGCGTATATATAGCTGAATACCAGCTATGAAGCTCAAAATATTAAAATTTGAAAAAATCCTATTATTTTAATAAATAGAGATAAAAAACCAAAATTCTAACAGATTTTTCCTATTAAATTTAAACATGTTTCGTTATAGCAGTTGCCAAAAATTAAAAATCCACAATGAAATTTTTTCTACAATATTTAATTTTCTATTGAACGATTTCCACGTGAAAAATGAAAATGAAATAAAAAGTTTCATCAATTGAAAAACAGATAAATATGAAATAAAATTGATTGACGTCATAGTGGTAATAAAACGGAAAATTTCTAAGATTTCTCAATAATACAAGGAGTATGAGTATGTGTATGTACACAAAGCAGATTAATATCACGTCATTAGAGAATTAAAAAGAAAATCATACGTCATATTGGAAGTTTAACGGATTTTTCAAATGTTTGAGAATAATAGAAAGCGAGTACCAATATGAGCAATAGAGAATAGTAAATATATGAGTTTGAGAAACATATTGAATCGTGATAAAAATCCGATAATGGAAATATTCGCATATTTTAACATTTTGAAGATGTACCACATGGTTAATTTTTAAATTATTTTTTTTTTAATATCGCATTTAGTCCGCATGACAGATATTATTATGACAGAATATAATAGCGGGAAAATATTATCGAACGAAATAATAGACCTGTAAATTTTTACTTTATAAAAACGACTTTTTTTGTTGCTAAATTAAATTTATTTGGATTTATTAAAGAAAGGATAAAGTGTTTTGAAAGGAATATTAAACGAAACCCTTTGAGCGATCTTCGATCACACTTATCCACTTGTTTGTATTTGACACTTCTGAATACGTTTTGGAATTCACCTGATAATGTATTATTGAACGATTTCATAGAAAAGGAATTAATCAGAAATTGATTCTTATTGATAAAACTAAAATTAAAATAACGTAATGATACAAAAACGTATTTTGTCCGTTATGATTTACAAAACCAACTTTAAGCAAAAATCGGCAGCAGCAAATTCTACAAAAAACAGTTTTTTGAACTGGCTTTGAAACTTTTCACGTTTGCAACAATGGAAAACAATCAAAACAAAGTGGAAAGCAAAGTATTAATGCGGTGACAGATAAACAGAATCAAAAATGGCGTGCTATATAGACTGGAAGATGTCAAGAGAATTTTATAAGTAACACACAAAAATATAGGTACAGAAGGATTAAAATTCAGATTCTGAACACTGTATCAACAAATACAAAAATGATCAAGAGAAAAATATTCAATCGAAAAAAAGAACATTTTGTTATGATTTTCAGTTGCATCTAAGCAATTTAAGAGTTGTTCTGTAAATTGTGGATAGATTTATATAGAAAAATGTAATCGTATCTAGTTCTACATTTTACTGTCCGAATAAGATTTTTAAAAATATTTACCCTATCTGCTATATAAATTATCAATGCAGAATTACAAGCACCTAATACATAAGAAAAATTGTGTGAGAGACAGAAAATGAATAAATAACAAATAATTTTATAAGTAACACACAACATTATACGTACTTATAACATCGAATTAAAATTCAGTTTTTCTGAACGCTGTATCACTAAACGCAAAAATGATCAAGAGAAAAATATGTAATCGGAAAAAGAATATTTAGTTAGGATTTTCAGTTGCATCTGCAATTTAAGAGTTGTTCTGCTAATTGTGGATACATTTATATAGAAAAATGCAATCACAACTAATTCTATATTTTTATGCCCGAATAAGGTTTTTAATATTTACTCTATCTCTTATGTAAATTATCAATATACAAATTACAAGCACCTAATGCATAAGAAAAATTGGGAGAGAGAGAAAAATTAAATAAATAAGAAAGAATTTGTAGAAAACCTGAGACTGTTGGTAGATAAATGAAAAAAAAAAGAGATCGGAACATAAACGACGAGAACTTATCAAGTAGAATTCTAAGTGCTCCAGAGATCTCATCTCACATTGCGGGGATTGTTATTAATAAAGAACTCGGAGTTAAGAACTAGGAGTAATATTAAAAACAATTTAAGTAGGTCTGAAATTGACGTTGAAAAATGCACAGAATATGCGCTTAATACAGTGAGATTATACGTAGACATGTATAATTACCACACTATGTCACCAACCATGGATGCAGTTTATTTCACGGTATAATTATATTATCACATGCGATATGACTTATCGGAAAGCTGTCACAAGAAGAGACAGAAGTGAGAAACAAAATGTTTGTGTATAACTCACAATATGGACATACTGTATCAGTTTTATTAATTTCGGATAACATTTTAAGTTGTAATACACGAAGACAAAATAAGATAAATAGTCCATTTTTAAATAGACCGTTGGAGTTAATGACCAAATGTGCTCAACATTCTATAAGCATTTCAGATGATAAAAGTGATAAAGAATCAGACGATGAAATAAATAATTGGTGAGAAGAAACAAATGAGGGGGTCGGTGTAGCAAAGTGCCAAGTCACATGTTTGGTGAAATAAATCTAACACTGTAATCTGTTGCTTATTATTGTGAATTATAATATCCTACATATTATTTGTTTCTAATGTCACTTGGTGACAGCATATGTCCCAGGTTTCGCATTGGCACCAGGCGTTTATGCCCGCAATGAAGATAGCTAATTTACGAAAGGCGTAATAGTAATACCATTAAAGTGATGTCATATTGTTATTCAGAATATCTCAAATGTTAATAAGACATTGGAAAAAAAACTTTATGTTATATACCGGGTGATTATAATTAAAGTTACGATTTCAAAAATCGATAATTTTAAAACTACTGGTCAGAATGACTTGATACTTTAGCAGAACATTGGTGAGGCAATGAAATTTTGTTTGGCGAAGAAAAAAAATAGTTCCAAAATGTGCCGATAGATGGCACTTTCAAGGTTCACATTGTCTGGAGATACGCAAATTACTAATACGTGACATGCGCACCGCAGACATAGATGCCATAAAAATGCAGAGCACCAGCTCTTTGCCTGAATGCTTCATCATGACTCTGACTATGAAGGATCACGCTCTGCTCCTGAAGCTCTTTTATAAGAACGATGACTGTGCACTTACAGCTATTAGGAAGTTTCGGATATTAAAATCCATAAAAAGGGGTCCAATAACCACAAATGGTCTGCGAAAAATGATTGCTAAATTCAAAGAGATATGTTCATTTGACGTTAAACGGGGTAGAGGAAGGAAACCAGTTTCGGCTGCGGCAGTATTTCTATTTTTGTCTTATGACTAACAACATTCCTGTGTTTAACGAATACATTTTTGGTCTTTCCCCATACATTACCCTGACAACGCCATCTATCGGTACATTTTGGAACTATTTTTTTCCTTTGCCAAACAAAATTCCATTGCCTCACGATTGTTCTGCTAAAATATAAAGTCATTCTGACCAGTAGTTTTAAAATTATCGATTTTTGAAATCGTAACTTTAATTATAATCACCCGGTATCTTGATTTGAGTATTTGATCTTATTTCAAACTGATATATCTCAGAACTTTACAAATGTGGCTTAGCACATTCTTGCCCTGATCCCCCACAAATCCCACTGCCGATTAAACTAGTACGCTAGTTTATTATTTTCATTGTAATAAAATGTGCATTTAGTTAACCCATTGATTTCAGTATCGTATAGATTACCTCGATCGGAATTATCAAAATCAATATATAGGAAAGCAGGGATAAATTTTTGAGAGACTATTCCTACTTCTCTAAATCTGGCTACTAATTACTCTTTTTCATGCCTTTGAATGCAATAATTTCAGACAAAAATAATAACGAGATTAATTAAAAAATAATTTCCATTAATAAAAAGACGCAGCCCAATTTTATGGAAGAGTTGAAGCAGCGAATTACAGAAGGCAGTATTAACATCTGTCCGGCCACATTTACGACAGTCAGAAATGAACTTATGCAGTAGTTTTACTACTGCCAAGAAGTGGAAGTCAGTCAATTCGAGTATCGTTTGTGCTAAATTGGGTTAAGATAAAAAATGTCGTTTTTTCTATGATATTGCAGTTAAACACTAATTATTCCTAAGTTTCTAAAGGCAAATCGTAGGGCAATTTTTTTAAATAAAATTATTTGTTTTGAAGAGTTCTAACAATGTACCATAAAGGCCTATTTCCATTTGAAATTTCAAATTTTATCCACCTCGCTGCTCCCCAGATTCAAAACATTTTAACCAGATGACCCCCTTCCCATTCCCCTCATTTTTGAATTGACTAAGCACGTATTTTACACATTCCCGAACTTCCAAAGCTTTCCCCATGTAAGAGAGGTAATGTGCAACTTTTGGGAACGCCGTACATTTCTCTTATGTTCTGATATTAATATATTATATTTCTTCGTATATTCTTCTTATGTCTTGTTCATTATTATCTAAATATTATTATCTTGTATTTATTTACGATCAGAATTTCTATGCGTGTTATGATGTTTTACAAGAACGTTTTTCAAAATATATAATTATTTTCTAAATTAAATTATGCTATGAAGGTATTTTAAACTTTTTTTACAATTGCTGTGCACATTTAACAAAAGACGTCTTTTAAAATTACTTAAAAGTGCTTACTACAATGTTTGTCCTTTACATTCTCACCTAAGTTGGAATTTTTGAAAATGTTTTGCAGATCTACGAAGATCATGACTCCCAGAACCCAAAACCACCCTCAGTTCAAAACTTTATCTATCTATCTATCTATCTATCTATCTATCTATGTCACTTTTTTATGGACACGATAACTGCAATAATTCTTCACAGATCTCTTCGAAACTGATACATAAAATCAAGGGGCATAAAATCTCGGTCAAGTTTGTTAATGGGCAAAATCGAACCAAGGGGGGGGGGGGCGGTGGAGGGTGGAGGGGCGTTTTGTGAAAACATAAAAAACCCATAATTTCTTAATTATGATACGTATCGAATCCGTTTAAAGTTATTATTACTTCTAGGAGAAGGTCCGAAAATGTATGTATGACAGATTTTTGATATGATTAGAAATGGCCCGGAGGGGGGGGGAAAGGGGTGTTTTGGAAGAAAAAAATTCATAACTTCGTCAATTCACAAGATATCAAATCCGCTTAAATTTATTATAAGTCCACTTAATATTATCTAAAACTTTTATATTGACAAGTTTTTTATAGGACCAACCTTTATAGCAAAAAATATTAAAAACAAAAAAATCCCTGCCGGCTCCGCCTGCAAACAAGTTATTTTTCGAAGTAAGCGGTTCCAACTCCCGCATCTTTTCGAAACTGATACATAAAATCAAGGGGCATAAAATCTCGGTCAAGTTCGTTAATGGGCAAAATCGAACCAAGGGAGGGGGGGATGGGGGGGCTTTTTGTGAAAACAGAAAAAAACCCATAATTTCTTAATTATGATACGTATCGAATCCGTTTGAAGTTATTATTACTTCTAGGAGAAGAGCCGAAAATTTATGTATGACAGATTTTTGATATAATTAAAAATGGCCCCAAGGGGGGGGGGGGGTTAGAAGAAAAAATTCATAACTTCGTCAATTCCCAAGATTTCAAATCCGCTTAAATTTATTATAAATCCTCTTAATATTATCTAAAACTTTTATATTGACAAGTTTTTTATAGGACCAACTCTTATAGCAAAAAAAATAAATAAAATTTTTTTTAAAAAATCCTTGCTGGCTCCACTTGCAAACAAGTTAGGTTTCGAAGTAGGCGGTTCCAACTGCCGCATCATGGCAAAAAGGTCATTTCTTCCGCAATTCCCAACAAACAGGCGCCCCACGGTCTGCGTCTTCGAAATCTACCTGTGCTTGTAAGCCGAGCCGTGAGGGATTTTTTTAAATATGTCTTTTAATAATGATACAATCTTTGCTTCGTATTTAAAATACAATGAATACTAAAATGTCAAACATCTCTAGAAAATGATTTATTTTAAAGTCATTCAAGAATAAAATTTTAAGGCATTATAACAAGAAAAGTAAAAACCCATTAATTAACTTGCCCATTAGCATAAATATTATATTATCTTGTGTATGTTTTCATTCATTTTTTGTTTTAAGGCATTATAACAAGACAATATATGAGGTATTTCGATTTGCATTTTTTAGGAGATTATTAGAAAGCTTGTTTATTTTTGAAAAAAAAATGCGGTTCTATCGTAAAAAGAGAATATGTGGAGACATTTTGGACGAAACCGATCAAATTGAAACACCTAAACAACTGTCATTAAAGACTATAAAATGTATATTTTGTCTAAATAAAAAATATTAGCAAAACATCTCTCAAAATTAACATTTGAAACAGATATTTAATTAATCAAACAATTTCAATAATTCGATAACGATTCTGCAAGCGTATATACGTCGCGTTAAAGTTATTAAATCCATTCGTCGAAACTTTACATTAGCTTTAAGGTAAGCAAATTGAAAAATAAGATTCATTTTTAGCTCACAGGCTATCAAAGCCTGAGAGCTTATGTGCCCGCCCGTTCTGTATGTATGTATGTATGTATGTACATATGTACGTACGTAACGCGATAACTCTTGACAGAAATAACCGTTTTGCTTCCAATTTTGTTTATAGGTTCCGTGTGATAAGGCGCTTCCCTGATTAGTTTTGGGGATTGATTGTTTAACTATAAAGGGGGGAACGGGGGGACTAACCCCCCTTAATTAAGATAAATGTTTTTTTCATGCAGAATTGTCCAATTTTCTTCAAATTTTGTACATAGGTTCATTGTGATAAGGTGCTTTCCTGATTAGTTTTGGGGGTTCATAGGTTAAGTATAAAGGGGCTAACGCGGGGGGGAATCCTCCCCCTTAATTTAGATAAATGAATTTTTCATGCAGAGTTATCCGATTTTCTTCCACTTTTGTTTATAGGTTCCTTGTGATAAGCGCTTCCCTGATTAGTTTTGGGGATTGATTGGTTAACTATAAAGGGAGGGGGGACGGGGGGCTAACCCCCCTTAATTTGGATAAATGGTTTTTTCATGCAGAATTATCCAATTTTCTTCAAATTTTGTATATAGGTTCATTGTGATAAGGTTCTTTCCTGATTAGTTTTGGGAGTTCATAGGTTAAGTATAAAGGGGGTAACGGGGGGGTTAATCCTCCCCCCTTATTTTAGATAAATTATTTTTTTCATGCAGAGTTATCCGATTTTCTTCAAATTTTGTATATAGGTTCATTGTGATAAGGTTCTTTCCTGATTAGTTTTGGGGGTTCATAGGTTAAGTATAAAGGGGGTAACGGGGGGGTTAATCCTCCCCCCTTATTTTAGATAAATGATTTTTTTCATGCAGAGTTATCCGATTTTCTTCAAACTTTCTATATGGGCTCATTGTGGTAAGGGGCTTCCCTGATTAGTTTTGGGGGTTCATTGGTGAAGTGTAAAGGAGGGAAACGGGGTCTACCCCCCCCTTAATTTTGATAAATGGGTTTTTCATGCAGAATTATCCAATTTACTCCAAATTTTGTATATAGGCTCATTGTGGTAAGGCACTTCCCTGATTGGTTTTGGGGATTCACTGGTAAAGTATAAAGGGGGGAACGGGGGGGACTGACCCCCCTTGATATAGATAAATGGGTTTTTTAAGCAGAATTATCCGATTTTCTTCAAATTTTATATGTATGTTCATTGTGATAAGGCCCTTCTCTGATTAGTTTTGGGGGTTCTTTGCTTAAGTATAAAGGGGGGACGGGGGGCTAACCCCCCCTTAATTTAGAGAAATGGATTTTTCATGCAGAATTATCCGATTTTTTCAAATTTTGTATATAGGTTCATTGTGATAAGGCGCTTCTCTGATTAGTTTTATGGGTTCATTGGTTAATTATAAGAAGGAGAAACGGGGGATGGTTCCCCCCTCTTAATATATTGTCGATTTCTTCATTTTTCGAGGGCTTATTTCAAATTCTTTGAAATAAGAATATAATTTACAGTTAGTGTGAATAGCCTGTGAGCTCAATGCCGTCAGTTTAATTGGGCAGTTTTTTTTTATTATTTAATCTCTCCGTTTTACTTACTCGGAGCTTAAATAGATTTTTTTTCAATTCCTTTAGCAAAGAGAACACTTATATTATACCTGAATTGCATTTATGTTATATACAAGTATGTATATTGTAATCCTTTTTTCCGTTTCCTACTAAATGAGTTATTTCTTTACCTAATAGTTGAATGTTCGTTCTCTTTGTGCCAGATGGTATTTTTCTTAACCTAAATAAATTTTACATTCATTTCATACACTTTTAAAATAGTAAATTGGGTATAAAGTAAGTCTAATAAAACTTGTAGAGTAACTGCATAAAAAAACCCTCATTTCGAATTCTAACTACTATAAAATATACAATACACAAAACATCATGAATATAATTTGCCCATTAGCATAAATATTATATTATCTTGTGTATGTTTTTATTCATTTTTTGTTTTAAGTCACACACTTTTGAAATAATGCTATTGAATATTCTTAAACATATTTTTGTGAATAAACGAAAACGTTCAGTTATGAGAAAATATGTGGATATTTTAACATTTCCGAAAGGAATAGATATCATTTTAGAGGGTTTTGAACGAGATAGAAAGTAAGTGATTCAGTTTATGGAAACTGATATTTGTCATAAATAACATAATATAGAAAGTTATATATTCTGATATATTTCTATAATATTCTAAGTATTACCTTGTTTTGTGATAAGATATGTAATTCAGACTAAACAACAACTGAAGTTCTTTTAGATGTTTTGCTTACAACTGTTTTTGCAATGTATAAAATAGATACAGATAATACAACTGGTTATAGAAAATAATTTGTCATATTTTGAACAATATTTTCCCTTTTATTAATTTACTAGTGTTAGTATTGAAATCGAGAGCGTTCAAAGTCGATAGAAACTTTAAGATGTTTTATGGATAAAAATAATTTAAACACCATACACAAATTATTCTTCTACCAACATTTTAAATAAGCTTGGTTCAATTTCTGCAAAATATTTACGAAAACCAAAATATTTTAGAAAAATGAACAAGATGTAGTGACAGAATAAGGAATCATAGTTTATTAGAAAATATTTATGATAAACCATGTCAACCTTTTAGTGAATTTTTATTTTTTTATCAATTGCCAATATAAACGAGTTATATTATTTATAGTTGATTCTAAACTTTTGACATTGTGTTTATATGAAAAACGCTTTCTTTATTGAATAAGGACATGTGATATAGATCGCAATTACCTATGTTAATTGTATAATTATTATATTATAACATGCCGGATGATAAATCTTAAAAAAAAAAAAAATACGCTTTACATGCATAATTTCAAAGACTGGAAAAAATCTTAAAATCTTTCTCACTAGTGTCTGATCAATTCAAATGTCACCAATGCAATGCAAATGTATAAAATATATTTGTTTTATGTTCCACTTTCTTGCTGTTATCCTGTAAATTATTGTTTCAATATTATACTTCTAAAAATTCTTAATAGAGATTCTTAATATAATAGCACACTTCTAATTAGAATCCGTTCAATCCGATATTCCGGATAATGCAAACATAAATTTGTTTTAAATAAATAAAAAAAAATAAATGTACCTTGGTAAAGAAAAAAACAAATTGATCTTAAAAAACTATAATATATTTTTAGCTTATATATTATTGTTTACGTTGAAAAAGTATAGGGGAAAAAAACATTGTTAACATATTCAAACTTTTTTAGTGAATTGATTAATACATGCGTTTAGTAAATCTCTTGGATGACGAAATTTGTTAGATCTGCCAGACGAAGATATGTGAATCTGGATAATGAAGCAATATTACGTCAATGAATATGGCGTCAATTGGCGTTGTAACTGAAAACGAATGTACAAAACTAAGAATTCTTTAAAACGCATTTGCTGTATCAAAATGTAATATACGAATACTCGCCAAATAATGTTTTTCAGTATCGATCAGCGTTATCTTGAGGTTTGGAATGGGGGAGTTACACTCTTTCTGCTGCCTGCGGATTTGAATCGCACTCTGCCTGCTCATAATTTGCATGCTATTTTGACTTCTCATATTTTTTTATTCCATTTATGTCGGAATTCGGGGTTGTCCAAAATTTTTCTAATCCGAACAGGAAGCTGTCTCAATTATTCTGAATTAGCACATTTCTTCTGTGTAATTAAAAATCACAGAAAATAACTTAAAGATAATATTTACATGTAAACGTTTTATGATTTAATTAACAACATGAAAACATAATTCACAATCAGTGTTGATTTTTCTCGATATTAGCGTAGTCGCATAAAAGACATAATTAATTTTAAAAATTCTGAATTGTCCCAAAAACAGGAGTTGAACAGAGTATTTTTTTTTACGAAAATGAAACTGGAGCAAAATTGCAAAATCTGTTGTATAAAAGGAGCACCCTCCGAAAAGTTTGTTCTTGTGTATCCAGAAGGGCGGATGACTTTTCCTTAATTAATTAATTTGGAATTCGGGTAAAATATAATTAATTCCTTAAATTTTATTATTTCTTATTGTGTATTGAAATGTAAATATCCACTTTTATTTTGATAAAGGATAATTTTATTTAATGCTTTGTTCGCATGTTCCATGAACATATTCACAGCACCCCCACCTGTAGTGAATATCTGGACAATTTTAATCATTCTTTAAAATGATCACAAATCCTAGATTTCTTTTAAATAAATAAATAAATAAATATAAGGTCTTCAAAAAGTGTAAATATTAGTAAGAATTGTTTTTTGTTTGATTAATTTAATACTAAACATACCAACAACCGGTCATATGAAAGTATTTCGAATCGAGCCAGAAATGTCTTTATAAAATTTATATAATAAAAGCGCAAGTCATGAGACTAAAGTAAACAGTTACTGATTCAGTGCTTCTATAAGAATTGAATTGTTTTTTATTTGTATCGTTCTCAAACCATGGTACATTACTTTGTTTGCTTGTAGTGAATTTAAAAAAAAAACTTTGACCTCGATTGTTTATGAACCAATGAAATTAGTTTTAATTTTAGCTATGTGCCAAACATTGTGAGCTCGCTATTCATTGAATGTGAAACATTTTTATTTTCAATTTTATTATTATTATTTAATCGTAATCCACGTAAAACAACTTAATTTGCTATCTTTCGAATGGAAAATATATTTTAAGTTATAACTTTCATTTTTCGTTCACGCTGATATGTATTTAACCTTTTAGCAGTTACCTGATAATTAGAGAGCTTGAATAATATTGTTTCAAAGATATGGAATTATACATAAAAAAAAAAAAAATCGAGTTATCGGCTACGAACATTTTCCCAGTAAAACTTTGTAATTTAAATTTTAAATTCACAGTAATTGTGTCAATTGTGCTCTGGATCTCTTCGGCATATTTACATAACACATAATAGATTAAGAAAGGAGTTTTTAGGTAGATTTCATAAGAAATACTACCTATTACATTCTCCTCTAAGTTGGAATTTTTGAAAAATTTTTGCAGATCTACGTCGATCATGACTCCCAGAACCCAAAATCACCACCAACCAGTTCAAAACTTTATCTATCTATCTATCTATCTATGTTACTTTTTTATGGACACGATAACTTGAAAAATTCTGCACAAATCTCTTCCAAGCTGATACATAAAATCAAGGGGCATAAAATCTCGGTCAAGTTCGTTAATGGGCAAAATCAAATCAAGGGGGCGATGGGGGGGAATGGGGGGGGGGGGCTTTTTGTGAAAACAGAAAACACCCCATAATTTCTTAATTATGATACGAAATACGAAATCACCCTCTCGTGAAGATCCAGCCGTTAAGCATAGGAACTTCGCTGCACGAGGGAAAATGTTTATTGAAAATTCCTATTTTAAAGTACAGATGTTGAATATTACATTAGAGATTAAAATAAAATTAGTACAAAGTTACTTTTTGCAATACTGGTTGAGATCCCAACATTCTTAATACTTTAAAAAATATATTATATAAGAAAAAGTATAAAAGAAAGTAAATAACACTATGTGATACAGCAATAATACTACCATAATACTGAATAATACTGAACTGAAGTAGATAATAATATTGGATAGAAGTAAGTAATAAATGAACAATAATGAATGAATAATAAAACTACAGTAAACAAGCATAAAATATCAGCAAATTAAAATGTACATATCGAATACTTTTAAAGTTATTATTACTTCTAGGAAAAGGGCCGAAAATTTATGTATGACAGATTTTTGATATCATTAAAAATGGCCCCAAGAGGTGGGGAAGGAGGGTTTTAGAGGGAAAAAATTCATAACTTCGGCAATTCCCAAGATTTCAAATCCGCTTAAATTTATTATAAATCCTCTTAATATTATCTAAAACTTTTATATTAACAAGTTTTTTATAGGAAAAATATTAATTTATTCTTATTTATTTCCCTTATAGAAAAAAAAATAAATAAAATAATCCCTGCCGGCTCCGCCTGCAAACAAGTTAGGTGTCGAAGTGGGCGGTTCTAACTGCCGCATCATGGCAAAAAGGTAATTTCTTCCGCAATTCCCAACAAACAGGCGCCCCGCGGTCTGCGTCTTCAAAATCAACCTGTGCCGTCAGGGATTTTTTAAGTTGAGCTTTTGGGGGTTTAAAGGAGGGTATCGAAAGTTTTAGGTCATTTCGCATATCTCAGCAGCAATTATAATACATTAATTTCAGTTGGAACATGGAATGCAGGATAAGAAATTTACTGAAAAGAATTGTTAAACAAGTATTTCAGTGATTTTAGAAATTTAACTCACAAGAGATGAGAGGGGATATTGAAGATATTAAGCAAAATATTTTTCCGTAATTGAGTCTATAGCTAAAATTGTATTTTACCGTACGTATTTCGGGACAAAACTAATTTCAATGTTGTAATCATTGTTGTCCCTCTCATAATCTTTAAATTACATTGTTGCCAGCATCACTCATGTTTGTCGCCAGCCTTGTCTATGAACCCAATTATGGAAGATTAGACTAATAAGGCAACTATTGCTTATTTTTGTTAGATAATTTGTGCAAGACATTTTAACGAGGCAAATTTTGTTCAGTCTTTTTTTTTTTTTTTTTTTTTTTTTTTTTTTTTTTTATTTCGTATTTTATAAGATTTTGTTTTTAGCGATCGCATTTCAATATTTATACAAAATACAGTACATTTAATAGAAGTAGATATTTATAATTTAAATACCGATCGCCATATTTATGGTCTCAAGGGGGTCATTGGCTACGTTATAATCATTGCTCATTAACAGTTTATAGGCGTGAAACGCACAGGGCTCTATTAAAATGATTGTCGTTTTAAAGGTTTACGTACTCAAACTTTACAGGGCCCCATTACAGGGATTGTTTTTTTAAATAATTTATCAGGTTCACACAGGGCCTGTTATAGTGATCGCCGTATTAACAATTTATGCCTACGAAACATACAGGGTCCTGTTATTCTGATCCTCGTATTAACAATTCATGGGCTTTAGCACAGAGCTAATTTACAATTATCTCCATATATCTTAGGTTATTCCATTCGTGTTTATTTCACTCTTAAATTTTGCCAGGGGACTACTGAATAATATATATATATATATATATATATATATATATATATTATGTCGCGAAATCTTTATTTACGTGTATTTTTATATCTGTGTGAGAAATAATTTAGAATAGAGTATTTTATTTATTTATTTCTGTTTGTATCTAAAATGCACTTGAGGGGGAGAGGGGGCTTCCAAGTGACCGTCTAGAATGGGCAAAGTCTGGCTATGAAATAAAATATAAATCGCACATAAAAGTTAAATAAAAATTATGTTTTAAATAAAACTTTTGGTGAAAAATAAAATGTGTTAAAATGACATGCAGAAACAATAAAAAAAGTAAAACGTTTTCACATGTCTTCCCTACTCTCCAACAATAATGAGAGGGAAATATCATTAAAGAAGGTACACATACAATGTTAAACATGAGATGATGCAGTGTTGTTAAAGTAAAATGCATATATAAAGTTAGTTTAATGGAATTTTTTTCAGTTTATTATTTTGTATTTTTTTCAGCATGAAACACTACAGAGAAGTGAGCGAACATGAATTTGTAATCTTCGAAACTATTTATACAAACCTTTATATAAAAAAAAAAGTTACTTTTGATGAATAAAAGTCCAATAACATTTTAATAATCCTAAATTGAAAAAAAATATATTTGAACTTAGCAACTGAAATTCAATAAGTATCTTAAGTAATTCATACCCTGTATTATATTTCTTTCAATTTATTCTCTATTTCACTCTCGCAGATTAAGCTCTCAAATAAATATGAGAAATGGATGCGACAGTCACTGTTCAGAAAATAAGATTCAAGAAATATTCTACTTCAACGTTGGGTCATTTTATTTGACCTTGTGGCATGTAGGTATCAATAATCAATACTATATACAGAAGACTGAATAATTTTACTTTCTTTTATTCATAATATATAGGTCTGACTAGATTGAAATCTACATTTACATTCATTTTACATTCTCATAAAAATATCGCACTTTTCAAGTAAACGGTAATAGCAAGTAATTGGTTTTCTCAATATATAATTATTATATCATTGCATTTTTTTTAATATTCTCTCATTATATTTTATTGTTTGCTTTATAAATGTTACATAAGATGTTTTATTATAGGTGTTATTTAATAAATTCCTCAAAATTTTCTTCAAATAAATACTAAGTCTTGCAATTCAATCCATTAATTATATCAATGTATATTAATTCTTCAAAATATTAATACTAAAGTTAAAGCAAAAACTAAACTTAAGATTAAAACTAATGCTAAGTCTCAGGCTATGTTAGAAACTAACATAACAGCTAAGATTGTAAGATAAAATTGCGTATTACCAAATATTTACTAAGACTGGTACTAGAACAGGTTTAATCTGATTATCATTATGTATGGAGACATAGAGGACGGCGTGATGTTAATCTGTCGATACTTAATCAGTAATTGTGCATTTCTGCATTTCCTCGTAACATATGACGATCCGATTAAGAGATTACTCGATAGAAAATCAGCGATGTGCGCATAACATAATAAGAATTTCAAAATGAATTATTTTTATTTGTTTCATTGTTTAAGATTGGTTTATTATATTTTCACAAAACATTTTATTTTATTGAACAAGTTTATTTCTGAACTGATTTATTGATATCTTATGTTTTTAAATCGCAAAGTTGAATGTGTAAAGCCGATTTCGGCTGATCTAAACGTGTGCAATAAGTATAGGGTTAGTCAAAATGAATATAGCGATTTCAAACGGATATAACTATTTAATGGAAAAGAATTTATCGATAAGATTAACACAGAATGCAGACGGAACTTCGAAATTTTGTATACATACGTCATAGATGTTCTATGTGACTTCCCTTGGTCACACGGACAACATCTAGGCGGTACTCCATTTCACGCCATACATTCTATAGCATTTGTTCATTCACCGACGCAAGCGCATTACAAATGCGTACTTTGAGTTCTTCAATTGTTTTGGCCATGGGAGGCACGTGTGTCTTTCACATAACCCCATAGATCGGTTGAAGTGGAGCCGACGATGTCTTCTGCTCTTGGCCACCGAGATCTCCGGACTTGACAACCTGGGATTTTTTTCTATGGGGTTTTGTGAAAGACAGGGTGTATGTGCCCCCCATTCCCAAAACAATTGAAGAACTCAAAGTACGCATTTGTAATGCGCTTTCGTCGGTGATTGAACAAATGCTTCAGAATGCATGGCGTGAAATGGACTATCGCCTAGATGTTATCCGTGTGACCAAGGGAAGTCAGGATCTAAGTCAGATCTAAGTAAATATATACCATACCCAATATTTTTTTAATTAATGATTTTATGTGCAAAATTTTAAACTAAAAACTTTTCAGGTAATTATTGGTTAAATAAATTGAAATAATCTACACATCTATGACGTATGTATATAAAATTTTGAAGCACCGTCTACATTCTGTGTTAATCTTATCGATAACTTCTATTCCATTAAATAGTTATAGCCGTTTGTAATCGCTATATTCATTTTAACTTACCCGGTATTTTAGGATGCTTTTCTGTTACTAAAAGAAATGGGAAATCAGTTTTCAACTGGTTTCATTTCAGAAGAATGCTGAGCGAAATCGAGACGACCGAGTGGTGTAAGTCACCAGAAAGAGGAAATCTGGTTCTCTAAGCTAAATGTGGGTTCAAATTTCGATCTTTGCATAAGATGTCATCTTTGAAATAGTTAGCGTACTGAAAATTCAGTTCAATTTCAGTTTCAAATAATTTTATTTCAGCAGCAAAAATTATAGAATTTGTTTTATACAGCATTATTATTAAGTAAAATATACCATACCCAATATTTTTTTAATTAATGATTTTATGTGCAAAATTTTAAACTAAAAACTTTTCAGGTAATTATTGCGGTTAAATAAATTGAAATAATCCACAATTTTTGGTATACTTTTTATTACAAATGATCGATAAGTTTTATACTAAAAAAAGTAGGTTATTATTTTCCAGAAAAAAAAAACAGAAAGAAGGGAACATATTTCTATTAAAAAACTGTTGTGCTATCTATTGGTATTTGAATGCAGTTAAATGTTTATATTTGAAAAAAACTAATAAAACTGTAACTTCTAAAATTCTTTTTTTGTACAATGTTTAAGAAAAATTACTTGGACATGCTTTTTATTATTATTATTTGATCTAAAAACTGAGTTTTCTGAAAAATGTTCTGTTGTCTGTAACCGTGTAAACAGAGTTAGTATACAGCCGATCTCCATTAACTATTACTAACAAATATTCTGTAAAAAAAATCTGACATTTTAATGATGGTTTGCATCTTCTTTCTGTGTATCGTTTAAGTTCTTTAGCGCCAAGTTTTCACATAGTATTTTTTTTTAGAGTGTTTTACTCTCTTTTGCCAAAAGAAACTTGTTTTGGGATTTAAAAAAAAAATAAACTTGTATAAATATATCCACTCATGGGTTTCGAATAATATTTATTGAAGTTTAGACAAGCTGCATGAATTTTTCAATCGGAAATATTTGAAACATTGTTTAATATGATGGAGTACATGTCCAAGTATCCCTCAATCAGACAGTCATTTTTCTCAAGATATAGCCATCTAAAACCAGTTTTTTTATTTGATTCTGAAAGATTATGATATTCTCTGGAGCTCATACTGACATTTAGTTTAAAAGTTGTTAGCGGATAAAAAGACGGTTCTTAAAGGAAAGATTAAATTTAGGGATTTTTTAAATAGACTTTAAAAGAATACGTTAAAGTATTGAATAAACTTGTGTAATACTATAAAAGCATAAAAAACTTCTTAATAACACCAAGAAAATAAAGAAATATGGCTAGGTCTTTCGAAAGAACTTTGTCTACTTTCGTCAGGCGTAAAGAAGACGTTTAACCGCTTTGAAGGCAGGAGCAAGACTGAAAGGAAATGGGAGGGAAAGAGAGACAAGTTAAGAGCCTACACTAGTCACGGGAAGAAACGCACAAGCTAATGACAAGTCTATGGGAAGGTTCTAGCGCGATTTCTCGCTCGCATTTTAATATTTTTAAATGTTTTTTTTTTCTTTTTCTTTTTTTTTTTTTTTTTTTTTGGATAGCTGAGGTCAATCTCCAACGTTGTTAGTTTTTACTTTTTCGATTTTTGTTATAAGCAGATTTTTTCATAAGTGAGTATTTTCACTTTTGGAACCGGTTCTGAAAGTGAAAGTATCCTTATATAAAATAACTGGAACCAAAATCGAAAGAATAAAAATTAACAACGTTGGAGATTGAACTCAGCTATCCTATGCAAAAAAAAAAAAAAAAAAAAAAAAAAAAAAAAAAAAAAAAAAAAAAAAAAAAATTTAAAAATATTAAAATGCAAGCGAGAAATCGCGCTAGAAACTTCCCATAGACTTAACATTAGCTTGAGCGTTTTTTCGCGTGACTGATATAGGCTCTTAGAGGAACAGCCAATGGGAAATCAGAAGGCATCAGACAATCACAGAAGAGAATTACCTAGAACGCAGAACAGAAGGAAAAGCATGAAGAAAATTGAAGAAAAATTGAAAAAAAAAAAAAAAATAAAACAGAGTAAAAGGAAAAACATATATAAAATGCATAAAGAAAGACAAAGTTCTTTCAAAAGGCCTAGCGCAGTCTTTTTTTTATGGTGTTATTAAAAGTTTTTATGCTTTTAAAAGTACAGTTATTTATTAAATGTGTTACATATTGCTTGGATAGGCTCTAAGAAAAAGTAACATTTTTCATTCAAAAAATATAAACGACGATCGGCTTAGTAGTTTCGTGAAAAAGAGACCGCAAAGATGGAAAACACTTGGACATACACTCCGTCATATGAAGCAAAAATCGCTTAAAAATGCCCAGTCTGCCCAGTCGCTGCCCAGTTATGAAATTACTTGAATATACCCACCATCATATGAAGCATAAGTCTTGTAAAAGAGTGACTGCTCAGTTTAAAAGCAAAAGTCTTTTAAAAAAGTGACTACCCAGTTTAAAAGCAAAAGTCTTGTAAAAAAGTGACTACCCAGTTTAAAAGCAAAAGTCTTGTAAAAATGTGACTACCCAGGTTAATTTTTTTCTTTTTTGCCAAATATAGTAAACCTTATTTAAAGTATAACTTTCTTTTTTGCTCTGATATTTTTGAAACTTTTAAAGTTCAATAAAATTGCAAAAAAATAAAGTTATGCTTGGAAGTGTAAACGCTTCAGGCTGGTATATAGAAAATGTTATTGAGTTTCTTAAAACAACAGGAAGTAAAAGTGGGTTGAAAATGAGAGAAAAGTTTAGAATGTTCTAAGAATATAAATTCAAAACTATAACACATGAAATATTTATAGGCAATTATTACACTTTGAAAATATTCACTTAATTATATAATCCACATTCAAATAACATTTTTGACTCTTAATTGGTATTTCAGAAAAGATAATTAGTTTTTAAAGAAAATTGGAAATTGTCAAACATAAATTTTGCCATTTTCTCAATTATTATGCGTATTACAAAAGGGTTTTTATTTTCATTTTTCATTCGCTTCGGGGTTGTTTAAATAAAAATTAACTACTTCAGGAAATTATATCATGAATTTCTGTTTTTTATCTGTCAATGTTTCAACCGCTTTAATTAATACACAATATGCTACTTTTTTTTCCTTATTATAATCCCCCGAAGTCTCCCATACTTTCGTATTTATGTGAAGCTTGAGTTTGTCTTCACATTTCTTTCAAATTGTTTTTGTCGCTCTTTTCAGCGTGGAACAAGAAAGAAAATGTAACAAATTAAAGGTATTTAAATTAAAAATAAATTTTTATAAAAACAAATTATTTTTATTCTTTAATTTATCATTATAATTTCATGCACTTTTAGAAAGGTGTTTTTTACAGTAAGCAACTGTACTTTAATAACCTATTTAATGAAATGATTTGTTGTAAGTTAAGACGTATGAAACTATTTAAAAAATAAAACAAAAATAAGTATAATGTTCAGAAATGTTGTTTTAGAAATATTAGGATATAAAAAAACAAATCAGTGTGTTAAATAAATTATTTTGAAACAATTTATTTTTGAATTTTACAAATTTAAGGAAAAATAATGCAATATTTGATATTTACTGAAAATGTCCTTACCACAAAGGTAATGTAAGTTTACTCTTTCTTTTTTTTATAAAATATAATATTTGAGGTACTAAAAGGGTAATAAACTACAATCTAATTGATAAAATAGAAACTTCTAATAGATATACCCATTCAAACTATCATTTGGTAGTTTTTCATTTATTTTCCGCATATTAATTTATAAAATTTGCTATAAAATAACAAGACATTCTCATATAATTAAATCGACAGTTTATTACACTGACAACATCATGTAAATTGTACACGATCGGTTCTATAAAAAGATAACCGTAATTTAATGAGATATCACTTTTCTCGTTTCTGATTTTTTATGAAAATGATGTTTTACAGTAAACGCTTTTATTTCTGAATTTCAGTTAGAAATATTAATCTCAAAATTAAAAAAAATCCTTTTATTTTTGTATTAAATCTTCTTTACTATCAAAATATCTATTTTTACCTTTTTTTAAGCCCTAATTCAGAAATTTACGTCCACCTAAATACACACTTCCGGTTTGGGAGTTCGAGAAACAGCCATAACTCACTTCCAATGATGATAGTAAGAAGAAAATAAAAACTATATTGTATTAGCTCATTAAGCAGTATTTCAAATAACACATTCAACAAATTGTGATATTTCCCAAAAATTGGCTATTCGGATTTAGTGGAATAACTTAATTAACATATTTTGTGTCCGGCAGTGGCGCAGACGATTAAGTTCGGTTCCCGTCAAGATCACCGAAAGTGAAGCAGTATCGACCATGGCCAGTGGTTGGGGGAAGGTGACAACCTCTCCAGACTGCGACTGCTGTGGGACCGTGTTCGTGAATGGGAACTGGTGTATGTAAAATCTGTTCGTGGGTCCAATGTCCTCCAAGTTTGAAAACGATACCTCTGGGGGTGCTAATCTAGGTGCAGGTCTCTTATCTGGAATGGGTTCAAAATTAGGAGACCAGCTCTAGAAATCCAACCTCTCTTGAAACTCTAGCACCCCTTCTTTCAGAGAAGTGCCATGACACTTTTTCTGACACGACAACAACAACATATTTTGCGGTTAAAAAGTTTTCTCGTATCTTCCAAAATGAGATGGTAAAATACAGCATGAATAACACGTATGTTGTTAACTCTAATCTCAGATAATGTGCTGTAATGAAGTCAATGTTGCAGAATAAAAATATTATAAACATAATAGTATATCCGCCGCACGTCAACCTAACACATCGGACTTTTCTGTGGTTTTCTTCAAACTTTGAGTAAATACAGGTTAGGTTCCTTTAAAAAGACCGCACCGGAAAGCAACACCCCTTCTCGGCCTACATACCTAGCACAGATTATTGGATGCAACAAAAAAACCTCCACACTTTGTATCAGTCTAACTTCAATACATTCTGTCAAAAAATCGATTTTCTTTTTTTTGACCGAATATCAAAGCTCAAATTTTAAACTTTTCTTAGATCAGTTTAATTTTTGCTTTAATCTCTATTAGATATCGGTGTACAGGATATATTTTCATATTGGTAATTATTTATAAAATATTTGTTGTTAAATCATATTTTTAATTTTGTTTGGAAATGAGATTTTTATGATATTTCTTTAATGGTAATCTCAAAACATTATGCTTGCAGTATTATGAAATCTCGATGAAACACTAGAATGGGCTTTTTTAGAAATGTTGTTCAGATTTTAAAAGCAAGGAACTAATTCAAACTCAAATTTACCTTATGAAAAATGAATTATGTTTGAACTCAAATTCGAAATGCATAAAACGAATATGCTTAATTCAAAGTCATTTTTTAAAAATAGCAAGAATCAATAAGGATTTCTTATTGAGTTTCGTTCTCCCTATGCGCTTTTTTTTTATTCCAGCACACATAAATTTACCATACGTTTTCTGAGAATTGTGTACTGAAGTTCCACTAGTTTGTGAAAACTGACATTTAAAGAGAAATAAAAAAACCCTGTTTTTTCATAGTATAATTACAGTCATATTACTTTCTACTTTTTATTCATCCAAGTTATGAATTAGCGTGAATTTTGCAAATTTCCCTGTTCATGATGTACTTTAACTTTCATATATTTTAAAATAAATTTTCAAAACAAAAGTTAAAATGAGTTGATTATGTGAGAGAAAAGTTAAAAATATTTTTACTATATAAATTCCAAACTATAACGCATGAAATATTTATAAGCAATTTTGCTTGAAAAATATTCACTTAATTATGTAAACAACATTCAAAACATATTTTTAACTCTGAATTAGAATTTCAGAGAAAGGTAATTAGTTTTCCAAGAACATTTGAAATTGTCAATCAAAAATATTGCCATTTCCACAGTTATTATGCATATTATAAAAAGATGTATTGTCTCATTTTTCTTTCGCTTCTGGAATTAAAAAATAAATAAACGGATAATAAAAACTACCTCAGGAAATTACTTCACGATTTTCACTTTTTTTACGTTCCATTTAAATCTATCTGTTAAAGTTTTAAATGCTTTAATTAATGCACAATATGTCACGTTATTTTATTCTTATTAAATTTTCTCGAAATCACCCTTACATTAATAGATGTTTTGATAGTGGTACGGGAGTATCAATCGCTGAACGATGTTTCAGTCAAAATATTTTTTTTTTCAGAATAAAAATACACTGATTTGAATATGAGTTTTCATTATATACATTATTTTTCATTTAATTGTATTGTATGTCTATTTTTATGCATATTTTGTGAATAAAAATCAAATATTAAACAATATGTAGATATTTTAAATGTCATTCACAGTTTGTAGACTATTCTACAATGCAATCTTATAAGAGGCATTTCTTAATAAAATAAAAAATCTTCTCCAGTGATGACGCGTATTTTAAACTCATCACATTCTTAAGCTATATGATAATTTAAATTCTATTTCCAATGTAATATTAAATTGTATCGTATTTTAGTATATTTTGCGCTTATGAAGTAATATGTCTTTAAACCAATTAAAAAATCACTTCTATTTTCTAGTTACTTACGCTTTTTCTACATTTATTTTTACAGTTTCGACTTGCTAAAACATTGGATGTTATTCACAGTGTTTAGACTATTCTGCAATACTATCTCATAAGGGAACTTTCTTAGTAATTATAATTTTAAAAAAATCTTCTCCGGTGAAGACAGATATTTTAAACTCAACACATTCTTAAATTATCTATTAATTTAAATTCTATTTCCAGCATTATATTAATGAATAAATTGCGCTGGTCTTTTATTAAATTTAGCGCTTATGAAGTAATATGTATCTAAAACAATTCAAAAATCACTTCTATTTTCTACTTACTTACACTTTTTTTACATCTATTTTTACAGTTTCGACTTGTTGAAACATTGGAACAATTGAGTTTAATGTATTTCACGCTTCACACGTTTCTCTGATATTTTGATCCGTATTTTGATCTTTAAAAGAGTCTTTGGTCTCGATACATCCTTCCATTTATGGACCTCGAAAAGAAATGCCATTCCAGACCACTGTTTTATGTGAAGATGTGTAGCACGCACATGGCGCGAGCAGCAATACATTGCTATTAGAAGGTCACTCACCAAAGCACTGACCATACCTGATGATGCCTAACTTTGTGGTTCGGAGGGCGTTATTTTATACAGACATGTATCCATTGTAAGACGCTTTTTATTGATCGTATCTCTGTATATCTCTCTGTGTGCACGGACTCATTGTGTTTTCTTGCCTTTTGTCTTCTTCTGCCTTTTCCACGTTATAATCTATGGCACCCGGTGCATGTAAAATCCGTCGTGGGTGTAAAGTCCTCCAAGTTACCTGTGAATTACACCTCTGGGGCTGCCTAGTCTAGTGAAGGTCTCGTCACCACATCAAGGTTCTAAATTACGAGACCAACTCGAGTAGCGATGGCATGACGTATGGATGAGCGATGCAGCGAGGAAATAGTAACTATCCCAGCATCTCACATCCGTCCGGCATGACTTCGCAACACTACGCAGTGCTGAACCACCTCATCAAAAATCAATTAGCAACCAGCCAACTAAAAAAAAGCAATTGAAGCATCAAGACGCACTGAAGCCACATGGACCTATAGATTTAACAAAAACATCTTCGCCAAGCGGAGAGCAGGCGAATCCTCGCCCCGTTGCCAGGTATCAACTCGTTAAGCTAGGCAAAAGCCTGGCAGGTAGGGGCGTGGTCAGCGTACTAAAAAAAGAAGTTTAAACTGTAGCCGTACAATTTATATAATGTCTTTCAGTAAAATATCACGAACAATTAATTAATCGAGGCATATATTATTCTGACTATTATAAATAATCTAATATAATTTGAGCATTAATTATATTTAATTCTTCTTCATAAAAAATAGTTTTAAACTGAAAGGGAAACTATTACAGATTTATCTCTGTCTGCAAACTTTTATCAAAGAATTTTATCATTAATTTCCATATTTTCAAAATAAAGAAGTGGCTTAAAAGATTTCTTTTAAAATCAGAGAACTAACATGAAAAAGAGAAGAACATTCAAAACTTTGGTGAATGTTTTCGTGCCACTTGCTTAATGATATTTGACATTTTTTTCGATAAATTGGAGAATGCTTATCACTTATAAGAGAAGTCTAGACACATCAAATTCCAATCAACGAGCTAGAAAGTTCTCTTCTGAAATATTTTAACATTTTTTTTCTAAACCAGTTCTCTTTTATTGTCGGCATACTTTGGGTTCGTGAATGAATCTCTGTAATTACGAAAATCTACTTCAGATATCTTTAAACAATTCAGCTGAAGAAAGCTCATTATGTTGAGGTAAAATAAATGAACATATAACACAATAAATGAACTAGATGGTCTTGTTTGTTTTTAATATATAATGATTTTATTTTATAAGAATTTTGTGGAAAAATACTTTAACGCATGTAAAATTATAGGGTGATATTTAGTTTCCTTAGCACCTGAAAGATTAACGGAATGCATAGTACAGTGTGATAAAAGGAAATATATTTATGATGCAAGTAATTTTTAAAATGTAGTGTTAATCACAGTATGGCGAACTATTTAGTAAAAATTTGAAAAGAAAATATTATAGTATTTCTTAAATAAAGCTCAACATAGACTGTGACAAATTATCATAGTTAAAATAAATCATTATGTTTTAAATATACAATATGTAGTTTATTAAATATTTCAACAGATATTCATTGTAATGGTATAAGAATAATATCTAAAAAACTCATGATTTCATAACCATGTTTATTAAAAATGTAGCTGTAATGAATAAATACAGCATGCAAAAATACAATAAATATCCCATTTGTTTTCAAATGAACTACAAATTTCGAATAAAGAAAAACAAAACCTTACCATTATTTTTAATATAAAGTAGAATGTATCTAATTTCTTCGAATTTGTATTTTTGAAATTTATACTTAAATGAATTTTTTAAATAATTTTGTGTTTTATTTCCTGTTTGTTTTAAGGGGAAAAAATAACAATCGTAAAATTAACGTATAAAGCAATTATACGTTATTCTATTACTGGTATTCAATATATTTTTATGTAAGAATTATGTTATTAGTATAATGAGAAAGCTAATACAATGCTTTTATGCAAGTTATTACAATACACTGACTGTATTTCATAATGTTAGTAGCAATATATATATTTTTAAACTGAAAAATACATTATTAATTTTCGTTAATATTTTTTCTTCTTAAATAATTTTATTAAAATAAAAAACTGGAATATTGCTTTAAAAAGTACCAAATACTTTCTAAAAATGTTCTATGAATAAATAATTGTTCATTAAAACTTTTAAAGGTTCTTTTAAATGAAATATAAAAGGAGAAATACCTATCTAAAAATTTATATTTTAGTTCCTTTTATCAGCCCACTAACTTTTTTTTTAAAGATGAATTCAACTTGGTTAATGATTTCCATTTTATTATAAAAGTGTTACATTTACGCAAATTTTAATGATGTTTAGTATTTATTCTTGATTTGAATTAAAGTTTATGTTCGCTGTAATGAGAAGCCTAAGGCAAAAGCCGACGCAATAACTTTAGTAGCGTAATCAAATTTTGAACGGAACTACAGTTTTAAATTAAAGTTTTTTTTTTGTCTAGATTACTATGCTTGTAATTAGAATGACGAAAACTAAAAAAAAGAGAAATCATAAAATCTTTATTATTCACATTCAGTTAATTAATTTTTATAGGATCAAAATGTTAATAGGAAAAGATTAAAATTTAAATGGGAAACGGAAAAAGAAAGTAATGCTGGTTACATTTGGAGTATGTTTTGAAAGATATATTAAAGAATGTAATTACTTATAGTTATTATAAATCATCTGTCTCTTTATAAGGTAAGCGTGCCGTAATGTGCAAGAACGAGTTCTCCCCCCCCCCCCCCCCACACACACACACCAACTCCTTCTTCCCCATTTTCTTATTTGAATTTTTCTTTTTTTTATCTTCCAATTCAACAAAGTTAAATAGAAACCATCAACCGGCAAACAAAAAAACTGTACAAGTTTACTATAAAGCACTGCAGCGATGCCGACAAGGTTCTTGTCAGGTGGATCACACGCATGCGGTGATCAGGGGATTGTCGCGTCCAGGTACTAACTCGTCAAGCTAGGATCTCATTCCCGGCAGGAAAGAGGCCTGTTCAGCGGTATCTACTTATAATAAAATCCGAAGCCAAGAAAGTGTCTGTAATCATTTCGGGCAGGACCGTAGTTAAACGCCATGTTAGGCTTAATGAAAAACTTATACTAGCATATCACAGCTAAATGATAATATCTTCTTCTTGAAATCAATAATAATAAGTTCTTAATTATAAATCCAGATTAAAGGAACCTAGGAATCCTAGACGAACACTGTTGCGAACAATATTGTTTTGGTGCCATCTACCGGCTTTAAAATATACTTTTCTACAATACAAACCTTTCATGCTGTTTGTATGAGGTCTTATAAAAATGGAACGCAGATCAACACTCCGTCATTTTTGACGGGGATTATATACTAGCTTTTTACAAACTTACAGTACTTAATTTTATAAAAGCATAAGGACGTTTAGAAATAGTTATTCAAAGCTTTTTTTGTTTATTCATAAGGTAAAATATCCATAGAAACTTTCCAAATTATGCTAATCTTAGATTTTATTTTTTTTTAATGTCATTTTAAACATTTTGTAAATTTATGATTAAAAAAAATCAGTTGATTTAATTCAATGATTTAAAGAACATCAGTTAATTTAAATCATGATTGATTTAATCCCCAATTTAAACATCTGATTAAAATCGTTGACGCCTAGATTGTTTTGACGCCATTTACGGGCTTTAAAATGTACTTTTCTGTGAAATCTTATGAAAATGGAACGCAGATCAACAATCCGTCATTTTTGACGTGGTTATGTACTAGTATATATATAAAAAGCTAACACTATGCCAGAAAAGAGTAATTTGCCTCATATAATGACAGAAGCTTTGCAATTAAATAACACAACGATTACAAGTGGAAAATTGTGGTGTCCAATAACTTTCAGGCAAAAGGTTGTGTAGAAGCCCTGCAGTAAACATAATAAAATTGTTCTCTAATCAACGCGTTTCAGCATAATAATTTATCAGATTACGTAGCAGTGAGAAATAGAAATAATATTGCATCATTCGTCAAATATATAGTATCAAGATTGGTTAAAAATTATTACCTTACTTAATACGTGACGTTACTCTCAATACTTAAAAGCACACATACACTATATTGCCAAAAATCACAGGGCACTTTTGATTTTATAAGTTTTATCGACTATTAAGTATATGGAAATATAGGAATTTCTTAAAAAAAATTCAAGAAATTTTGGCATGTGTTTTGTTTTAAGCATGCAAGGTTTTCAATCAAATTACGCTAGTTTAATAAAATTTGAGAAAAGGAAGTAGAAACAACATAGTACAATTATAATGTAAATGCATTAAATATTTAAGGAAATATGAGCAGCTGTATGAAATAATATTTAACTACGATTGCTCAAATTATACGAAAGATTTTTTTCAGGATTTGGAAGTCAACTCTATAGGGCAACTAATATGCAAAGACAACAGTAACCATTGAACAAAGACAAAACCTTGAAAATACATAGAAATGTCGGTGATTTAGTGAACGGAATTTCGGTTGCCTATGAAAAGTAGCTGGATAATAAGGGATTTCCCATAAATTGTCATTTTTTACTAACTGACTTCCAATGAAGTATTAAGTATTTAATGGATGTCAACGAATAGATTTGGAACGGATATTTCGAATTTGATTACTTTATTTCATTTTATTTATTTATTTATTTATTTATTGGGTTAGTGGTAGAATTCTGGTGGTTTTCCACGAACAGCTGAAGCATCAATTAAAAAAATTATAAAATATAAAATAAAAATGATAATTACGGGAAATTCGTTTATTATCCTACTTTAAAAACGCATCTGAAATTACCTCTGATTAACTCTTTCTGAATTCTCAGTGTTGATTACCAAATCATGTAAAAAATATCTTTGATATCGATCGCGCATGCTCATTTAAATATTATTTGATACAAATGCTCATATTTTATCCAATATTTAATATATTTATTTATATTCTAACTATATTGTGTTGTTTATACTGTATTTTGACACGTTTTCTGGAAGTAGCGCTAAATTTGGTTGAAAATCCTGCATGCTATAAATAAACAGAACGCGAAAAAAAGACACTTTTATATTTCGATAAATATATATTCTATCCTTACACAGATTAACACAAATGTTTTACAATATCCACGTAGTCGTGTGCTGTAGCTGCAGATCATTTTGAACATTTCATTTTACATGAGGGTGACCCCATATATTATTTTTTTCCTTCAATTAGTGGTTGATCCTCTAATATTCTCGTGATTAAATCTTCGTTGAAAAATATGAAGTCAGACGTTTTTCTTTATATATTCCCAAACTTCTAGGAGAATTCGTGAAGTATTTCTCTAGTTATTCAACAAAATGTATGAAATCGTAAGTGTCCGGTGATTTTTGGAAATATAGTGTATGAAATATTTTCACAACTTTTAATTCGAATATCACCATGTTAAAAATAAACGATTAATGTCACTAACATAGATTTTGTCTATGTTAAAAATATATATATACCGTATATACTCGTGTATAAGTCGAAGAATTTTAGACAAAATTTGGGAGCTGAAAATGGGGGGTCGACTTATACACGAGTAAGTAAAAAAAAAAAAAAAAAAAAGTCATATTTTTTTCGCAGATAATTGGTGAATGTGCAAGTCTTTTAATTAATCACATATGGGTCTAGGTTGGAGAGACAGATAAAAGCGGACAATGGTGATTGATATAAAAAAAGCTCAACAATAATGTCTTCGTAATTGTTCTGCACTCATTTTCTCTTGGGATAGAATTTCCTTCAATACAGGGGCATTCCTTTCAACATTTTAATCCCCTTTTTAAAAAGAGTTCAACTAGAGAATGCTTCTAGATTTCTCTCCTAAAAGTCCTACAATACAAAGAAGTACTATATTTTAGCAGTTTAAGAAGTTGTTAACCCTTGTAAATAAGGCTTGAATATATTAAAAAAAAAAAAGTAAGTAATCATTAAGTTGATGTGAATAGCTTTCAAAATAGTTTAACCTTCTTCAGTTGTACATAATTATACAATTTTAAAATGTTGAATTGAAAAAAAAAAGAGAAGTCTGATTAGAAACGTAAAAAAAAAAAAAAAAAGTTTACTAATTTAATTTTTTTTTTTTTTTTTTTTTTTTTTTTATCCTCGATTACAAATCATTTTTCAACATAGTACCAGAAATATGGTTCGACTTATACACGAAAATTAAATTTTTTCCAAAATTTTGAGTAAGAATTGGGGGGGGGGGTCGACTTATACACGAGTATATACGGTAAATAAATTTCCAACTTTTACATCCCAAAATATTGTAACGTAGAGCCATTTAAAATATTGAAATGATACTCATAAAAATTATTCATAAGAATGCATAGCAAACAGAAAGGTAAAGATATATTTCATCCGTGGCGCCAACTATAAGTTTTATCGACTAAATGTCTACTTAGGGGAAATCTAAATCGGACTGGTTTTAAATTCGTTGATGTTTTTTATAGTTTTAAAGACTCTAAAATTGTTATATATCATTAGCATTTTTAAAATTTTTAAACGTGAAATTTAATGTGTTAATGCTTTTTATCTTTCACTGATACTTTCATTTTCATCGGTTAAATAATATTATGAAAGGTATTTTTGCACTAATAATTATGTCTAATATCTATCTAAGATTTTCAAATGACATGAGAATTTTAGTTTTTCAATGAGTGAATTCCGATTTCACGAACAAACTATATATATATTTTAAAATGGATAAAAAAAAATTTATATGACGAATTGAAAACATTATAATTATAAAGATAAAAAAAAAAAAACGCAAAAAATATGTAAATTATAATCAAAAGTAAATAAAACAAGAACGAAAAATCATGCGTCAAGCATAGATAATATAACACTTTCCAACGCTTCCAAAATAACTTTACAAATCATTACCGTTTAATAAGCTGAAAGACAACATCTAAGTAAACAATTTGAAAAACGCATAACATATTTAAAAACTTAATTTCAGGAATTTCCAACATATATTTCCAACATATACAATATTCGGAAAAATATCCGAATACTTTCATTCAGCCCTGTATATGATCTATAGATTTGTATTTATACTACATAGGATGCTACATTTTAGTTTAGTTAGGAAACGCGTAGCACAGTTTAAAATTCTCCTTCTGGAGTTTCTGTCAATGAACATAAATGTGTTCGCGATATTTTTGTGCTGCCCTGTATATGAAATACAGAATTTATACACACCAACTAATAGACAAAAAGTGAGTTAAATTTAAAATCGCGTTCAGTAATTTAAAACGCACTTCTAGGAATTATTGTTAACAGACAGTAGAGAATTCTTTTGTGTGTCCCTCTAAATGAACGATGACTGCTATACACACAATATTCTGTAATAAGCCTCTTGTAATGCACCTTAGTGATATATATAAATTTCAATGCGTTAATTAAACCGCAAACGATTTTTCTCCATAGACGTAATATAACGGCATTCTTTTGACTGTCCCTGTAAAGTAACTATAAGTGCTATGCACACCTTATTCCATATTAAGCTTCTTGTAATGCACCTTAGTAAAATATATCAATTACAATTTATTTGAAATTGTGTAACATCATTAAAATAAACTGGAAATGATTTTTCTCCATAGACCATAATGTAAGGGAATTCTTTTGAGTGTCCCCGTAAAAAAACTATCAGTGCTATACACTTCAGTTGAAATAGGGAACATGCCATAGATAACGACAATAACATATAAAAATTGCAGCGCAATCCGTGCATATTTACGGGAGTTAGAGCACGGACAGACGGACAGACGGCCAGACGGCAGACGGCTAGACGGCCAGACAAACCGAAGTCATAAACACTTTTCAACTAGGTTGGAAAGTGTTAAAAAGCCTAATGCAAGGAAAATAAAATAGTTTTTTAACTTTTCAAAATTACATTGGCTCAAAAGTATCAAATAAATATAGTACCGTCAGTTTCAACGAAAATTTACATGAAACCACCACACCCACAATATTATGTAAATTGTGTTCTTTTATGTTTGAGAAAACTTTCTCTTCAATGTATTCGTTTTTTTTTTTTTTTTTTTTTAAGTCTATGTTCTTTTTATGTTACATCTATTTTTTCTTTCTTTTTTTAGATTGAACTTAAATATAGGTAAGACAAGAAAAATACTGGAAAAATGTGAAAATGTTCAATTTTATCAATTTTATAAAATATTTTCCTGATATTTCATCAGTTTATTTATGAATATTTTTTTCTCATCATAAATGTATTCATGAGAATATCGATTTCCTTCATTTTGATATGAAAAGATTTTTGGAACTGTGTAAGTACGATCAGGTTTCTTTACTGTTTTCTTGGCTAACCCGACACAATTGCTATCGTAACACAATACCATCCCCTTTTTTTTCAAAAGGTTATATCTTTTTTAAAGTAAATGACGATTTTTCATGCACAGTAATATCTATCTCCCAATAGGGGACACCTCGGGACCGAAGAATTTGTCCGCTATTTGGAAGTGTCTATTTTTCAGAGGTAAATAAATATATACAAATATGTATTCATTGGGGATTGAAAAAGGTGTTGCCTAAATTGAGGTGTCCGCTATTCGGTAATGTCCGCTATGGAGGTTTTACAAAATATGTTATTTATAATTGGTGCGTTTATTTTTATTTTTTATTATTTTTTATTTTTTTATTTTTTAAGAATTATTGATAAATATCTATTTAAAACGAATTAAATGCATATTTTTCAAAAAACGAAAGATATTTTTTTTTAATTAAGTTTTTTTTTTATTATTATTATTTTTTTTTTTTCACGCGAAAAAAGGGTATTTTTTAACTTTGCTTAGAAAATTTCAGATAATATAAATTATATTTTTATTTATTTGTTTTTTCTGTTCAGAAATATAAAATAAATGTATATTAAAACAAAAACAATAATATTACAGATAGTAGAAAGAAAATATTTACGATTTCAGAATTTTTTTTTCTTTTCTTTTCTTTTCTTTTCTTTTCTTTTCTTTTCTTTCTTTCTTTTTTTGTTTCTTTGCTAATATTTTTTATCGTTATAAACTTATATTAATGCAAGAGGGTAAAAAAAAAAAAAAAAAAAAAAAAAAAGAAAGAAAGAAAAAGAAAAAAAATCAATGAAAACTTATGACATTCGTTTTTATGCACAAGAAAATCATATTACGTAAATTCTGTTCTTTTCTGAATTACTTTAT
The DNA here is from genome assembly GCA_963931845.1 of Maratus michaelseni. NCBI lineage: Eukaryota > Metazoa > Arthropoda > Arachnida > Araneae > Salticidae > Maratus > Maratus michaelseni. The sequence continues at coordinate 406,460,013 of OZ007592.1, forward strand.
TTTCAATTTAGTCGTGTTTTCGTCTGGATTTCATTTCTTTTATGTTACATCTAAAATTTCTGAATATTAAACTCAAATGTAAGTAAGAAAGCAAAAATATCGAAAAAAGGCAAAATGTTCAGTTTTATCAATATTATATATTCTTATCACAATTCTTATCACAATTATATTACAATCTTATATTTTGCTCTTTTTATCAGGTTATTTATTAATACTTATTTTTATCACAAACATATTCCTGAAAAAATAGACTTTATTACTTTTGATACAGAAATTCTACAGAGCTGTGTGAGTAGGGTCGGTTTTATTTACCATCTTCTGTGCTAACCCAAAACCACTTCTCAAAAACCACTGCCATAACATAATATTTTCCACTTCTTTGATAAAAAGTATTTACCATTTTTATGCAAAGGATGGTCTTATATATATATATAAGATTTAGAGTTTCGATTTAGAGTTCTCTAGCTTTAGAGCTGAACCATTTTTTTATGAATCCGGCATACAGATTTATTTAAAATCAAATAAGTAGATTTTTTTTTCGAAAGGGAAAAAATATTTTTTAGATTGAAAACAACTATTCTGTGGATGTATTTATGTGCATGGATTGAGAAAGATATATCCTACTTTATATCTGAATATTTCTTAGAAAATATTTTTTTTCTCGTTCATTTCTTTATTTTTAATTCCAAAATATAATATTAACGTATATTTAAAAACAAATTAGTTTACAGATATAAATAATAAATGATTTAAAATTTCATCATTGTCTTTAACATTTCTTATTAGAGCAAAACTAAATTTTCTTTATCTTTATAAAATTGTATTAGCGCGAACGCGTCAAATAAAAAAGACAAATTCCTTATTCAATTAAAAATTTATGTCATTCCACTTTTTTGAACAAGAAGTTCCTATTACATAAAATCCTTACTGTTATGTAAATAAATTGCTCTGGTTTACTTTATCTAATTTTCATTCATATTTTCCTTTGGAGATTATTTTCTTTTATGTTACATCTAAAAGTTCTGAATATTGAGCTCAAAGATAAGTAAGAAAAAATAAGTATTGGATAAAAAGAAAAAAATTTCGAGTTTATCAATTTTCTGTGATATATTTCTGACGTTGCATCAATTTATTTTGCAGTATATTTTTTTCATTGTAAATGTATTGTTGCGAAAATTGACATTATTCAGTTTGATATAAAATTTCTACACCACTATGTAAGCAGGATCGTTTTTATTTACGATCTTCTGTTCTAACCTGAAAACACTTCTCTAAAACTGCTGTCGTGACGGAATACATCTTCATTCATCAAAACCACGAATCATTTTTAGTAAAGAAAATTTTTTCACCTGTGCGAATTTTAGAGTATAAAAAGAAAAACCTTAAATAAATGGATTTATGAATTTATTTAAAATTATTAAATAATTTAAAATTAATAATAACTATTAATTAAAACTAATAGCAAGATGAACTTTTAGCTTCACAGCGGAAGAGAACGAAAGATTGAGAAAAAAACTTAACAGGTGAATAACGAGAAAAAATTAGAGAAGATGATCGAGTGAGACACTCAGCAAGCAGACATAGAGAAACTGCTCAAGGGGGAACCACGATTACGAAATGAACTAAGTAGAGTTATAAAGAGTGAATTTTGTGAAAGACAACGATCACGAGTGCATGAACAAAACATTAGTGTATGAGAAGTTTGAAGCAGAAGAAATAAAAATTACAGTTTGACAAGTATTTAAAGGTTCATTATTTTAATTCACATTAGCTAGAAGATGGCGGGCTTTGTCCGAGCGAAGCGAGGTTAACTCTGGGTAGTAAGATAATATCACACAGATATTTTATCAAAAACATTTAAGTAACATAAAGTAGATTTTTACACATGAGCTTTTGAGGTTATTTTAAAAACCCTGCAGATAATAGTCAAAGCATATTATATTAGAATCAGGCCTAAAGGTTATTCTAAAATCTAACAATATGTTTTTCAAAGTAAAACCAATTTTTAGATTTAAAATAACAATTTTGTGAATCTTTGTACACGTATAAAGAAAGGTTTGTTATAATTTAGCTCTGTATGTTTTAAATGTATATATATATATATATATATATATATATATATATATATATATATATATATATATATATATATATATATTGCTTTATCTTTAATTTGCTAAATTTCATTCAATTTATTAAGAAATAAAAAGAATGAAGAAAGAATGTAAATGTATAATTAGATAAGATTTAAATTTCAGTTCTATCACAACTTTTTAAGGTTTTTTTTCGCTTCGTTTAACTACAGAAAAAGATTGCAAATTCCGTAAATAAGTAAGGTGGTTACAAATTCTGTGTTTAAAAAATTATATAGAAATTTTCTTATCATTAATAGTGGTGCCAGGCGCCCTGGAAATTAAAAGCAGCGTGAGAACCTTGTAATATAATGATTTATATATATATATATTTTTTTTTCAATTTTATCCTATTTTTTATAGCAATGGTGTTAACTGATATATTTTTTGTGTTTATAAAATTTTTTAGCATGAAAATGTTAAACTAAGAAAACAAATTTCTTGTTGCCTTAAAATTTTATGCAATTCCATATTTATACTCAAGAAAATCATATTACATAAACCCTGTTCTTTTTCGTTTAAAAATGGTGTTTTTTTTTATTCGGTTTTTCTTTTTTTTCTATAGAGTCTATTTCTTTGATGAAACACATAAAAATTTTCAATAATAAACTCAAATGTAAGTTAGAAAAACGAATATCAGAAAAAGGTAGAATATTAAGTTTTATCTTTCTTTTGGAATGTTTTTCTGACATTTTATCAGTTTATTTTGGAAATATATATATATATCATGAATTCCACTTTATTCCTTTCGGTATACAATTTCTGATCGGTTTTGCTTACCGTCTTCTCGAAACACTTTCTCTAAAACTGTTGTTGTAACATAATACCATCCACTTCTTCGATCAAAAGCACTTTCATGTTTTTTTATGTAAAGATGTTATTTCGTATATGTAAGACTTAGGGGTCAAATCGATACCACTGCGGTTTATATGGTTCAAACGATGGTTTTAGAATGTAGATTTATCTAAAATGCAATAAATAACTTTTACTTTCGAAGAGAAAGGAGAATTTGTAGATTCAAAGTGCCTATTCTTTGAATCTGTATATATACGTTGATGATATATTATTTATATTTCTGTGTTTTCTTTAACATATATTTTTTTCACCTAATTACAAAATCTCATTGAATATATTCAGAAATATATAGGGTAAGCAGAGGGAGGAGGTAGGATTCGTTGCTTAGGGTAATTTTTTTCTGGTGTTTTATATATTTTTTATAACGCTATCTTTTAGTTGCAGGACAAACACAAACACATGTCGGTGTAACCTAATTCATTATCTATCACTAGTACTTTTTCAGGTTTTTATATTAACAATCTGAGAAATATAAAATAAATCGATCTGACTCCTATCGTTTCTTGTTTTTTAATGGGTCTAACGAACTTTCCCCACCTAACCTTTCAAACAATGGAGATTTTTTAACATGTTAAAATATGTAGTTTTTATCTACAAAATGAAAGTTGAGATACCAAAGCACGAGTCTAATTTTTCCCATTATTCACATAGGGGAGTTTGGATGGATGGAAAATGTTAACTCCCAATTTCCTATATTGGAAATTTGTAGCTAGAATTTTTGTTGTTGTTTATTTGGATAAGTCTATCTTGTTTTGTATATTAATATGTCTAAAAAGTGCTTTTTTTCGGGTAAGTGGCGTATGCTAAACGACCATTTTAATATTTAATGCTTGAAATCCACTCGTAGTTATTTTGGCGTATTTTGTTTTGTTTTTTTTTTTGACATAAAAGGCAATTTTTTAAAGCTCGGACTGAATGATCATAAAAATAATTTAAATTAATCTATGTTTAATAAATTCAACATTTTTTTGCGAAAAAAAAAAAGTAGTAAAAAGTATTTTATAATTTATAAAACGGCAAGTCGACACAAGGCATTTTCTGAAACAGGTTCACAAGTCACCCCATCCCCCTCCTCTTAGGTTAATAAATATATACTCAAAAAAGAGAAAAGAATAATTTATAGACAAATATAAAAATCTATTTACTAATTCATCATTTTTCTTTTGAATTTTAATCAAACAAATTTCTTCAAATGTTTTTTTTTAATTCTATAATTATTCAAACAACAAATAAAATATCTTTTATAAGTCTTTTTGAAGTAACATTGTAAGCAGACACTCATTAAAATATTTATGATTACCTTAAAAATTATTTATAAGATTGTGCAACTAAATTTTTCATATTTTGTAAAGAGTACGTTTTAAATTAGAAAAAAAAAATCAAAATACTTCTTTGTTTTATTCAGCTTTCTTTTAGTTATGCTTTATCCACTTTTGGGCACACACAAATCAACATATAATATTAAAGTCTGTTATTTTAAGTTAAAAATTACATTCTACTGTTTTTTTCTTTAACCTCAGTTTATTTTTATTTATCCTTTGGAGCCTACTTCTTTTTTTTTTATGTAACATCTAATAGTTCTCAATCCTGAATTCCAATACATGTAATATATATGCTAAAAAAAGTTCAAAATATTTTGATTGAAAGAAAAAATATAAGAATTTTTCAATGCACTTTCATATTTCTATATTATACTTTATTCAAGTTTGTGGCACTTCATTCTAGGCTTCACGTATCTCCCTTAATTTACTCTACTATTCTTCACTTTTCTACACATATTCATCTCTTTTCCTTTCTTTCTTATTTTTAAACATTCATTTAATAATAATATTAATTTAATATTTACACTGATTACTCTATATATTTTAATTAATATTAATTTATCATCTACATCCATCATTTTATATTCTTTAAATAATTTAAAATACTTACTTTCCTTTATTAACTTTTGTTTTATTTCCTCATTATCTTCCTTTAAATAAAAATATTTCTATCTCGATTTTAAAATATAATTTCATTATTAGTTTTCTCATTCATTTACTCCACTTTTATCCGCTGTACATTTAGTAATTACAATGCAGATAATCATTCCAATTTTAAACGGCAGCATCTGCTTTATTCCTTTTTCTTTTTTTTTTTCTCTTTCTCTCTTAGATCAGCTATATCATGGGGCATGGTTATATCATTATGAATCTGGTTGCATCTTAATCAGTGTATTAGTATTATTATTAGTGAGTTTTGTTATTTACTTTTTATGTGCCTTGTCTAGTTTTGTTGAATTTTTGTTGAGTTCTTGGTTATCTTATTAGATTTTATCATCGGCTTTATTCCTTTTTCATTTGTCTCTTTCTTTATTGGATCAGCTCTATCATGGCACATGGTTATATTATAACCATTATGCGTATGGGTGCATCTTAATCAGTATATTATTATTACTAGGGCATCCCGGGCAACACGAGCTTCCCGGGAAATAGTATATAGGTGAAAACCACTAATTTTTTTGTTGAGAATAGATTTTTTACATTTAATAAGTTTTTTAGATTGCCCCCCTAGCAACACCAAAGAGCATTTTTAAATGAAATATGTCAATTATATATTCAAATAAAATTTTGAAATTTATTAACAGCGGTAGTTTCGTATTGGCGTCGTGCCAGAAGTTAATAACCGAAGAAATCAGTTAAAGTTTCGTTATATACAGCAATTTTTCATATTCTGAAAATTTCAGCGGTTTTAGGCGCTTATTTCGATTACATATCTGTTAAATTTGTGTTTAATGTATACTATTTTATTTATTGCTTAATGAAGTTATAATTTCGTTATCAAATATTAGCTGGAAACAAATGCTGAACTTTTTATATTGTTTTAAGTGCAAAGGATTAATACTTTGTAATCGTCTGCAGGCAATAGAGATAGATTTTTAAAAAATCATGCTTGAAATTTAATTTAAATGCTATAATAAATGAATAAGTTGCGATAGAGTTTTCAAACAAATTGCATTTGAAAGTAGATATTTTTCCCTATATAATGATGTAAAAATTTATAATATGCGATGTAGCAAAAATCGCAAAACCGAAATTTTATCGTCAAGTGTTGCCATTTGCTAAATGACGTCAGCGTTAAGAACGGACGCATTTGTCTTTTATAATACAGATTATTGCTGCGTTTTGTTAGTTACTGTTTAAGTTTCTGGTCTAGTTTTGCTGAATGTTTTATTAAATTCTTGGTTTTTTTTTTTTTATTAGATTTTAACCATTTTTCTATTTTTTTTCTATATGTTATATGTAGTTTAATAATGTCATTTATAAACCTTATGCCGACAATGTTTGATGAAATAACATATCATTATCGTGAATTGTGCATATGAAGCCCATATGAATATTCCATATCACAAACATAGTTTTTTATTTATATTTTTTCACTCTCCATTGTTTAATATATATACCAGGTGCGGCAAAAGTTCGTTAAAACTTTAAAAAATCACTAAAAATAAACAAGTGATGCTAAAAAAATTGCAGTTTGCAGGGATGGGATTAGAGGGCGATTGGATTTGTTTTCAATAGCAAAATAATTTTGGTTCAAAATATACCGAAAGATGGCGCTTCATTCATAATACGAATCAAATCGGGCTGTGATTAAAATTCCTCAACCCACACAGATTCTTCATTCGATGCCAGCAGTATGCTATCGTTACCAGATCAAACGCTGTTGATAAAACTCTTTTACAAGAGTGGGTAATCGGCAACTGGCGCATTGCAAAAATTCTGCACGGTAAAAGGACTCAAGACGAGAAAATGATCTGTTTCATGTGCTGGCATACTGAAGCTTGCCAAACACTTCGAAGAAATGGGTATTTTACTATAAGCCTAATTTGCATACATCTTCTTCATATTATGCATGCCAGCGTCATCTATCGGTAATTTTTTTAACTACAACTTTTTTTGTTACTTAAAAAATCCGATCTCCCTCTAATCCCATTCCTGCAAACTGCATTTTTTTTGCATCGTTTGTTTCTTTTTAATGATTTTTTAAAGTTTTAACGAACTTTTGACGCACCCGGTATATTTTTCATTATTTTTTTTCATTTATTTTTACGCATGTGATTTCATTTTAATTATGTACATACATACAGGTTTACATACATATTTTTGACAGTTTATCAGTTGATGTATAAAACCATTTTCCATCATAAATATATTTTGGAGAAAATAGACTTTGTTTCTTTCGATTTTTTTCCCTTACTACTCCTGTTCTAACCTAACACCACTTCTCTAACAGTTCTACCCTAACCTAATATTACCCACTTCTTAGATCAAAAGCACGTGAGCACTTTCGACTTTTTTTCTTACTACTTCTGTTTTAACCTAACACCACTTCTCTAACAGTTCTGTCCTAACGTAATATTACCCACTTCTTAGATATAAAGCACTTGAGCACTTTCAACTTTTTTTCTTACTACTTCTGTTTTAATATAGCACAACTTCTCTAACAGTTCTATCCTAACCTAATATCACCTACTTCTTAGATCAAAAGCACGTGAGCACTTTCGACTTTTTTTTTCTTACTACTTCTGTTTTAACCTAACACCACTTCTCTAACAGTTCTGTCCTAACCTAATATGACCCACTTCTTAGATCAAAAGTACTTGAGCACTTTCGACTTTTTTTTCTTAGTACTTCTGTTTTAACCTAACACCACTTCTCTAACAGTTCTATTCTAACCTAATATTACCCACTTTTTAGATCAAAAGCACGTGAGCACTTTCCACTTTTTTTTTTCTTAGTACTTCTGTTTTACCTAACACCACTTCTCTAACAGTTCTATTCTAACCTAATATTACCCACTTCTTAGATCAAAAGCACGTGAGCACTTTCGACTATTTTTTTTTCTTATTACTTCTGTTTTAACCTAGCACCACTTCTCTAACAGTTCTATTCTAACCTAATATTACCCCCTTCTTAGATCAAAAGTACTTGAGCACTTTCAACTTTTATGTAAAACATTTATGTGGTAAATTTTGTTTTTCAATCAACCCTTGTAATTTATTGAAAATACAACATATAAGTTTTATTTAAGAAAATAATAATGAATATTTTGAGAATTTATTTGCTTTGATAAGGAAACAATATTTCTCATTTATATTTATATTTATGAAAATAAATTATATGTGCTTGTGTTGAGAATAAATCACATTTAATCAATTTTATCAGACAAATAAAATTGATATATGCCTTATAACCAACATTCTGATAATATTAATAAATTTCTTAAAGATAAGCTGTAAACTTATAAATAAAGTATAAAACCAAGAGAACGGCGTTTTTGTATGAAAAAAATACTACAAGATATTCGTTTCATCGATTTACCCTATAGCAAGAAATTAAAAAGTTTAATGTATAATTCTTCCAAATTGTTGTATAAACAGTTGGTTTAAAAATACTTAATTCGTTCATTGTAAATATTTGAAAGTATACATATTAAAAAATAAATAAAATTTCAATTCATGTAATTTTATTTTAAAAGAAGACTAGTTTAGCGAATATTGTTTATTTATTTATTATTATTTTTAATGTATAAGTATTTATTTTATTAATTCTAAAAAAAATTCTTTAAAAACCAATGTTATTGACAGCAGACATTTATTTAAAAAACTTATAAGAGTTTTAAACGGTTTCGCAAGAATTCAGTTTACACTAACATCATTGTTTACATTAAAAAGAACACACCAGGAAATATTAAACTATATATATTTCTGTTGCATTAAAAATTTATACCTTTCCACGTTTCTGCACAAAATTTTATAGTACAAATATTCTCATTAATTTTCTTATTACTTTATTCCGGTTGCTAGCTTAATATTAATAAAGTAGTATTGAACTGAAATATAAGTTAGGACATACAATATTTGATAAAAATCAAAATGATAAATTTTATCAAACTTCTTTTTTTTTCATGAGTTTATTTGGGAATAGTTTTATTAATAAAATAAATATATTTCTTAATATATCGATTTTAACTTTTTTATACAAAAATTCTAAATAACTATTAAATGGAATCGGTTTTTATTGATGTCTTACGCAAACTCGCTTCTCTAAAACTGCGGTCATATCATAATATCATATAATTTATAGCCTAATTATGTACATACATATATTTTTTAAATCACGTATAAAAATAATTTTAGGCCTTATTTCTGCCTAACATTTATTTAAAATATGGGTGAAAATTTGTCTAAATAGGAAATAGAATATTTAGATTTAAAATGAGTATTTTTTTTAAATCTTTCTACATGTATAAATAAAGGTACCCAATATAATAAATAACTAATAAATAAATAAATACATAATAAGCTCTTGAAAAATTTCAGACTTTATAAATTAGATTTTCTTGCATCGTCTTCTTTTAACTTTCCGAATAGATAGTGTAAGGAAAGTGTTGTAATCAGGATTCATATGTGTTTGTGTGAGTGAACACAATAACTCTCAAGAGAGTCAAGAGGGTCAGCTGGATGGGGAGGCCTACCAAATGGCTTAAGCACTCACAAGCCCCATCCAGCGGATTGCATCTAAAGGACTCATAGGGAAAGCCGATTGAGAATTTAAAGATTAAATACAATATGAACACAATATATTTACAATGGGAAGCTCAATTTTCCTGGGTTTCCCGGGAAAAATTTAGATTCTTGTAATTAATAAAATAATGAAATTACAGATAATAGGTTTTCAACTTGTTGGAACGGCAGAAGCTCAATTTCGCTGCAAAGTTGAGCGTTCTGCAAAAATACATTAAAATACTACATATTTATTTAATAAATTAGAAAGAGATTTATAAGTTTAAGAATAATTCAAAATATTTAAAATACGTAAAATAGCGAATAATTATGATGATTATGATATAACTATATACAAAAGTTCTATTGTTCATGCAATAGTTCATTTATGGTACAGTCGTGTTGTTGGTGGCTAAGAATTTATTTTGAATTAGTGGTAACCGTGTTTTTGTTAAGATAAGTCTTCCTCGTCATCTATAAAAGGCAAAACATATTGAAAAAAATGATGGTTGATTCTAATAGTTGATTTCTAAATGTTGGACACATTCAATTATCTTTTGAAAAAATAATGGTTATCGATAAAACCACAGAGAACTACAGGGACAAAGAGATTGTTGAAGATTTTCTTATATGATAATATGATGCAAGGGTGCAGTTCAAAATATAATGCAATGATGTTGCTCTCTGACCACATACACATAATGGAGAAGAAACCCTATTAAATTTATAAATATAGGGTGAACATGGGCCGTGGTTGGTGGCAAACAGAAAAATATTTCTATGTGGGAGGATTCTCTCTTCCGAGACTTTTGGGGTTAAATCATGTGTGTACCGTCCTGTAGTACCATTGTCCCAGCTGAACGGACATTTCTGGTTCAGAGAGGATTTTAGAAGCTTCTTCAAGTAAGAAGGAGGTTTGGGGAAAAATTTATATTTGGCATTTGATGTGGCTTTGGTTGCTTCTTTTGCCAAAGAATCAACATGTTCATTTCCCTCATTACCCACATGGCCACGAACCCATTCAAAGATATTTGTTCTTTCTCTTGTAGTAATTTGATTATTTGTATTACAATGAGATCTTTTGTAAAAACGTCTTTTATTGCCAGGAGAGTTGAAAGACTGTCCGAGTGTAATATTGCTTCTTTATGAGGGGAGTTTCTAATCCACAGTAGTGCCTCTTCTATGGCCAGGAGTTCTGCTTGAAATACAGTATTTTCTTTAGTTAACTTAGTTTGATCCTCATAGATTAGCTCTCCTCTCTGATACACGCAGAAGTCATATGCCGTTTCATCCTCCATTTTGGAACCATCCGCATAAATGTTTATTTCTGCCTGCGAAGTATTTTCTGGATCTATTTGAAAGAAATATTATTTAAATGGTTGAACTTGATCTGATTTCATTTTTGGCTGGTAGAATATAGGCTATAGATTTACTATCGGGATTCCAAAACGTAAAACTCTTCCTGTTGTTGCTATATATTCAAGTTGGAGTGCGAGGGGCGGAATACCCGTTAAAGCACAGAGGGCATCCGTCGAAGATTTTTTGTAAGCACGTGAAACTAATAACAGGCATTGATATTGTATTGATGAAATCAGACGAAGTCCATGTGCTTTGCTTATCCTGCGAAACCATGTTGCTCCAGCATACGTAATTTTATTTTCCAAGATACTAATGTACCAAATCTTCAGAATTATTTTGTTTGCGCCTCCATCAGCTGAGGCAAACTTTAATAGGTCTTGCTAAAGTTGCGAAATTTCCTGTCATATCTTTCGTAAATGGGGGAGACACAATAACTCTCAAACGGTAATTTGGCTAAAACTCATTTGGCTAATATATTTTAGATCTCTGTTGCAATAGCTATATAGATATGTTTTCGTACAATTCAGCCATTAGATTAGGTACTTAAACGATTTCGTGACCAATTCTATAGGTAAAATCTCCTAGGAAATCTGATAGAGTATAAGTAATAAATGTTGCGGCAATGTAGTGAAGTATTAGTGACCCACAGGTAACGTCACAAGTTTCGAAAAGTGGGGCCCTGGGTTCGAATTATGCTGATTTCATTATGTCAGTAATTTATCTAAATCCACGTCGTACGATAAAATCTTCAGAAATTCAAGTAGAGGATTTCAGATTTCTTATTCAGAACGAAAATGTAAATGTTTATTTTAGAGAACAAAGTATTTACCATTTTATCCATTTTATATTAATGAAGCGAAAATTACTATTTTTTAACTCGTAATAAAATTGCATCAGCGGGAAAGTTTGAAATACAAAAGTAAACATTCCTTCTTACTTTGAAAATTATGCAATACTAGTTTTGTGCACAAGAGATTTGAACTATATAAATTCTGTTGATTAAAAAAAAAAGTTTTGGTTATGTTTTATTTTCGGTTTATTTCAGGGGTCTTTGGGAGGCTATTTTCTTTTTTGTTAGAACTAAAAGTTCGTAATATTAAACGTGATTATAAGTTATATATATATATATATATATATATATATATATATATGATTTGTGATATTTTTCAGACATAATCAGTTTATTTGGGAGTACTTTTTCCATCGGAATGTATTCCTTAGAAAATCGACATTACCTCTTTCGATAAAAAAAAGTACATAGAACTGCCTAATTAGGATCGGTGTCCCTTGCCGTCTGCTGTTTGACCTGAAACCATTTCTCAAAAACTGCTGACGTAACATAATATCATCCATTTTTTTATCAAAAACACTTATCATTTCTATGGACAGACAATTTTTCATAATTAAGTATTGGAGGTCAGATTGAAAACTCTGCAATTCATAGTCAAGCATTTTTGAAGAATCAGGTATAAAGATTTATTTCCAAACTAATATTTATAATTTTTTCAAAAGTATAAATAAATTTTAAATTTCAAATAGCCTTTTGGAAATCTTTTTACTCGTATAAAGAAAAATAAATTCTAATTTAGGTTTCCGTATTTAAAAAATATATAAATTACATTTTCTTTCATTTGTTTAAGCTCTTTGAAATTATTCAGAAAGATAATATACGTATATTCAAATAGAAACAAATTTTTAGTTTATATATATTTATAGAAAAAAATATTAAATATTTTATCCTTCTTCATTAATGAAGCAGCAAAATTAATTATTATTTTTTTAATTTTTTATAAAATTTTAGGAGAGAAAAAAAGTTAAAAAAAAAAATCTTTCTTGAATTGAAAAATATTGCTCTCTCACTTTTCTGCATTGAAAAAAAAAAACATATTTCGTAAATCCTTTTCCTTTAAGTAAACAAATTCTGGTTTATTTTATCTTAAGTTTATTCAACATACTCATTTGAGTCCACTTTCTTTTATGTTGCATCTAGAAGTTCTCAATATTAAACACCAGTACAAGTAAGAAAAAAAAATAATAATACAGAAAGTCAATATCTTCATTTTTATCAAGCTTCTGGGATATTTTTTCTGGCATTTTATTAGTTTATTTGGGAATACAGTAGAGAAAACTCTACCTGACAGAATCGATCGGGACCGAGAAAATCATTCATCGTAGACAGCATTCCGAAATATGTACATTCTACTCTATGTCTGACGGTTCTCCTGTACGTGAAATCTTTCCGAGTTAGACAGAGTTTCGTCTTACGCAGAATCAGCCTTAGACAGAGTTTACCGTGTTTTATTTATCATAAATGTATTCTTAAGAAAATTGATTTTATTTCCACCGATATAAAAATTCTATAGTGCTGCGTAATTAGGATAGGTATTTTTTACAGCCTTCTATGTTAACCAAAACTAGTGATGGTCTGGTAAAATCGAGTATCGATAAACATCGACATCGTATAAAAGGGCATCGATCACAATAAGAATCGATTCCAAAATTCTAGTATCGATGTTCTAGAATCGATTCTCAAACAGATAGCTTAAAACGTGTTTAAGGGCGTTCGGGAATGAAGCTTCCCTCGGTTATTCTTGAAACCTTAAACAAGATCTCCAATGTGTCCAGGAACTAACGTGAAACAGTTAAAGAAAAATTAGTCGTATTACAGCGAAACTAATCTAATCTCAAAACTAATATTAATTTTGTTTTAATAGAAATTCTTCATAAAATCGGATCTGATGTCGGTTAAGAATATCATTTTATTGACTGGAGACATAGATAAAAATAATGATAGTATCGATATAATCCGGTTGCCCATAGTATCCATTAAATCGCTAAACATTTTCGACATCGCCGATCAGTACCTAAAACTACTCTTCTAAAACTGCTATCGTAACATAATATCACTCATTTCTTTGATCAAAAGCATTTGTTATTTTTATGTAACAGATGATTTGTGTATGCGGTTTATAGTTCATGTAGAAATCCCTGAAATTATGGTCTAAGAAATTTTTTTAAAACAAGTATGAATATATATATTATTACTGCATTTCGAATTAGCCACATTTTACTCTATGACTGATGATTTTCCTGTACGCGAAATCTTTCTGAGTTAGACAGATTTTCGTCTTGCACCGAATCCGCCTTAGACAGAGTTTACTGTGTTTTATTCACCATAAATGTATTCTCAAGAAAATTGACATTATTTCTGTGGATGTCAAAATTCTATAGTGCTGCGTTACTAAGATAGTTTTTTTTTTTTTTTTTTTTTTATCGCTTCTATGTTAATCAAAACTAGTGATGGGCGATTCTGGAAAAATCGAGTCTCGATAAACATCGACAACGCATAAAAGGGCATCGATCACAATAAGAATTGATTCTTAAATTCTAGTATCGATGTTCTAGAATCGATTCTCAAACATATAGCTTAAAAAGTGTTTAAGGGCGTTCGTGAATGAAGTTTCCCTTCAGCTTTTTGGCTTCCCTTGACTCTTCTTGAAACTTTAAACAAGATCTCCAATGTGTCAAGAACTAACATAAAACAGTTAATGTAAAATTATTCGTTATACAGCGAATGTAATCTAATCGCAAAACTAATCTTAATTTTTTTTTAACAGAAATTCTTCATAAAATCGGATCTGATGTCGGTTAAGAATAACAATTTATTGAATAGAGACAGATGATTTGTGTTTGCGATTTATAGTTCAGGTAGAAATCCCTGAAATTATTGTCTAAGCATTTTTTTTAAAACAGGTATGAATATATATTTTATTACTGCATTACGAATTAGCCACATTTTACACTATGTCTGACGGTTCTCCTGTGCGTGAAATCTTTCCGAGTTAGACAGTGTTTCGTCTTACACAGAATCAGCCTTAGACAGAGTTTACCGTGTTTTATTCACCATAAATGTATTCTCAAGAAAAATGGCATTATTTCTGGGGAAGTCAAAATTCTACAGTGCAGCATAAGTAGGATAGGTTTTCTTTACCGCCTTCTATGTTACCAAAACCACTTTTCTAAAACTGCTACAGTAACATAATATCATCCATTTTTCTGATCAGAAGCAGTTATTATTTTTATGTGACGGATGAATTGCGCGTGCAGTTTAAAGTTCATTTAGACATCCCTTCAATTATTGTCTAAGCATTTTTTTTAAAAAACAGGCATGAATATTTATTTAAAATCTAATTAGTAGAAAAAAATCTAACAAATTATAACACCTTGTAATAATATACGATTTTAATTGTTAGAAGGCGTAAAATAAAAACTTTATAAAGAGTAAAATAAGTTTTATTAGACTGTTGACATGTTTCAGCTCTATCGGAGCCGTTATGAAAACAAATAAGAATATTCTACAATTGCACGGTCTATGAAGTTTTTATTTGAACACTTTTATTTAATTTTTCTCGTACTTAAAAAAAATACCATATGTAACGATGCAGTATCATTTAACTTAACAAAATTGTGGCTGGAGTTACTCCATGGTTTCAAATAGGAAAAATAAAAACATCCAAGTAAAAATAAAACATAACGTGCGTAATTCGAAAAAGTACGAGAAAAAAATTAGATGATAGTATTTCAAATAATAACTTCGTAGACCGTAAAATTATAAAAAATTCTTATCTGGTTTGATAATGGCTCCGATGTAGCCGAAACATGTCAAAGTCTAATAAAAAATTTTAAGAGAATATAAATTATATTCATTATTAAATCTTTCTTTGATTTAATTATTTTTTTTTATTTCAGAACGGTAATGTAAAGGTATATCCAGTCAAAACTGAAATTTTAGTTTACAGATAATTATAAAAAAATTATTTACCATTTCATCCATTTCTTTCTTTTATTAATAAAGAAAAAGTAAATTTATATTTATATTTTTATGTATGTGCGCCAAAGGAAGACAAATTTTTGTTGCATTGAAAATTTGTGCAATTCTACATTTGTGCCCAAGAAAATCATATTACGTAAATTCTGTTCTCTTATGGGAAAAAAATGTTCTGGTTTACTTTATCTTTAGTTTATTTCACTTTATCATTGGAGCCTACTTTCTTTTATGTTACATCTAAAAGTTCTCAGTAATAAAATCAAATACACGTTAGAAAAAAAAATGGCGGAAATGGCAAGAGCTTCAATTTTGTTGAGATATTTTTCTGACATTTTATCAGTTTATTTTGAAAAACTCTTTCTTACTATAAAGTTATGTTCGAGAAAAACGATTTTTCCCTTTAATATAAAAATTGTGTAAAATTGTGTAAATGTGATTAGTTTTATTGATGGTCTTCTTTCTAACCCGGAACTACTTCTTTCAAATTGGTGTCGTATCATAATAGCACCCACGTCTTTGATCAAATTCACTTTCGACTTTTATGCGAAGTATGATTTTTCATATATGAGTCTTAAAGGTTTTAATGAAAAGCCTACAGTTTATTTAATTGTATCTTTTTTGTTCGGGGAAGGGGGGAGTGGATCACCATAAACGTTTACTTAAACTGCAACAAATACATTTTATTTTTTAATTGAAAGTAGAAGAACAATATAATAAATTATAACACCTTGTAATAGTATATTACTTTTAAATGCTAAAGGTGTAAAATTAACAACTATAATATAAATTAAAATAACTTTTATTAGTTGTTTTACATGTTTCGACTCTTTCCGAGTCATTTTCAAAAACAAAATGAGAATATTCTAAAGCTGCACGGGCTTTGAGGTTATTATTTTCATGTACTTTTTTAAAAATTACGCACGATATCTATTATTTTTTACTTGATTGTTTATTTTCATATCTTTGACCATGGAGTAATTCTAGCCACAGTTTCGGTAAATTAAAAGATGCCGCATCGTTACATATTGTATTTTTGCGCGTGAGTATCTCTATGGTTTCTCTTATTATGGACCATTATATCTCCATAATAAGAGAAACCATAGAGATACTCACGCGCAAAAATACAATATGTAACGATCCATAATAAGAGAAACCATAGAGATACTCACGCGCAAAAATACAATATGTAACGATCCATAATAAGAGAAACCATAGAGATACTCACGCGCAAAAATACAATATGTAACGATGTGGCATCTTTTAATTTACCGAAACTGTGGCTAGAATTACTCCATGGTCAAAGATATGAAAATAAACAATCAAGTAAAAAATAATAGATAACGTGCGTAATTTTTAAAAAAGTACATGAAAATAATAACCTCAAAGCCCGTGCAGCTTTAGAATATTCTCATTTTGTTTTTGAAAATGACTCGGAAAGAGTCGAAACATGTAAAACAACTAATAAAAGTTATTTTAATTTATATTATAGTTGTTAATTTTACACCTTTAGCATTTAAAAGTAATATGAAAGTAGAAGTTTTATGTCCAGCATTAATCTTTTGTAAATCTTTATACTCTGATAAAGAAACTATGTCTGTAGTTATATTTATGAATACAAATTGTTTTAATACATTTAATCATTTTATATGATAAAAGACTGCTACATTATTAATGAAAGTGACAGTTAATTTCAATGATAAGTTTAAATATGTTTGTTATAAATATAAAATATAGACAAAAATAAATGTAACTTTTGTATGATAATATATATGCACGAAATAATTTTAATAAATTGCCTCTGGTAAAACAATAAAAGGTGTAATGCATATTTGTTTAAAATTTTTATATAAACTCATAGTTATAAAATATTTAATTAGTTCAACTGTCAATATTTAAATGTTCGTAAAACAATAATTTCTTATAATTTTCTATTCGTTTGCCTTTATTTAAATATATTAGTAACATTGAATTTTTAAATATTAGCAAAGAAGTATACCTTATAGGATTATTTAAATGGTCATCTAATAACCAGTAATATTGTATGCAGACACTTTTAACTAAACTTGTGAAACATTTAAAACTCTCCAGAAGAACTTATTCGACACCAACATTCTCGTTTTTGTTTTCAAGAAAAAACTCTAAAGCGGAATAATTAAATAAAGAATACATTTTCAGTTGTACTATAAAATTTATATTATTCTACTTCTGTATATAAGAAAATCATATTACGCAAATTCTATTCTTTTAATAAAAAAATGTTTATTTTATTTTACTTTATGCTGGTTCTACCTTCTTTGTTAAAGAAGTAATATTTCGTTGCAGGTAATACAATAATGATAAACTCAAATAAAATTAAGAAAAAAAATAAGAATTGTATTTTACAAAAGTACAATTTTTCTTAGTTCAATAGAAACGAAAGACTAAGAAAACGTATAGGAATGAGATTAGATGCGAATTGAAAGACAGATATTGCAATACGCATCAAATGTTTTTGAAAAATGTTCGTAACAAAAAAAAATTATTTAGATTTTCTATAAGAAATTATTTTTATAATAATTTTTTTACGAAATTTTTTAAGAAAATATTTTGTTACAAAAAAAATATAAAGAAATGTATATATATATTTATATTTGTATAAAGTAAAACAAACGTACAAGAAAATTAACTCCCTCCAGCAACACAAACAAGATAAGGCGATTCTTAATTAAGGCCGAAATCCAGAGCAACTTTAATTATATCAAGAAACCTAGCGTCGCTTTTAACCCATGTTTTGCAGCCTTGGCCACGGACCCTTCTTCCAACTCTTCTTTTGAAACTTTTTGTATTCCAACTAGCCAAACTAATACTTTAACTAACCAAACTAACAGTTAATCAACCACTAGATATACTAATAATTTTCAGAAAATCTTTAAAACTTTTCAAGAAATAAAAGAAATTTTAAAATTCCATAAACTAATAAAATGGTTTTAAAGCATAGCTGACCTTTCTAAAAACTGCAAAAACCTAATGGAAAAAATGTTCATTACAATGGACGAATTCGACAGTTTAGCTTCGGAAGTATTCTACATCCCCCCCCCCCCTCCAAATTCTTGTTATTTCCTGGAACTGTTATACAACCTTCAGTAATCACCTTCAAATCACCTCTGTCAAGATAATGGTAATTGATTTGTCAAAAAATGTCCACCACTATGTTTATAATCAACTAAACGATATAACCAATTCCATTTGATAGTATTCTTTTGTTTCAGGGATTTGGCGAAACGTTTTTTAGGCCCTTCACTTTGTGCAAAACACTGGATACATGAGTGGCTATGAATAGTAATACCTGTAAGTATGATTTCAGTAGTTTTGTGCGTATTTTTGCCTTAATTAAATTTTAGCTTAATATGTGGCGTGTATAAAAATGTGTAGGTAATATACAGGGCTGTGCAAAAGAATGTTTCCAAGTAAGTTTTCGTCTATTGATAGAAATTGCTGAAGGTGAATTTTTAACTGAGTTAAACTTAATTTTAGCATACTATGTAGAATATATACAAATCTATAAATCATATACACAGCTGCCATAATGAATTGAAGAACGTTACAGGCTGTGAAAGTTACTGCTGAAACAAGGTTTTAAATGCGTTATGCATTTTCTAAAATGTCTACTTAGTTAAATTCTTTACGTTATTAAATGGCAAAGTTTTGTTAAAGTATTCTAGAAGCGATGGAAAGTGTTTCATAATATATGATTAACGCATGATTTTCCTTTCTTGTTTAAATCCTTGAGATAGAGTACACGGGTCGAAATTAGTGCTCGCGATTATACGTATAATACGTATAAAACGTATTGTA
The DNA here is from genome assembly GCA_963931845.1 of Maratus michaelseni. NCBI lineage: Eukaryota > Metazoa > Arthropoda > Arachnida > Araneae > Salticidae > Maratus > Maratus michaelseni. The sequence goes on from OZ007592.1 coordinate 406,479,568, forward strand.
ACCGGTAACGATTTTTAATAGAAATCATATGGAAAAAAGGCTTGACTACGTATACGTTTAAACGTATATAAACGTATAATCGCGAGCACTAGTCGAAATGTATGTGTAGAGCTGAATGGAACATTTCTGGGTTTTGGCAGTCAACAAAAAGTGGACTACGTATTTCCTGGCAGAAAAGTTCGTATTGAAAGGGATTAGACTTTCCCATTAATAATTTTGGATACAAATCAAAATGTTAAATTTTATCATTTGTCTACATTTGTCTAGCATTATATAACTTTATCTGTGAATACTGTTCACCAGATATAAATTCATAACAAAGTTAAATTTACATCTTTCGATATAAAAATTCTACCGAACTATGTAAGTGAGGTCGATTTTATATATCATCTTCTGTCTTATCTTAAACTACCTTTCTAAAACTCCTGCCGTAACATATCATCCACTTCTATCATCAAAAGCACATATAATTTTTATGTTGAATTCTTATTTTTCCTATATGAGGCTTACAGATTGGATAGAAAGTCCTGCATTTATGTTTGAAAGTTTTCCTTTTCTTTTTTGTATAATGACATAAAGATTTATGTAAATTGTAATGAGTTAACTTTTGTTCAAAAAAGAAAATAATTTATATATTCACGATAACTATTTCAGGAATAGTTGTACACTGATAAAGAAAGATATATTCTAATTTAGCTCTGTATTTTTTGAGAATATAAATTTCTTATCTCTTTTTCTTTCTTAATATTTTATTTTCAATTTATTGAGAAATATAATATAAACATATATTCAGTGAAGATAATAGTTTACTAGAGTTAAAAAAAATATTTTTATTTTTATTTTTATTTTTTTTACGAATGAAGCAAAATTAATTATTTTTTAAACTCAATAAAATTGTATTAATATGAGATGGTCAACTAAAAAAGGCCATGCATTTTTACATTGACAATTTATACCATTCCATTTTTGTGCACAGGAAGTTCATATTATGTGAATTCTGATATTTTAAGTTAAAAAATATATCTTTGTTTATATTTGCAGTTTATATTCCTCTTTTCTTTTGGAGCCTATGTAGTTTTACGTGAGGTCCAAAAGTTCTTCATATTGAGCTCAAATATAAGAAAGAATGAATAAGTATTGGATTAAAAGGAAAAAAAAGTTCGATTTTATCAGTTTCGTAAGATATTTTATTTGTGGTTTGCTTGGGAATACTTTTTTCATCATGACTGTATTCGAAAAAAAAAAAAAAAAAAACTTTTTTTTTTTTTTTCGATATAAATATTTTACAGAACTGCGCGAGTCAGATTGGTTTACTTTACCGTCTTTTGTTGTAACATGAAACTACTTCTCTAACACTGGTATCATAGCGCAATATCATTCACATCTATGATCAAAATCACTTGTGTAAAGGATAATTTTTCATACATGGGGCTAAGAGGTTAGATTGAAAGTCTTTCAATTTATATGGTTGCAGCACTTTTTAAAAAACAGACAAGAAGATTAATAAAAATAAAGAAATCTATGCTCAAATTTGTATTTAAATCTATTTGTTTATGTGAATACTATCGTTTTTTTTTCCTATTCGGGAAATCTCATTGGAGATATATAAAAATTAATTATATTATTCAAACAAAAACAAATTTTATTTCACGGGCATGTTATCTACTAATATTTCTTTTTCTTTATATAAAACAAAATAAAAAAAATCAAAATGAAAGTGGTATTTTTTTTATCTTTAGATAATTGTACAGTTGCGAAAGTATGAAATAAAAACAAAAGTAAGATATGCTCTTTAAATTTTTGTACAAGAAAATAATTACAATGCCCTTTTTGTTTTTGCGATATAAAATCATACAGAACTGTGGATGTCGGATTGGTTTATTCTACCGTCTTCTGTTATGGCATGAAACGGCTTCTCTAACACCGATCCTATATTATAACATCATCCACTTCTATGATCAAAACCTCTTATCAATTATCTCTTATTAATTTGTGTAAAATATGATTTTTCAAATATGAGGCTAAGAGGTTAGATTGAAAACCCTTTAATTTATATTTATGAAGCTTTTTTAGAACAATACAAGAATATTATTAAAAAAATTAAAGCTGTGCTCTAACATGTATTTAAATGTATTTTTTATGAATACGATTAATTTTTCTTTCTATTTGGGAAGTAGCATTCCAGATATTTAAAAGTTAATGGTTATTCTCAAATTAAAAAAAATATAGCGATATTTTACCGACATAGACAAAATATTATCTACTAGTGCTTCTTTTTGAACACTTACTAACATAGTTGAAACGTGTTTATGAATTCGTTTTGTCTGTCTGCCCGTGCTCTAACTCACGTAAATATATATATATATAGTTATGCAATTTATATATGTTATTGAGGTTTATTATGACATGTTCGGTATTGAATATGAAGTGTGTAGCACTTACAGTTTTTTTTTACAGGGACACTCAAAATAATTCCGTTACATTACGGTCTATGGGGAAAAATCATTTGTGGTTTATTTTAATGATGTTATACAATTTCAAACATATTGAAATTGATCTATCACTGAGGTGCACCACAAGAGGCTTACTATAGAATATGGTGTGTATAGCATTTAAATTTGTTTTACAGGGACACTCAAAAGTATTCCGTTGCATTACGGTCCATGGAGAAAAATCGTTTGCGGTTTATTTTAAGAATGTTTAAATATTTCAAACAAATTTTAATTTATATATGTGGCTAAGGTGCATTAGAAGAGACTTACTATAGAATATTTAGAGTATAGCAATAAAGGCACACACAAAAGAATTTGGTACTGTATGTTAACAATAATTGCTGGAAGTGCTTTTTCAGCTGTTTAACGCGTTTTTAAATGTAACTCATTTTTTTCTATTTCTTGGTGTGAATAAATTCTATAAATCATATACAGGGCAGCACAATGTTTTGGAGTCCATTTACGTTTATTGAGGGAAATTCCAATAGGGAAATTTTAAACTGTGCTACGCGTTTCCTATCTGCACTAAAATTTAGAGTTCTATATAACATATATACAAATCAATAGATCATATACAGGACTGCACAAAAGAATTCGGATATTTTCCCGAATATTGTTAATAATTCCTGAAATTGTGTTTTTAAATATGGTATGCGTTTTCCAAATTGTTTACTTAGATATTATCCTTCACCTTATTAAACGGTAATAATTTGTAAAATTATTTTGGAAGAGTTGGAAAGTGTTACATAATCTATGCTTGACGCATGGTTTTTCGTTCTTGTTTTTATAAAAACGAAATCCAAATGAAAGTGATTTTTTATCTTTAGATAACTGTACAGTTACGAATGTATCAAATAGAAAGAAAGAAAAGTAAGATATTCTGTTTACAATTTTAAACGTGAAAATAACTACATTTTCCGTATTGGAAAAATGGAACATATAGTAAGTAGGTCATTTCAAGGCTTTTCTGTGTTCTTTAATGTACACAAAAATTATTTGATTGTAATTTTTTTTTAATTTATTATTTTTTAGAACTAGTTTCTTACATTTGAGATCTAAAAATTTCAAAAATCTATAATGAATTAAAACATGAAAAAAAAATATTTTGATAAAATAATTACTTCAAACTTATTTATCTTTTGCGATACATTCTCTGATAGCTGTTACCTTAAACTTCTTTTCTAAAACCTCTGTCCTTAAAGAAGATGAGTTGCATTTTCGTCTAAGCCCTTCTCTTTTTCTAAGAAAAAGATGGGGTTTTTTTATATGTGAGGTTAGAGGTTATATTGAATGCGCTACAAATGAGTATCAGAGAGACATTTTTTTTTAGAAAATTCTGTGATGAAAACGTATATAATATAAAAGATATTATGAAAAATTATGAACTTTTTACGATCAAATGGGCTGTTTTTGCGTTTTATTTGTTTGATGTAGAAATTATTTCTTTATATATTTCTGCTTTTTCTAGAAAACTGTAAGTTAAATACACTTATTAACTTTCAAAGTATTTGGATAGGTATAAAGGAAACAGAGTACATTTTTTATAATCACAATTTTTCACGATAAACTGTTTTTCAAAATTACATTAAATTATTGGCAAGGAAACTGAGTAAATGTTACTTGGGCCAGAACTTGTATATACTACAAATAATTATTGTAATTTATCATTAATTTATAGTTAGAATATAAAAGGGAAGATATAAAGAAATTGAAACGGGAAATAAATACATGCCTCACTTATGAAATAGTGGAACGAAAGTATTATTACTGTCTTCTATAAGAAAGTATTGTAATAGAAAAAAAAATCGACTTCCGTTTAGCGACGGATTTACACGTTTAAGGGATCAGATATCCCGAAAAATACGTTTTTAAAAAATGGCCATCATGTCTCAGTTGAAACTGGAGATATTTCTCCGGAAAAGAGCGCTGTGATAGCGATTTTTGTGCGATTTTTCTTTTGTATCATCGGAATGTGTGTTAAATTATGGATAGGATTGAACGAAACTTTATATATACATTTTTGTATGTGTACGTCTGGTCCCAGTTGCAAATGGGAATATTCCTCCGGAAGGGAGCGCTGTGATAGCGATTTTTTGCAGTTTAAGTGAAGAATTTACGATTATTTTTCTGCGAAATTTTATATTTAGATGCAATGTAATATATATAATAAAATAACGCCAAATAACGCAAAATAACGCAAGGGTTTGTAAAATGTTTTGAAAAATCGACCGGAAGGTCGATAGCTGTCATAGCATTTTTGTTCTGTTTTCGGTACGGGCGTGGTAGCTCTTGAAAAATTAAATCATACTTAATCACCCAATTATGCCATCTAGGTTTAATTTGAATATTTGTAATAAGCAAAATTTTTTCACAATTTTTTTTTTCATATATTGCCTGTTGATTAGATTTCCTTGCACTCTCAGAAAAAACCGTAAATTTATGAGCGTTTGCCCTTCAATTTTCACGGGCAACAGCCTTATTTGATGAAAAACGGTCTGATCCACTAAATAAGCAGCCTTATCCCTTAGAGACTTAGAAAATTAAGAAAAATCCACATATTCTTACAGTTCTAGCCCATATGTTAGCGAAAATACGGTACGACCCCATGCATTGTCCTCCGCTAGGGTGTAACCCTTCATTTTACTCATGTTTCGAAAATTTTAACCCGCCAAAACAGCGATCTGTGATGATTATCTAACGTGCTACGTGCTACGGAACAGTAAGCAAAGTGTTATTGTGTTTTAAAGTGCATTATATTCTGTGCATTATAATGCTATATTACTTTGCCCCGTAAAATTACGGGCTGCACAAAATGATGGGCATGGATTTTTTTTTTTTTTGTTTGTTTACAGTGTATGACTGGAATTTCTGCTGCCGGCCTCTGCCCGTAATTTTACTGTAATTTTTCTTACAGTGTGCAACCACCCGCCCCTCCCCCGGGGTTTTGAAACATTTATTGACAAAAAATTATTATTGAGTATTGATTGTAAAAATTGTATGAGGTTGAAGAACGTTTTGGGATTTTAACATTCAAGTAGTTTATTATTATTATTATTATTGTCATGTTTTTTGTAATCTATTTATTTAAAACGCAACGGGATTTTGAAAAGAGCGTTTTCATCTGTTCTGATTCCATGCAATGGTCGCATGTAATTTTCACTTTGAAGTTTTTTAAATTATGGTTGTTGTCATAATATCATCCCGTTGTTATCATAATATTCTGCTGATTTCTTATGCATCCCTCATTATAAAAAAGATGTTTTATGCGGTTGGGATGTTACGGGGAAACGAAGGGGTTGGGGAAACGAAGTAGAAAACAAGTTTTAAACAAGTTTCATTTGAGAGGAAGGTGAAAGGAATGAGAGAGTGGTCTAAGACGACAGAAAGAAATTTTCTAGTTCTCTGAAGAAGCGTCGTCAGTTCGAATCTCGATGCTGGTATAAGTTGTTTTTCAGATACTGTCAGGATTCTGATAACTCACTTAATAACGTACGATATGTTTTAAAGTTGCCAAATTTTACTTTATTTTTATTCATTATTGTTAAGAAAAATTTACCACCTCCAATATTTTTTGTATAATGATTTTGCGTTTAAAATTTAAAATTAAAAGTTTCCGCATGTAATTATCGATTAAATAAATTGAAATAATTTACAATTTTTGGTAATTTTTTTTATTACAATTGACCGATAAGGTATATATACAAAGAAAAGTAAATAGTAATTTTTCCGTAAAAGAAAAAAAATAGAATGAAGGTAAAATATTTATATAAAAAATTGTGATGTCATTTATTGGTACTGGGAATATATGGGGATTATTTTGAGAAACAGGCATAAAAATCAGAAATATAGTTTTTAAAACACGGTGGTGCCATGTATTGATACTGTAGAGCAGTTAAATGTGCATATTCGAGAAAATTAATAAAACTTTAACTTCGAAAGTTTTCTAATTACATAAAAAATACTCATTATCATTAAACTCCAGATGTATATGCTTAAAGCGATAAAATAGAATACACAAAGGCTTATAAATGCTTTTTAATATGAAGAACGACATGTTTCAAACACACAAACGGCGACATTTTCAATTTCAAGATTTTTGCGAGATTATTTATCATTCTTGATCTTGAAAATGTCGCCGTTTGTGCGTTCGAAACATGTAGATCTTCATATTATAAGGGTTTTATAAGCCTTATGTGTTCTGTTTTTATCACTTTAAGCATATACATCTTTAGTTCAAAAATTTCATCATGTGTAAAAAAATTTAAAAAACAAAAACCTGGAATTGATATGTATGTATCTAAAAACAATTCAGTTTTTAGATACATAAATATGAACTCCAGGAATCTCGGAAATATTCTGTTGTCTCAATCCCTGTAAAGAGAATTAATATGCATCCGGTCACCAGCCCGTTTATAGAAAAGGAAGTTTTTTTTTTTAAACTATTGATTAGAAATTTCTAAAAAATTCCGACGTCTTTATTGATGTTATGAACTTTTCTTCCTGTGAAACCTTAAGTTTTTTATCGTCTAGTTTTGATGGGTACTATCTAGTAATAGTTAAATGTAGAGTAATATTTAAAAAAAAAATCACAGAACTATATTTGGATTATCAAGATGTGCTGTAAATGCGTTTTTTTTTATCTTTACAGAAATGTATTACTGCAAAATCATCATATAAAGTGCAATCGTGTAAATATCATACATTCTTTGTGGCAATATAATATTACGCATCTTTACATTTTCTTTAAAAAAAGTACATGAATTTCACTCTAGCAGCTTTGGAATCTCGGCCGTATCCTTATCTTATTTCTTTTTATTACCTTTGAAAATAATTTCCTTTAGAGTAGCAACCATATAATTCTCAATATTATATTAAATGTAAATGTGAGTCAGAAAAGGAATGACATTTCTAATAAAAAAAAGTGTTTAATTTTATCAATCGTCAATGGTATTTGTTTTGATATTTTATTAGTTTATTTGAAAGTACTTACTATCACTAAATGTATTTTTAAGAAAACCGACTTTTATTTCTATAGAAAAAAATACAAATAAAAAAGCTGTGGATGTTTGATCGATTTTCTTTACTCAATCTTGTTCATACCCAATAACAATTTTTTTAGTAACATGAAACCAAATACTTGTTTTATCAAGAGTAAATATCTTTTTTCATATATAGGTGATATCTCATATATGATAGGCGCTCAATAATTCGAACTCTCAAGGATAAAAATCGAAAAAACTTTCAAAATATCCGACAATCGAATTATCCGATTACGATTTTATTTCTGTCTCTTTGCCTGTAATAGTTTCTTACGATTTCTTTATCATTTAATTTGTCAGAAAGTTTGAAATCATTATCTACTGCTATATAGACGGAAAATGTCATGTTATTTTCACTTTTAAGTTTTTAAATTCTAGCATCCCATTGTTTTCATAATCTTCTGCTGATTTCTTACTCATTTATACATCCCGCATTATATGTACAAAAATCATTATTATTTTCTGTGTCATAGCATTCCACGTAGCATACATATCATTTATGGCCGATAGTAGCCAGTCCATTGAAAAAAAAACACCTTTTCCTTAAAACTTACTATAGCTAAAACTAATATTTATCTTCTTTCTTTAATTTTCTTTAATTTCATTATTTCTTTTCTTTTATTTCTTTTCTTTTTTTCTTATTTGAAAAAAAAGCATATTTATATCTTAAAATGTTTTTTAGTTCAAATTAACCGATGTGAGAAAAATAAGTTCAAATTTCAGAGATAGATTTCACATTCTTTTCAATTCATGATTTTTTCATTAGTTCAATTAACCAAAATTTCCAATTATCTAAGTGAGAATTATCGCGAGTCCACAGTGTGAACACTGAAATTTAAATTGAAAACTTTTCAGATTGATACTGTTAAAGCAACATTTCACTAATTAGATATGAAAGTTTATTTAAGTGTATTAAAATTTATACAAACCAATGTGATAAAAATAAGTTCGAATTAAAGATCTTTCATATTCCTTTCAATTCAAGATTTTTTCATTAGTTCAATTAACCAAATTTCTAATTAATCAAATTATAATTATCGTGAGTCTATTGTATGGACACAGTACGCTAGATTGAGAACCCTGCATATCAATATACTGTTAAATCAATATTTTACGAATCAGATATGAAGTTTTATTTAGTGTATTCAAAAGTATATTAACTGATGTGGTAAAAATAAGTTTAAATTAAAGAGCTAGCTTTCATATTCATTTCAATTCAAGATTTTTTTCATTAGTTCAACTAACCAAATTTCTAAATAATTGAAATTATAATTATCTATTAGTCTATTGTGTAAACATAGTACGTTATATTAAAAACCCTGCCGATTAATACTGTTAAAGCAATGTTTTACGATATTCAGATGCGAAGTTTTATTTAGTGTATTCAAAAGTATATTAACTGATGTGATAAAAATAAGTTTAAATTAAAGAGCTAGCCTTCATATTCGTTTCAATACAATAATTTTCAATTAGTTCAATTAACCAAATTTCTAATTAATCAAATTATACTTATCGTGAGTATATTGTATGAACATAGTGCGTTGGATTGAAAGCACTGAAGATTAATTGTCTGAGTGCAACGAAGACTCATACACAGCGCACTATTACTTTGCCCTATATATAGCTACGATGGATATTAAAACCTTTCGTCAAGCATAACTCAAAAAATATTTACCGGATTTCGTTAAAATTTTTACAGCAGGTACCTATAAAGGTGACAACGACGTCTATTTATTACCAAGAATAAATGTCAAACCGTTTGGAAATTATATTAAAAAAATAGATAAAAAAGCACAATTAAAGTACATACGTCACTAAAATTTTGTGCGTACGTCATTTTCACCGGCGGGAGATTTTCGTAGACAATCGGAATTTAAAAGTTCATGGAGTACATGGAGCAAAAAAATATGCACGCACTAATATTTAGCACAATAAAATATATTTCAATTTAGTAGAAATCGAAAATTAATCTGGATTTTTTCTGTTTGAAAGAAAAACCCCGCAATAACTTGGTAGACTTGGTATTAGATATTTGGCGCAAATCTCAGCAATAGCAGCTTTTTTTATTTCGCGTGTGTAAATTAAAAAAAAAATTCTTTGGTGTTTAAATAAAAGGTTTCGATTTATGGCATTATTTCTTTTTTTTCTTCTCTTTTTAGCATTTTAAATGGGATTAATGAAAGGCATGTATTTTAAATTAAATGAGTGAAAGGTTTATATTTAAATGAAATGAATTCAATATTAAAATGTTATAGGAACAATATTTGGCGATTTATCAACTGCGCCAGGATAACATAAAAGTACCAATATATCAAACGGTATGTAGTATGTGAAATGAAACAATTATATTATAATCACCCATCGTACAAGAAAAAAAAACTAATATTCTGCATTCAAAAGGAAAAATCCATCTCCTGTGCCGTAAGATTTGGCGAGTTCTTTTTTGGTGATAAGTTTTTCGATATGATTGTTGGGATCTGCAGGATTTGGCTTATTTTTTCTAAATCTTATTTTTTTTGCAGATGTAGTATTATGTAAATATATATTTTTGCAGATATTTTTCTATTTTGTATATATATATGTATGTACTGTAATGGCATTTGGAAAAGAGATTTTTACCTTTTTATCTGTGCCTTCGGAAATATACATATAAAAAAAAAGATTTACATATATCAAGCGTATAATGTTATGTTTTGCATATTTATACGGACCACTTCTCCATTTTTAGATTTTAAATGCTATTTATTATTTACTAGCCGTTTATTAATTGTTTACAATTTACCACCCTGACAATAACAATTATTTATCACAAAAATGCCTCTTAGGTTTGTTAAATAAGTTTGTTTATGTATTTTCATTACTTATTAAAATATCGAATATAGCGATAAAATTTTATTTTAGCATCGTGCTTAAATTTTTAAGATGGTGCAAAAACATGCTTTAATAAACGTATGTTTGTAAATATTTGAAAAACATGTTTTACCGCTCTCTTGAAAAATTTTGTAAGATGCTAAAACTACCTTTTGGCACCATTTAAATTTTTTTTCGCCAACCGACATTGGATACGAAAGTTTTCCCCATTCAGATACACAGGCAAGGCTGGTCTCAAACAAGAGTAAAGCTAGCAACAATATTGTTTTAACTCTATAAGAGTTACAATAATGATATTAAATGCTCCGATTGGCTTTGGGCCCAATTACGAAAGTTTCTCCTAAAAAAAACTGTAGAAGTCTTTTACATTTGTTTCAAATGAAGCTCGGTCTACAAGGTATTAGTTAATAATACAAACAACACTAATGGCATGGAGGCAAAAGTTTTAATTTAAATGTATATATTTAACCCCCCCCCCCCAAAAAAAAAAAAAAAAAAAAAAAGGAAGAAAGTTACAGTGATGAATTTAAAATGGCGTTAAGCCACGCTTTCTGACATAAGGAATTGGCTGCAAACGCGATAACGAAACTTTCACTTAACTTAATAACATGTAGCTAATATAGCATTCAGGGTAATTTGCAGTTATACAGACCTTGTGGTTTTTTTTAAAAGTTTGAGACAATTCAGGTTTAAGAAGTTGAGATTTACTGTCAAATGATATAAACAACTATGAACACAAAACTGATGAATTATTATTCAGATTTATGTATGTATTTAAAAAAAATTGCATCTGATTACACTTCTGTTTGCATTTAATCTGTTTGCATTTAATCTGTTTGCATTTAATCTGTTTGCATTGTTTGCATTTAATTACTTCTGTTTGCATTTAATAACTGATAAACGGCTTCTGTATATTAAATGAATTGTTTAAATATTGGGAAGAGGCGGCGAGAGGTAGAAAGACGAGTAAACACATGGGTAGACAGACGGGTAGTGAGATGGGTAGAGAGACGAGTAGCGACATAGGTAGGCTGACGGGTAGCGAAACGAATAGACAGACGGCTAAAGAGAAAGGTAAAAAGAGGGTTGACAGAGGGGTAGCGAGATGGGTCACGAGACGGGTAGAGACACCGGTAGACAGCAATGTAGCGAGAAAGGTTGCGAGACGCGTAGCGTGGTAGATAAAGAGACGAGTATAGAGATGAGTACAGAGACGAGTTGACTGACGGGTAATGAGATTGGTAGCGAGACGGGTAAAGAGTCGGGTACAAAAACAGACGGATAGTGAGACGGGTATACAGACGAGTAGAGAGACAGTAGATGGGTACGGAGATGGGTAAGAAGATGGGTAGAGAGGCGTATAGCCAGACGGGTAGAGAGACCGATAGACAAGTTGTGAGACAGATAGACAAATGGGTAGCGAAGTGGATAGAGACACGGCTAGACATACAAGTAGTTAGACGGACAGACAGACGGTTAGAGAAATAGATTGGCGGGTAGCGAGCACGTAGAGAAATATAGAGACAGGTAGCGAGACGTGTAGAGAGATAGACAATCGGTTAGAGAGACGGGTAGAAGAACGGGTAGGGAAACAGACAGATTGTGGAGAGACAGACAGACAGGCAAAAGAAAAGTCTGCGGATTGGCGCTGTAAAGGCGCAGGGGGCAGAGCCTCCTAGAGAATAATCAAGAAGTATCTGTTAAGCTTAACTTTGAAATATATATAATTTTTCAAATTTGCCGATATGGAGGTTTAATGTAAAAGTTATTTTACAGAAGTCATCGAAAGATTTTTTGTATACTTTAATAATAATTTAGACTATAGTTTTGCAATCTGGTTTGTAGCAAAGCATGCTATCAATGTGGTTTGAAGTGTAAGAGTTTCTATAAACAGTTATACAAATAAAAGATATATAATCAAGGAAGAAAATTTTTTATTTCACACACAAAAAAAGGTGCAACAATGAAATTAAATTTGCGTTAAGCCACGCTTGATAGAATAATCTATTGGCTGCAAATCCAATTACGTAACTTTAAAAAGCTTGGCGTTTTAAAAGATCCGGCGTTTTTTTTTTTTTTTTTTTTTTTTTTTTTTTTTTTTTTAAGTTTTGCGCAATACGCGCTTAAGAAAATGAGATTCTTTGCCACACGTTAAAAAAAATATGACAACACATCTGATGAACGGTACTTCTTTTCTATTTTTTTAACAGTGTAAATGAATTTATATATGATATTTTGTAATTCTATCATTTAATTTGCTCTTTTTCTCTTTATATTGTAATTGTTAACCCTATGTTCTCTGCAATATCACTCAGACTAATCCCTTTGAGGGAAGTCCTAGTGCTGTTAAAGCAATGTTTTACGATATTCATATGCGAAGTTTTATTTAATGTATTCAAAAGTATATTAACTGATGTGATAAAAAATAAGTCCAAATTAAAGAGCCAGCTTTCATATTCGTTTCAAATCAAGATTTTTCCATTAGTTCAATTAACCAAATTTCTAATTAATCAAATTATAATTATCGTGAGTCTATTGTATTAAACATTGTACGTTAGATTGAAAACCCTGCATATTAATACTGTTAATGCAATGTTTTACGATATTCAGATATGAAGTTTTATTTAGTGTATACAAAAGTATATTAACTGATGTGATAAAAATAAGTTCGAATTAAAGAGCTAGCGTTCATATTCCTTTCACTTCAAGATTTTTTCATTAGTTCAATTAACCAAATTTCTAATTAATCAAATTATAATTATCGTGAGTCTGTTGTACTAAACACTGTACGTTAGATTGAAAATCCTGCAGATTAATACTGTTAAAGCAATGTTTCGAATCAAATATGAAGTTTTATTTAGTGTATTAAAAAGTATATTAACGGATGTGATAAAAATAAAGTTGAATTAAAGAGCTAGCTTTCATATTCGTTCCAATTCAAGATAGTTTCATTAGTTAAATTAACCAAATTATATTTATCGTGAGTCTATTTTATGAATATAGTACGTTAGACTGAAAACCCTGCAGATTAATACTGTTAAATCAATGTTTTACGAATGAGACATGAAGTTTTATTTAGTGTATTCAAAAGTATATTAACTGATGTGAGAAAAATAAGTTTGAATTAAAGAGCTAGCTTTCATATTTCATATTCGTTTCAATTCAAGATTTTTCCATTAGTTTAATTAACCAAATTTCTAATTAATCAAATTATAATTATCGTGAGTCTATTGTATTAAACATTGTACATTAGATTGAAAACCCTGCAGATTAATACTGTTAAAACAATGTTTTACTAATCAGAAATGAAGGTTTATTCTGCGTATTAAAAATTATATTTTCGAAAATAAGGTATAAGTTCTTATATCAAATATCATTGTTTTTAAATATATTTGCAACGGTACAAATATATACGGCTATGTTTTTTTTTTGTGAATATACGTTTTTTTCCTTCTATTTGTTATGTAGCACTGATGATATTTAGAAACATAATGAGCATATATATTCAACATAAGAATAAAATTAAACTTAGACAAAATGCCAAAAAGACTAATTAATAATTTAATTATTTATAATTATATTAGTGAATATCAAAAAAATTAATTGTTTTTATCTTTAAATAAATGTATAATTGTAAAGGAATTAAATAAATATAAAAATGCTCTTTATGCAATGGAACATTATGTTGTATTTTTGTTTGTTTACAGTAAAAATATATTCCTCAAACTATGCATTTTTCATAAGTGTAAGAAAATGTTCTGGTTTGTCTTATGTGCAGTTTATTCCCCTTGAGTCAATTTTCTTTTTTCTTACATCTAAGAATTCTGGGCACAATTTTATATCCAAATATGAATAAGGAAAAGCAAATATTTGATTGAAAAGCGTTTCTTTTCCATTTCATACATTTTATTTTTATATTTTATCGCTTTTTTGGACTATTAATTTATTCTCAAATATTCTTTAAAAAATATTGACAATTTTTATTGCGATATAAAAATTCTAAGTAGCTGTGGGACTTGCATTGGTTTTCTTTATTGTTTCTGTTTTTAACTGAAACTATTTCTCAAAATTGTTGCACTACAATAACACCATAAACTTCTTTGATCAAAATCACTTGTAATTTTTCTGGAAAAGATGATCTCTTATACATAAGAGTGTTAGAGGTTAAATTGAATGCCCTGCAGTTGTGTTCAGCTGAGGAATTTATTTTTTACATTTTGTTCTCATATATATTATTTTTGCTGTCAACATCCTTTTTTCTATTTCATTTACAAAACGCACAATAATAAATGAGGTATCATTCGTAAGGTTTTTGAACCAGCTTCTGACACAGTGCATTCATATTTATGTTTTACAGTACATACATTATGTACATTAATATTTACACATTATCACATAATATAATTTTTGATTAAAAATTGGAGTAAATTAAAAATTAAATCAGCATTGTTTTCATAAATGAAATGAAAGGTTTTTCTCAATTCTATGCTGCCATAAAAATAAAATACTGCATTATATCATGCTCAACAATATTATAAAAAAATAAATAGTACAAAAAAAGGTAATGTCTCCGTAGGATTTTTTTTTTCATGCTTATGATTTAAAACTTAAAATTTAAATTTAAATGTATAGAAGAAACGAGAACCATCCATCTAGCAAAGCAGTGGAATTTCACATGTAGCCTAAAATATATGCTTTGTTATAGTAAATGAAATTGTGTTTTATATGCATTTAATTTATTTTTCTTTATTCCGTGTTTTTCCCGATGCAATGCAATTAAAATACGATTTTTTTTTTTTCGCGAGCGTACCTGTTAGCATTTTTGACCAGCTTTTACTGTAACTTTCATGGAATAAATTAGATGATATTCTCACCTGACTAATGTTGTTAATGCAAATATTTTAATCCTTAATTTTTCTTTAGAACTTTAAACCTGCATCTAAAAATATCAGACATTGCTAAAAAGTATTAGACTGCAGTGCGAAATCCTCGCAAGGGTCCCACTGGTGACTGTTTTCTTTTTACAGTAGTAAATAATTTTTATCTGTGAAATAAAACTCTTTAAAATTAAAAACAAAGCTATTTATGGCGTTCTTTTTTATTTAGTACTTATAGTTATTTTCAAATCTGTGTCAATCACTCCGTGATAGTTTAGAAAAAAAAATCATTGATTCAACTCTTTGTAATGTATTTAGAAATATAGTAGAAAAGTTTATTTAAGCAAAGGTATCATGTGTGTTTTTACTTAAAAACTTCTTTTCTATGAATAAAATTTTCAAAATTCTTATTTTATCTAACTTTTTAAAAGAAAAATTCAAAATGGATTTTTTAATAAACAGGGGAAAATTTCACATATCCTTATATATTATTTTTCAATCGTACTTTACTGATAAAAAAAATATATTATATTCTTTAATAATTAGATTGTACACCATCAGTAGAGCGTATATTATTCACTTCTTTGGTGAAAAACTGTGTATTTCATTTTCTGTGGAACATATGATTTCTCAACTGCGGGATTAAATGCTAAATTGAATGCCCACAGTCGTGCTTAGCTGAGGCATTTGAATCAATCAGGGATGTTTATGTTTTGTAATCAATAAATTTTACTGTCATACGACATTTGTGAACGACATTTTTTACAATCCGACCTTGTCAGCTTGGAAATAGGCCATAGAACAGATTTCAGTAATAACACTATAAATCTATTTTCAACAATAAGCACATATTGTGAGCAACGAAAATCAGTTGATAGACATATTTAAGACGGTTCAAAGCTAAGCTCAACTAAGAAAATTAAAAAGGAAGGAACCTTTTCCCACCTTGTTATATTATAGGACAATTAACGCATATTCCAATATCCTCACAGATTCTTTTATTAGAAGTTAGATGATATTCTAAACTTTAAATTTAATCCCGTTATTCTCGGTAATTCTTTATTTGCAGTATAGATAGGTCTATCTTAACAAACAGACGAAACTCAAAGAAACTGTCTATGTCGGGAACTACAAGTCAGAATCTCCACTTGAAATTAATCTTCACGTGGCGTAGAAAACACTAGGGAACTTGATTATCGTTTGGCGAGATCTTCCCAAATCTACTGATTCCAATTACCAACTTAATATGTATAGCCATTATACACCCACAGTTGACTAAATAGCGTATCACTGTGAAATAACCCTGACAACTAGGACCTGGAGATACATACGCACATTGCGGATTTTAAATGGAGACAGAATAAGTTTCTCATTCATGCACAGATGTTAGTGATTAAGGACAACACGTTCGCACGTAAAATAATGAAAACGCCCTCGTCCTCTAGAATACCCTTATAAAACAGCAACTAGGTACTCTGCTGCACCGTTAACATTAAAAAGATTATTTATTTCATTTTCTTCTTTGATACTGACAGTTATGTTCCAAAATCTATCGGTATCTTTGTTACAATTTGTATTTTGATTTTCATTGATTAAACATTTCTGTATGATATCTGGAATAATGTAAAAACGCATTTTTAAAGCAAAGACCAAAAAGAGAAAATAAAAAGTCAGAAAAAAGAAAATGCAAATGTTTTACTCACCAAAGCTAAAAATTTTCTAAATCCAAATTTCTATAATCTTGTTTTACACCAATCTGTACTAAATAAAGATGTTGTGTCTGTCTGTGTCTGTGTGTACGATGGCAAGAGAAATCTATTGCACATAGAGGTCTTCAAATTTTGTTCTGTATTCACTGGTCTGAGTGCCCCTTAGCCTCAGATTCATGATTTTTATTAGATTTTTTCTTATATTTTATTATAAGGAAACAAATGTATGTATTTCCCCGGTTTTCCAAGTACCACGACAATTTTGAACAATTCATAAAATAAATCCAATTTCAATCTTTTGTCCAATAGAGTATAATTTGTCCTCTTTTCAATAGTTTAATCAGAATTTGTATAGTGACTTTTGAATTTTTCGCGATTTTTGTTTTATATAAAAGTACCTATTTCGCCGAAAATGCAGACTTTGTCTTTTATCAGATGATAGCTATAGGATACCTTGATATTAATGTTATATTTTATAATCCCGTATAGAGAAGTAGTATATATCCCGTATATGTTAATCGTTTAAAATATATAAAAGTATTACCTTTTTAAATAAAAAAAAAAATTTAATAATTAGGAAACATGAAATTTTCAACGATTCCACGCAAGCTCCAAAGATAAATCTAGAATAACCCTTTGATCGCTAATACCTGATACTATGATGACGAACTTCTTTGAGAAGGCAGAACGCAAAATGCAAAATAAAATCCATCTCTCCATGAGCTGGGCTTTTCTTTTTAAAATAACTTTTTTCATGTTTTTAACGATTGCGCATTTTAATTATATATGCGCTTAAGAAATTTATTTTTACGATTGATGTTTTAACCATTTATGGAGACACTCGAAATTTTCAAATTAGTTTTTGTTTTCTTTATCGTGTTGTTGCTGTTATTGTTATTTCGTTCGGTATTTTCTGACCCAGCGTGATCCGACGGTTAAACTCGGAGCGCTCCCCGGGCTTGTTTTGATTTTCTCGGCAGAGTCGGACCTGGTCTAAGTTTTCCTCTGCAAATTTGAACCGAGCCGTGCCCCGGCAACTACAAGCCTGTCTCTAACAATAAACAAATAGCAAACAATAAACAAATGCAAAATATATTTAATTAATTGTTAAAACGTCTAAAATTAAAACAATAAGAACAGTAAGAATGGTTTCAATAATGTTTCGGCTCCACCGAAGCCATTATCGAAACAAGAAAAAAATATTTTTGGTATAAGAATCTTGGTAAGTTAAACTTTCGGTTGAATTGCTCCATTCTGAATATGGAAATAAACATCCAAGTACAAATAAGAGTAAACTAAAGTAACGTGCGTAATCTGAGCGAATACATGAAAATTTGAATGATGTCGCTTCAAATCATTATATCACAGATCGTTCTAAAGTAAAATATTCTTATTTGTTTTGATAATGGCTTCGGTGGTGCCGAAACATCTAAACAGTTTCTAGAAACCCTTTTTACTGGTTTTATGGTTTTATTGCATTTAGCAGTTAATGAAAAGTGTTATTTCTGGATCTTGTAATTTGTTAAATATCTAAAGTCAAATGCAAAATTTATATTTAAAAAAAAAATAGGAAAAATTCATATTTCTTAAAATATAAATTTTCATTTTATTTTTTACAGAAAATAAGCTATACTTTAAACATATTCTCAAAACTATGTTTTTAAAAAGCTAAGAAAATGTTCTGGCTATCGTTATCTGCAATTTATTGCAGTTTTTCCTCTGCAGCCAATTTTCTATTACCTTATATTAAATAATTCTGAGAAATATTTAGAATCCAAATATAAATAAAAATATATTTATTGATAAAACACTCTTTTCCAAATTCATAAAGGTAGTGTTGTATTTTTCTAATATTTTATCATAATTTTAAAACTATTTATTTGATCTATAATATTCTTCCAAAGAATATTTAACCTTTCTGAAATTCAATATAGAAGTTTTTAAGAGCTGTCCGATTGTGAATGATTTTATTTGCTGTCTACTTTCTTTCATTTTTTTATTTAAATTAAAGAATTATTGGATTATTACATTAGAATTATTATATTAAAGCATGGCTAAGGAAATTAAATATTAACTAAAAACATTTTTTCTTCCAATTTCAGAAAGGTTCTGTTCTACATTTCTAGTATTTTGTCACTTCTTTAGGATAATTTATTTATTTTCAAGAACCCTTCCAAATAAAAGTTACCATTTTTCTTTTCGATATAAATTTTTCTAAAGAGCTTTTTGATTGGCGTAGGTTTTATAGACTGTTTTAGATTTTTAAATGAAAATACTACAGCTCTAACATAATATTACCCACTTCTTTAAACAGAAGAACTTATTAATATGATGAACTAAAAACATGTGTGGAAAATTATGCACAAAACACCAACGTTTAAACACACACTATCCAAATGAAGCACCATGAAAGCGAACATCCGCACGTTTCGTGAGTAACTTGCACTGTAAAATTTTTTTGTCAACAATTATGGTACGTATACTGGCAACTTTGTGACCAGTATATATATCGTAAATTAACTGGACGGTATATGTAACGTAAAATATTTAAAGTATATGTACCGGCTGCACTATCCCCTCTCCTCAGGCCTGCACGCATTACGTAACAGGAGCAAGAGCATCACTTTAGGGGTTGCCGTACACCGAGGCGGGGTTACCAGCTTTTTCCTTACTGAAAAAAAATCATTTTACGGTATAAATACGGTTTATAATCGAAATGGCACATATACGGTTTTTTTACGCTTAATATACCTTAGAACAGTGGTCACCAATTATTTTTGTCATAGGTCCGTTTCAAAACATAGTCAAACTTTCGCGGTCCAGTAAACTTAAGCTCCCCCCCCCCCCATTTCCTTCCAACTACTCTACTAACTTAGGCTACCTGCTTTGCGTAGTAAAATTTTCTTTGAAATCATTTCTTATCTTACGTGTAAAACACAGTGGATATGATTTGTGGAATGAGGTGCATAAATACCAAATCAAAATAGTTTTTATTATGATTCTTTAGGATACAAGACAATCAGTACAAAGTACATACAAATTCAAAACGATTGCTCTCTAAAGCTTATTATGATTTTCAATGGGCAAATGGCATATTTTATTTTGCACAACATGCCTGAAATTTGGGGTCAAGTTGGTGAAACTGATTCCAGTGTTGAATTCAGACACTTTTCTCCGGGAGGGATATCTGTGGCTCCGGGTGAACATTGTAGAATTCCGGGAGGGGGGGATTTTCACTTTTTAACTATTAAAACCATAAAATCTCAAATCTTCCGGGGGGGACATTTCAATACCCTGAATTCATCACTGACTGATTCCGTCTGTGAGTCGAGATCTGTGCCGGTTCTTACTGAAGTTTATTTTTGAGAATGCTTCACACACGTATGGTTGAGCCAAACATGGTACACAATTTTATGGCTAAAGCTTTTGTTAGTAAAGTTAATGAAGTTTTAAAAAGTATGTTACGCGTTGTACGCTGAAACATTATAATTTCATGTTATTCACAATTTCGTCACGGTCCGTACAAAACTTGCCTGCGGTCCGGATGCGGACCGCTGTCCGCCATTTGGTGACCACTGCCTTAGAAGTACGGTACTCATACCGTAAAGAGTGAAAACGGTACAAGTACCGTTAATTTACGGTACATCTACTGAAATATTATGAAATTTTTTTACAGTGTGGACTCACATTATCAGTGTCAATAAAAACAAAATCGATATCCCCCCGAAGACATGAAACTGAAAGTCGAAAACTCAAATGACACCAAAAAACACATCAGAAAACCATCATGTACCAACAACCAATGAGATTAAGCTGGAAGTGATGCACTGTGATACAGAAAATCAACCCAGAAAGGTATGATGTAAGGTACACTCGCTAAAATCATTGACCAGGGGGTATTTAAATTTGTGAATATAAACTGCTTCAAAAAAGTCTAAATCTGAAGGAGTATTGTATTTCTTAATAATAGTGGCCGAATCAAAGTTGAGATTGTGTCCCTCACCCCAAAAAGGACAAACAATAGAGGATTTTTGTAATTATTTTTTTACGTAATTTCTGTGTTCATTGATTCTGTAACGGAGTCAGTGAGGTTTGTTCCATATAGGAAAAAACCACATTGACATTGGATAGTGTAAATAACCCACAGTTTTCAGGTGGAATTTAATTTTTAACGGTAAAAAGGTTAGTTTATTAACTGGCTTAAAAACAACATAATTTTAAAATATATATATTGGCTATCTTGAAGCTGATACTATTATAAAATTGTGAAATTATTAAGTTAGAAGTAGAAACCGGAACAACAGCAGAATCAGAATTATTAACACATTTATTAACACAATGAAAAATTAAACGTTTGATATAAGACAATTTAAAACCACGATTGATAGCAACTGATTTAATTCAATTCTGCAACCAGGGAATTGCTATCCGAACAAATTAAACATTCTCTATTGATCAAGAAATGAAAAGACGAGGCTTTTTGGGAAGGCGAGTTAACTTATTATTACTTTCTGAATATTTAGTGTAAACACAGTATTGTAATCGTGATTTAAAAGTGTGTGTGTGTGAGTGAGCACAAAAACTACCAAACGATATTTCCGATTAAGATACCATTTGGCGAATATGCTATTGACCACTGTCGCAAGAACTATGTGGTTTTCGTAAAAATCGGTCGAGAGAATAGGTTTTAATCTGTTTTTAAAACATTTCCTAACCATTTTGCAACTTATTCTATCGAGAATATCACCAAGGAAATATGACAGAGCATTAATTGCGCGGAAGTATCGTCCAAAGTTCTAAAACGGTAGGCCCAGAATTCGGAACCAACGGATTCCATTATTAATAAAAGTGTTTTTTTTTCGTAATATTACATATATAAATAAACCCGCATGTAAAGATTACAAAAATTGTGAATTTAGTTGTTTGGTTTACTGAATATAACGAACTGTACGTCAATACCCGAACAAATTGTGAAATGTTGTAATAAAAGCTAACAATATTCTAAAGTGCCATACTACGTTCATCAGCTATCTAAGATGTATCAAAAACGTTTTTTTATGTTATTTCCCTTGTTAAATTTAACAGGTACAAACTTTAAACAGTTTCTCAGCTGTGTTTTGGCCGACTCGGGTGAGAATTTGTAAAAATTTTCCCCTTTAAAATATTTTTCCGGTCATATATTAGACGTTCGGAATTTAGAGTGGATATAGTTTTATTCATAATAAACTGCATTTGAATATTTTATCAGTAGACTGATACCCCTAAAATAATACCATTAACTTGTTTGATATAAAGCACTTACCATTTTTATGTAAAAGATTATATCTCATGTACGAAGGTTACAGGTTAAAATAAATGCTCTGAAGTCGTGCTTTTATGATGCATTTTTTATACTGAATTATAAATGTTTGCTTTTCATAATAAATAAATTTTACTCACAGAAATAAGTATATGTAATAGCAATGGATAATTATAAAGAAATACAATATTAACGAAAATAATCTTTATGCAATGAGATATTATGCAATTTAAAATTAAAAATATATACTCCTGAAAATATGTTTTATTACGTATAAGAAAATATTCTGGTTTACCTTACCTGAAGTGTAATCCTCTAGACAGAAAAAATTTTCTTTCTTTTGATATATAAAAAAAATTATCAATATTATTTTGAATCTAAATAAGAGAAAAGAAAAATAAATTTTGATTTAAAATACTCTTTCCTCGAATTTCGCAAAAGCTTTGTTCTATTGCTGTAGTATTTTATCACTTCTTTGTGACAATTTATTTCATCTTAAATATTTTCCAAAAAATTGAAATTTTTCTGTTTGATATAGAAATTGCAAAGAGCTATGTGATGAAAAATCGCTGCTTTAACATACCATACTCATCTCTGATAAAAAGCCCTTATCATTTTTGTAAAAGATATAATATCAAATACATGGCGGTTAGAGGTTAAATTGAATGCCCTACAGTTGTGTTTAGCTGAGACACTTATTTTTAGAATAGTTATATATTTTTTACTTTATATGGCATAAAGAAATATCTCTGAAATAAAGACCTTTAAATTTAAAAAGACAATTCCTTGCTTTTTTTCGCTGTATTTCAATCTACATCAAAAACTCCTGAATTGAAAAAAATAAAATAAATATATAAAAAATAAAATAAAATAAACTTTTTCATCGATCTAACCTTTTTTATGTAGTTAGAAATAGAAATAGAAATATATTAGAAAATTCTTTTTAAACCTAAGTCACATTTATTTTTTATTTTCTAAAACATAATTTGTTTAGTAATTCAATTTTCCATATTTGTGTCGTATATCTATTTAACTTTTTAAAAGCAAAACATAAAGTTCAATTTTCAATAAGTAGGAGAGGAAAACTCCTATATCCTCAAACATTAATCTTCCTTTTCTTTTTTTACTCATAATAAGTTGTATTCAAATGTTTTATCAATAGATAATAGATTCCTTAACATAATACCATCCACTTCTGTGATCAAAAGCACTTATCATTTTAATGGAAAAGATGCTCTCTTATATACAACGTTTAGAAGTTAAATTTAGTGCACCGCAGTTGTGTTTAGTCTTTTAGAATCAAATATGAATGTTTACCATGAGTAATAAACATACTCTACTCTTAGAAATAAGACTTTTTGCTTTCAAAAAGGCTATGTTTCGCATTTTTTTACTTTGATACTGATTTTTTTCTTACAATCGGTATTTCTACCTTTCTTGCGATTTAGGAAATAAAAAAGAAAGTTTTTTATATATATAAATATTTTTTATGTATTTTGAAATACAGAAAAATCAGGATTTTAAAGTAAAGTCCAATTTATCTTTCACTCACAAAAGCTAAAACTTTTCTATAAATATTTTTTTCTATAATGTTATTTTACATCATAATAAACTTTTAAAAAATCAGAAGCAAAATTCAAAGTTTAACCCCTTGGGGACGAGCGACACGTATACGTGACGCATAAGATGCTCCTAATCCTCGATTATTCCCACCAGTTATTTTTTATTGTAAGCTTTGCCTTATTAAATCTTAGCATTTCTGCGATTCGATTAGGAGAAAATTTCTGTTTTGAAAAACCGGGGGTAAAAGATTAAAAATTCTGTAAAGGACACTCGTCGCGAAGGTGTTAACGTACAAGATGCAGAGAAAAACTCATAGTTCTTCAAATGTTTTTTTTTTTTTTTTTTCTGATTATATTCTAATATTTTAGCAGTGATTATAATATTTTAGCAGTGCCGTTATTCCCATATGATCTTTAAGTTGGAAAAAACATTTTGCAGAGTTTTTCTTTGAGGGAAAAACGTTATTCTAAACTATATTCATAACTTTTTATTAATTAATGACAATAAATAAATTTCTTCTGTGTTAAATCTATTTTGATGTTTTCAGTATTATAATTTAAAAGAATATGGGAACGTAAAACTAACACAAAGTTATGCATATAGTCCAATCATTGGTTTTTTGAATTTTGCTTTATGAAATTAATATTTAAACAAAATCAGAATACAATTTTAAAGAAATAGCAATTAATTATAGATTCACAAGGATGATGTTTCAGTTTATTATAATGCTAGTTTTTGTTATCTGTTTTAATAACATTTTATCTTAAATAAATGTGTATGAATATTAATTTTCTAGATGTAATCTTAAATCTTTAAAAGTATAATGCAAAAATTAACTCAAATAAACACAAAATTTGAATTTGTAAGCAAAATATTTTATATTAGTTATTTTTTGTAACTTCTGCTGTTTCTAAATTTAGCAATAATTTACAATTCCTTTGGAAAGAAGACAGAAACAAAAATTGCAAATTTTGAATAAATTGCAAATTTCATTTCGACGTATTTGAGAAATTATTAAAAAGTGTATTTCGTGGATATTGTTTATACAAATATATATATATTTAAGCAATATTGCATTATAAAACCTTAAATTCCTTATATTATAAAGAAACCTTTATGATTTAGCTATATTACAATAAATATTTTATTATCTTAATTAAATATTACCTTCCGACATAGAGTAGCAGGTAAAAAATGCGAAAAAAAAAAATAAATAAATAAATCATATAAAATTCAACATTTTTAAATAATTATAGCTGCTATCACTTTTCTTTTAATAATGAAACATACTATATAAACCAACATAATAACAGTGTACATTAGTTTTATTTACGGGAAAATAGGATTTTTGTTATAAAGAAATAATTATACAGAAAATGTTATGAAAATAACAATCCGAAACAGACTTCAATTTCTAAGGAAAAGCTGTATTATACTGGGCTGACAGCAGAAAAAATTCTAGTCTGACAACAGATTGACCATTAGAACCCTTTAGAATACGTAATCGAGTAATGAAAAATTTACAGTAAAATAAAGGCATTCAGTCCAAAGCTAGATACCCACGGAAGGTTATTTTGCACGCTAATGATTGACGTCGTGCAATTTGTAGATTATAATCAAAAATAAAGCCTGAAAGTTATTACAAATGAAGACATAATGCTTTCGGTTTTCGATGGATTATTGGTGGTATTTTTGAATGATGCTGGTTATTTTAAATGATTTCTCCTAAAAGTACCAAACGTTAAAATTTCTGGAGAATCATGGAAATCAATAATTTGTCTCCCAAACTTCTGGAGCTTCAGTCACATTAAAATTTATCGAGTTGTCAGAAGAAAAAAAAAACTATGTTTAAAGAAGATTCAATGGAATGGAAACTCATTGCTGTTGGTTTATGGGATAATACACATTCATTACCTTTCCTTTGACTCTCCTTTTTCATTGGAATGAAAAGACGATGACAAGAGTGTATTTCCCAAATAGTGCATATATATATACAGATTCATCAACAACATCATTTAAGCTATGCTATAATGAATGTTTTCCTAACATAGTTAGTTTAACTATGTTTTCAAAAATTTCTACTTCCTAATACATTTTGTATGCATTAATTTCCATAAAATAAAATTTACGCTTAACAGATATAAACATTACTATTCAAAAGATTCATTTCATACTTTTTGCATTAAAAAAGTTTTCTTATAAAAAAATCGTAACACCTTTTTAATATAATTGTTTTTCTCATTATTCCTTTTTTTTAATATTTTGAACATAATTGATAAATGTTTATGACTTCCGTTTGTCAACCCGTCTATCTGTTTGTCTGCCATCTATCTCGCTGTCTGTACGTATTCTAACTCTCGTAAATACACCTAGATTGTCATGTTATTTATATATGTTCCTTAGGTTTACTATAGCATGTTCGCTGTTCAAAAGTGTGAGCATTTGTATGTCGTTTACAGGGATTCACAAAATAATTCTCTTTATGTTCTATGAGAGAATTTTTTTGCAGTGCAATTTAATGATGTGATGATGCTTCAAACATATCATTGTTATTGTGTTAGTACTTTGTGACTGTAGGGGTGTTACTTTGGGCCACATAGTCTAGTTTTCGTATTTCGAATCTCCCGCACTTTCCGTGATGGAAGGCGAAAAAACAGGGTTGCTACATACTAGTACGGGGTGTCGACTCACCTAACGACCATTACCCGAATCAGCAACACCTCGCTTGTTCTCTCTGGCCGATGTATCCTTGAAACATGCTCCTGTACGGTTTTCGCGAAATCTGGAAACATTGTGTATTGAAGTCTAAAGTTCATAAGAACCACCTAACACAGGTAAATGTTCTTACTTATTATTGTGTTATTTAGGTTGTAGAGTAATATAACGTTTGTCAAGTGATATTTCTATGATATATAACGACATAATCAAAATAGAGACACTTGATGGGGATACTTTGTGCCACACCGATATGTAGCCGGTGCTCTAAGAAGCCAGAGGAAGTGAATTGGCAATGGCGTCTAAAGGGAGCAAAGAGCGGACGCAATAATCCAGGAAGACCTCAAAGCCTTCCATAAGAAGTCTTCATTTATATGAACATCAGACGGAGACACAAACAGCATCTGTGATTTCTTTGCAAAAGTCTGTCGACAGTTTTGAATAACTCGGATCAGGTACCTCGAATCAAGTGCATCTAATGCAGACATTGCTTCGTCTTCGATACTACTAAATCAAATCAGAAACGTATTTAAATTAGATAACAGTACCAAGGCTGCTTTCAAAGGGAGCGATTTTGTGGTGGTCAACTACGATAACATGCTTTATCCTGGAAGTGACCTATGTTGAAGACCAGGGTTAAGGTGAACAAAATGGAATGGTTGAATTCACACTGGAGATAGCCAGCCCGGTCGGATGACATTTTGCATGAAAAAAGTCAGGTTTTATTCATCATTGACCCACCAACGCCAGAGTGCAATTCAAGGCTGTTTGTGATCAGAAACCTAAATTAGGCTGCCATAAATTTGAAAAATAGTTTTAATAAATTTTTTATTAAGCATTTTATTAGTAACTTTGTGACATTAATATTTTCTCTTGCATTTAAGGGCAAAAACACATTTATCACAAAGTAATCCCACCCGATGGAGGTAATTTTGTGAGATATTTAAGCGTAAATTTCTCAGTTGATATTTAGATTGGCGAAATACATCATTATGTAGGAAAAGAATCTATCAATGTTTAGCAATAGTCAATTTTGGGTTACTTATAAAATACACCGGCTGGTGTGAGAAATACCCTAAAAATGTGTCACAAAGTACCCCGTTTAACGATAATGAAATTGATATGGGTGGACTACAACATGTTTCCTGTAGAGTACAAAATAAGTAACATTTATAGCTCGTTTACGCGAACGCATAAAATAATTCCATAAAATTATGACGTATGGAGAATTTTTTTTCCAGAGAATTTCAATTATGTTACACGATTTCAAACATAACGCGAATAACATAATAATAATTTATATGGATCACTGAGGTGCTCTCTGAAATGTTTTCTATAGATTATGAGCCGCGCAGTATTTATCATTTATTTATAGAGAAATAATTCCGTTTCAGGATTGACAAAGAGCGAAAATTGTTGGAAGTGCATTTTCAGCTGTGGTAAGCATTTTTAAACTTAGCTTATTTTTATGTGATGTGTACAAATTCTATAGATGATATGCTAGGCTATAGATCACATGTATGACTGTACGAAAGAATTCGCAGATCCCAGGCAGTAATGCTGAAAATTAATTTTTACTGCGTAATGGTTTTTTTGAATTGTTTATTTAAATATCTCATTTCATTACGTGAAAAAAGGGAATTTTCTAAAAATATTCCGTTAGTATCGTAAAGTGTTTCGTAATATAAGCCTGATGCATGAATTTTCGTTCTTGTTCAATTTTGGTGAGATATAAATACTATTTATGATTCATAATAGTTCTTGAAGATAATTTATTTGTTTTTAATTTAACAGTACACCTATTAATGCATTCAATAAACTATAAAAATCCGTCTAATTTAGTGCCGAGGACGTTCATTTCCTGTAGTAATATAGGTCCTCTTCAGAGTTTTTTTTAAGGCGAACATATAGTTTGCGTATCTAAATGTGCATGGATGAACAACGATTTCCTTTTGAATCTCGAAATAGCTAATGTTCTGAGTGAATTGTCAGAATTTGGGTTTCCTTAGTTGTTTACGTAGAATGATAATGCGATTTAGCATGTGGTTGATTGGATATCAGAAAATAAGTTTCGACTTAAGTAATTGAAAAGACAATAACTTGATAGTAATTGGACCAGCGAGACAATCTAAAATTCAGTTCAATTTATCTGCTTCTCTTAAGTGATAAGTTTAAAAGTTTTAATATATTGATTAATGTTTGTTCTCGGATCACGTGTATTACTTAGTTAAATAGATCAAAGAAATGATAGTTATGTATTGTTTTCTTTACTTTAGAGAAAGTATTTAACTTTATATCCTAGGTATCTTAAGGCCTTGGAGTATCATTTTAAGAAAGTTTAAAGCTAGATGCTTTAATATGATCAATCTCTTCGAAAGTTTAATCTTTAAAATAAAATGATTTGAAAGCCAAATTATTCAATATTTATCGCCACATGCATCAATAAACTTTTGTAGTTATTGTTAAATCTGATACTGGGATTTATTTTTGATTTACAAACATGGGTGGGATTAAAGGAAATGTCAAAAAAATTATACATAATTTAGCAAAAAAGTTGATTAAAAAAGGGGCCAAAAAATTCTATTAAATGCATAGATGTCTAGGTCTTATTGATATGGACGAGCATGCATGTTTTGCGGTTCATAAAAATTTACAAGTTGAACAATAAAAATATTTAAGCCGCTGGTCTTTATAATTTAACTGGTGAACATTTTCCAAAATTTATAAGATATAGAAAAAAAATCACCACATTTTTAGTATAACATAATCTTTATCTTTCTAACGAAAAAGTCTTAAAAATTCCGCATTCTATTGTATTGTTCTAAAAATGTTTCATTATGTTTAAAAATTTGGTATTTATTTTCGGTAAGCTGTGTAGATATAGTTTATATTTTTATTAAGCTTTATGTTTAGATTATCTGTATTGTTTACGCAGTTCCCATCGATTTCTTCAACATGCATGATTTATTATGCGAAAATTGTAGCTAAAATTAAAGCAACCGTTAGAAAATCAATATACAGGGAGTGCCAAAAGTCCTTGAGGCATTTTGAAATTCAATGAGAAATAAAATAATTGATGTACGAGTGTCAGTCTTGGACAAAAATGCCTCTGATGATCGAAAGTTTTGTTTAAACAATACGTTAGCACAAAAAATTGCCAATAGCAAGCATTTAATCTTCAAAGCTGAGAAAAAGCATAAAAAACACAAAAAAAAACAAGCAGAGAGTGACCATTTAGTTTGTACCATCTACTACAATATTTCAATGTCTTTTAGTATGAATCATAACCAAATGGTATTCAATTTTATTCCACACATTAAAATATGGTAGTACAATCATCGAAACAAGAAAAAAAAACCCATATATTTTAATCTCTAAATTTTCCCAGAGAGGAAACAAAAGTAGCCATTCGATTGGGCACATTGTCTTCTTTCATTTTATTTTTTTAAATTTTGGGTTACAATTGCTTAACTTGAATTATTGACGATTTTTTAAAGATTTGATAGCAAAGCGCAATTTATGGAATATTTTTTGAACACATTTTTTTAAATGTTTTTAGAAAACACTTCAATCATCAGAAGCATTTTTATCCAAACCTCATTATTGTATGTTTAATACGTTTTGTTTCATTGAACAATCAAATGTGTTATGAACATTTAATCAACCTTATATTATTCATAATATATAAAATCATTTTATAGTGTTTCAAGAGAAAATCGATATTCATAATTGTGTTCATAATTGCTGTTCATGAATTATATAATTTCTTAAGAGAAAAAAAAAACACGATTGTTCAAATAAATTCCGACTTTCTTTTGTGATTAGAGTTTCTAAATATTTATTTTTTTTATTTATTCTAGTTTATATGATATACAGAATTAATATATGTAAAAAAAAATAATAATAAAATAAATAATAATTTAAATAGAAAAAAAAATCTGTTAATAAAAATATATCTGGTATTACCAAAGGATTAACTAAAATATTTTTATATAAATAGTAATAATTTAGGAAATTTACTGAATAAAAATACTTCATTGATATTTTCAAAATTAAAATTTCTTTTACGGAATTTTGAAATACCGTACACTGGCGAAATTTCCCGAAATGCTAGCCTAAACCCGAAAATAAAAGATGCATTCTTACCTCGCACAACTATGCATAGTTGCAAACTAACATAATGTCTGCAGAATATGTTTAGTTGAAATGTATGACATTGAGAAAATGCAAGACAGTTTGGTTTAGGTCTTACACTGATGTTGTTGAATATTTAGAAAATGAACATTTTCTATTGTTTTAAAATTATACGCTAAATGTTTATATTTTTAGGGGTTTGTTATACTGTTTCATCAAAGACAACGACAGCGTTTTGGGAAAGCTTTATCAGTAATTTCTGTTTTTAAGTCTAAAAGAAATTTAAAAACATCCGTAAAATGTGAGTATGTTCGCAAATTAAGGCGCATTTCTTTGAAAACGTTTGAAATTTCACTGTATTCCGTTATCTTTGCAAAAATAACACTAATAACTGCTTTTATTAAAAATAGTACAGTTTTAATATTTAATTTTTATATTGATCCTTGAATGGTGCGCGGTGTTTATTAAAAACAAAAATAAAAAATCGGTGATTAAAAACGTTGGATTTAATACTTTAAAAGAGGGAGCGTGGGAGAGCGACAGCGACGGTGAAATTTAATGTCAAGTACAAAATATATATTTAATTTTTAGAATTTTTTTTTTTTTTTTTTTTTTTTTGGGGGAGTATTTTTCTATTAGTTCGTAAAACGGAATTTCAGATTTATCTGTGTAATTTGCTATCATAATAGATCATCACTGGTCTATATACTTATGAATATTGGACGGCTTTTTTATATTTCAATATACAAAATCATGAAATAATAGTTTGTAAATATTGTGCAACATTAAACATAAACGTTAAAATTTAATAGAAAAAAATATGCTTTTCTCATATTTTTTTATTATTTACTTTACAAAATAAGGCTCAGAATGTGCGTTTTACACGAGGGTGTGGCATCCATGAGTAAATACGATGTTTTATTCAATAATGATATGAAATTAATATTTTACTAAGGTTCCCAAAATTTCACCCACGTGTAATGTTACGATAAATTATTTATTCATAGCAATTCAGCAAAACAATTATTCATTCTGACTATTTGCGTATTTTCAGATAAAACTCGGAAAAAACGAAAGCAATTAGAGTTCTGGCGAAGATTTCCTAAATAATTTCATAATATCAAATGTTAAAATTTAATAGAATAAAACCTGCTTTTCTCATATTTTATTATTATTTACTTTCTCCAAATAAGGCATTAAAACTGAAAATGCACCTGTTACACGAAGGCGTGGCATACACGAATAAATACTCTATAACGACTTGAAATTACTTATATATTTTACTAAAGTTCTTAAAATTTCATCCACGTGTACCTCATAAGATCTATGGTTCATAAACTATTTATTCATAGCAATTTAGCAAAACGATTCGGCATTCTGACTGCTTGCGTATTTTCAGAGAAAACTCTATTAAAACACAATTAATTAGAGTTCTGTCCGAGATTTCGGAATGTTTCGCCACTGTGAAACTATATTTACGTTAAATTAGCATCGTACGATGAATGTCCTTGAGTTTGCTGTGAATATACTTTTTGAATAGCCAAGACGTTGAAGACTGACTATTTTAATTAAGTGAGGACAGATTTCTCAGAAATATTTCCTTAAAAATATGTCATGATCTCCAACATTTTCTATCAACATGAGATCGGGCCACATAACGGCCACATGATCGGGAATACATAATGTAGAAAAGACTGTCGAAACTTTAAAGAATGATAATTCATGTCAAGAAAAACAATCTTTGTATATAGAAAATCTACTTCTACTCTTGGAACTCACAAATTACCCTTTGTATTCTATAAGTTCTTGACATTCAGTTTTTTGGGAAAAAAGCCGTTGGATCATTTTACCACGGCTCAACTAATGTATTTCAGTATAATAAATAATGTCATTATGTTCACTTTCCATTTCATTCAGGAACTGCTGAAACTGTATGTGATTATATCTTTTTGCTCGAATAAAATTGGCATTATTTGCAACAACAATCATCAAATAATCAAAATTGAATAAGTTTTACACAATTTATCTTGATTAATTACACTGTTAAAAATATGCAGCAAACTGTCCAGTCATTCGACCGTTTTCATAGAAAATGGTTACATAGCCGTAATTTAACGCTATTCTGACCATATTATTGCTCATATTATGGTCAAATTACAGTTAAATTACAGTTATGTAACCATTTTCTATAAAAACGGTTGAATGACTGGACAGTTTGCAGGAACAAAAAACATTCTAAAGTTGTGATTTATGTGATACTGCTGGAGGTAAAATCTTGGATATTTGCATAGTGGTTATATTTAAGATGTAAATACACTCTACTATTACTAAAAAAATCGAAATTTTAAAGATGAAATGAATGTTTTAAATTATGATTTATATAGAATTGTTAAGCCTAGAAACTTGAAATCTGCAATAAAACTAGATTTCTTTTCCCAAAACAATCGAAAGATCTCGTGCAGTTTAAATGCAAAACAATAGGTTATTACAAAGCTAGTACAAAATAAGTTAAAAACATCACAGTTATCTCTGTCTAAATAAATCTCTCATGTACGACAACCTCAAAAAGGTTGTATTATAAAAGAATACTCAGAGAAATTTTTATTCTGTTTTATTACGTGTAAACTTCAAAAAGATGTTCGCTAATGCCTGTGAAATACGGTAATTAGTTGACAGAAACCTTTACTTTTCGAATATTCAGTTGAAAAATTTCGTTTTTAAAATTTATTTCTTTTCTGCACAAGAGAAGTAGATTTCCTGCTTTTATTTTTAAAGAAGGAAAAATAATTTGTAACTTTGTATGTTGAATTAATGCTTCCAAAGCCTAAATGTTGACATAAAAACATGTTGTAAACCACATATGAGAATCGTTTTGCAATTTTACAAAAAAAAAAATCAGATTCTTTAACATTTTCAACGTTTTTCAACGTTATTTTCTCTCAATAATATATATTAAATCTATTAAATATAAAACTTTTTTTTCATCCATTTAAAACCAATGCACGCATGAGAAGGTTAAGGAATACAAGATTTGAAAACGATTTATTGAACCATGAAAGATTTTGTACCATAAAAACAGTAAAAAATAAAATTTTAAAAACAGAAATAAAACTCGACATGATAGACATAAAATATTAAGTTCAATTGCACTGTTACGGGAAAATGCAATTTCTTTCTTTTTTTTATCATTTCATTCATGTCTTAGGTGAAAAGTTTGAAGATTCTGTAGCGAAAACTTTTAAAATAGTTTAAAGATATTATCTTCTTGATGGTCTGGAAAGTTTTGTAGTGATTATTAAAATGACAAATACGTCACTTTTCCAAACTATGGAGAAAGATTTTAAGTGCAAATTTTTGGAAATGCAAGTGAAGGGAAAAATATTTAGAAGCATTATTGAGTGCAAATTTCTTAAATACTTGCTTTTATTTCTAGATAGAGAGATGCCAACTATGCTCGGCACATCCTAATTTCTATCGTATTGCTTATTAAGTTTTATGCAAATATTATACAAATCTCAGAAATAATCTGACAAAATATATGTGAAATGTTTTTTTTTTTTTTTTTTTTTTTTTTTATACTCCATAAATATTTTTTAACATTCTGTGTATGAATAAAACTTTAAATTCAGATAGAAAACTTGACATAATAGACATAAAGTATTAAGTGCAATATAATAGACATAAAGTATTAAGTGCAATTGTACTTTTCCGGAAAAAAGCAATTTCTTTCTTTCTTTCTTTCTTTATTATTATTATTATTTCATTCATGTCTTGGGTGAAAAGTTTTAAGAATCTCTAGCGGAAACTTCTAAAACAGTTTTCAGACATTATCTTCTTGATGACTTGAAATGTTTTGTAGTGATTACTAAAATGACAAATACGTCAATTTTCCAAACTCTGGGGAAATAAATTAAGAGCAAATTTTTGGAAATGCATGTGAAGGGGGAAATATTTAGAAGCGTTATTGACAGAAAATTTCTTGAATACTTGCTTTTATTTCAAGATAAAGATACGCTAACTATGCTTGTTATATCCTAATTTTTATCATACTGCTTAATAATTATACACTAATTAATTTTTCAGCAGAGCTGAAATTACGCTGTAAATTAATGAAATACAAAGAATGTGAATTATCACTTTACTAAACAGCGTACAACCATTAGAGTGAAAAAAAAATGGTAAAGCACTTGGTGCGCTATACCAAGGTATCCGGGATAGAACCCCGGTCTGGACATTTTTTTCACTCTAATGGTTGTACGCTGTTTAGTAAAGTGATAATTAATTTGCATTAATTTTTATGCAACTGTTAAAAAAATCCCAGAAATAATCTGAGAAATGCTTATTTTCTCTTCATAACTATTTTTTAACATTCTGTGTATGAATAAAACTTAAAAACAGAAAGAAAACTTGACATGCGAGATAAAAAATATTGAGTCCAATTGCACTTTTACGGAGAAACACAAATTTTTTTATCATTTCATTCATGTCTTGGGTGAAAAGTTTGAAGATTCTCTAGCGGAAACTTTTGAAATAGTTTAAAGAGATTATCTTCTTGATGGTCTGAAAAGTTTTGTAGTGATTATTAAAATGACAAATACGTCACTTTTCCAAACTTTGAAGAAATTTATTAAGTGCAAATTTTTGGAAATGCAAGTGAAGGGGAAAATATTTAAAAGCATTATTAAATGCAAATTTCTTGAATATTTGCTTTTATTTCTAGAAAGAGACATGGCAACTATGCTTGGTATATCCTATTTTTTATCGCATTACTTATTAATTTTTATGCAAATGTTATACAAATCTGAGAAATGTTTTTTTTTCTCTTAATAAATATTTTTTAAGATTCTGAGAATAAATAAAACTTTAAAAAAAGTAATAAAAACTGTCATGATGAACTTTAACTATTAAGTTCTATTGTATTTTTATGGAGGAATGCAATTTCCTTTTAGTTATAATTTCACTGATGTGTTGGGTAAAAAGTTTGAAGATTCTCTAGCGGAAACTTCTAAAATAGTTGTCAGACATTTTCTTGGTGGACTCAAAAGTTTTGTAGTGATTATTAAAGTGACAAATACGTCACTTTTACAAACTCTGGAAAAGTTATTAAGTACAAATGTTTGGTAATTCAAATAAAGGGGAAAATATTTAGAAGCATTATTGACTGCAAATTACTTGAATGCTTACTATTATTTCTAGAAGGATAGATGCCTACTATTTTTGGTATATCCTAATTTCTATCGTGTTACCTATCAATATTTATGCAAACGTTGAAACAAAACACATTTTTTTCTCTTCATAAATATAGTTTTACATTCTGTACATAAATAAAATTTAAAAAACTGAAATAAAACTTGAAATGATAGAAGTAATATACTGTTCAATTGCACTTTTACGGATGAATACAATCTGATTCTTTCACTTTTCATTCATGGCCTTGAAAAAAAACATTGCACATGAGCTAGATAAATGAATTATTGAGATTACATACATGATTGGTTTGAAAATATTTGTAGTGATTATTAAAATGACAAATTACGTCACTTTTATAAACTGTGAAAAGATATATAAGGTGCAAAATTTTAGAAATTCTAAAAGTGAAAATATTTAGAAGTATTATTTACGGCAAATTTCTTGAATGTTTACTTTTATTTCTAGAAAGATAGATGAGTTACCAACTGTGTTTAGTATATTTTAATGTTTTCTGGTGTTACGTATTATTCTTTGCCATACAATCGCGGTACCTTTTTTTCTATTTACAAATATTCTGTATATAAATACAACAATCTAACATACCGTATATAAATAAAATCGCAAAAGTAATCTTTTTGATTCTGACCTACATAAAAATATCACAACGTAATATAGGTGTTTTCTAAAAATATGTTTTTCGCTACAACACTTTAAAGAAACTTTTTTAAATAATATTTTACGCAAAATCACAAATACAAAGCATTCGTGAATTGTTTTTTACAAAGTAAGAGGACTGATAGGATGAAAGAAAAATGTATAGTAACCATGGTCAAAATCCGCTTACTTAGACTAAATCAAAGAATGCCTTTACTCCAAGCTCAAGTCGAATTTCTGTGCATAATTGTAACAGCAAACAATATATTTTAGAGACATTTTCAAAAGGCTAACTTTCCTTTGTGTGGAATGTGATGAAATCGCGAGTAATGGTAAAAATGCATGTTCATTTGTATACTTTACACTTTACGTATTGTCAGCTACCTTTGAATTATGAAGCGTATAGTTTAGTGTTTCTTGAGTGCGAATGGTGGTCATTTACAATACCTCTCCTGATGGTATCGCATTTTAAAAATATCAACTAACGTTTTTTGCAAATGTCTGTAAAATATTTTCATTGTTGTTAAATTATGTACAAAAATCCGGGCTCAGGTTAGATTGAGAGATACTCCGTATTTTTGACTGAATAAGTGGATAACGATCCTGAATGCCTATATTAAAATAGTTTTATCTTCATCGGTACTATCATCCTCTTATTTTGTAAAAAGAGCTTACGAACACCATGTTTGTCTTTCAAAATTTCTACAAGAACTTGAACATTTAAGAACAACAAAAAATGAATGAGACAAATACGTATGGACAGTTATTACCTCACATTCAAATTTGCGATTATACATAAGATTCATTATTTACTTAAGATTACTTTAGTAATTACTTAAGTAATGATCTTTTTACTTAAGATTTACACACATTTTCGTTACTCAGAGTGTATCGTAATTACATAGAATTACGCATATTTAGTGATATTTATATAACTGTGTTTTGGGATTTTAGAAAAATTTTATCCAGATTTCAGGCTCTAAAATATGAGAAGAGTATTATATAACATTTGCATCGTTTTATTTGGATTTATCTTTAATACCAGTTGACACATTGAGAAAAATGACACTTTCAAATCTGAGTAAATCTATGTTTTCATTTTGTTATGAAACTTTTTGTTTCAGATATGACGACCCAATGTGTTCAATTCTGAAATACCAGAAATACTTGGACATACTCAAAACTGAGCACTTAGAGGTCAGTTCAAATTCATTTTGGAAACATGGACATACTCAAAAATGATTAGAATCAGTTCAAACTTATTTTTGAAACATGGAAATACTCAAAAAAGAGCACGTAGAAGTCAGTTCATACTCATTTTTGAAACATGGACATACTCAAATATGAGCACATGATGTTTTATTATTGAGTGTTTGCATATTTTCAGAAATGAGTATATACATGTTTCAAACTAGAGTAATTTTGATTCGGAGCCATTTTGAGTATGCGACATACTCAAATTTGAGGATTTTTGTGCTCAGTTTTGAAAATGTAGTTTTTAGAGTTCAATATTCTACAACTGTCTAATTATACTAGCGTGTCATTAAGATATCTTAATCATTATTTAAGTTGAAATACATATTGCATTTTCAAATAGCACATAGTCGTGAAATATAAAATATAAGAATCGAAACGCACTCCATTACTAAAAATGTCTATTTAAAGTTATATATAGGTTAGAGTCGTTGTCATTAAAATATTATTTATACAGGGTGTCCCGGGAGGTCGGGTACAAATTTTAAGAGGTGATATAGCATAATGCAACAAACATATTTTGTTTGTTTGTAGATCCAGGGTCTCAACCATACAATAAAACAACGTCGCAATTCAGTCGCAATTATTCAGTCTTTGCCAACCCTGGTTATTTTATACATTACTTTAAATAATTTTGAAACGTTATATTTATTCCTGTCTATAAAACAATGAAGATATTTTATCGAGATATTCACAGAGTAACTTAACCGTGTGAAATTTGATGATATCACAGGCAATGCCGCTGTAATTTAGGTCAGTGCAATATTTACTATGAGGTACATTCTGAAATATGACATACATTCTTGATCAGTGTTGTTTGGAAAATAATTGCGTTAGATTCCAGCAATTCTCGGGAAGTTACCATATTTCAAAGAAAGAAGTGTAGGCTTGTTGAAAATTTAGTTACTGTATCTTTATTATTGTTATGAACAAAAATCCGGGTTCAGTTTGGAGTTAGGTACACTATTTTTTATGACTGAACAAACGTAAGACAAACGGATTACGACCGTAGTTTTCAATACAAAAAGTGTTTATTGCAATGTACTGTAACACCTTTGGTAAAATTATACGGTCGATCGTAAAGTAACAACTTATTGTCAGCTACCTTTTGAATTATGAAGCGTGTAGTTCAGTTTATTTTGAGCGCGAATGGTAGTCCTTCACAATATACCTCGTGATTGCATCACATTTAAAAAAAAAAAAAAAAAAAAAAAAGTAAAGTTTTTTTTTATAATGTGTATAAAATATTTTTTTGTTGTTGTAATTATGTTACGAAATTATATTACGAAAGTCCGGGTTTAGCTTGGAGTAGCAGACACTCCGTAATTGAATAAGCGGATAGCGACCCCGAAGGTCTATATAAAAATTGTTTATTTTCATGTGCACTATCACCAAAAACAAATTACGAATGCCCCCTGCTTGATTTTAAAAATTCTTAAAAAAGCTTGACCTCTGAAGACTAGAAAAAAAAAATTAACGAGGCAAATACGTATTGAAAGGTATTATTTCACACGCAAGTCTGAGATTATACAGAAAATTCATAAATATTTTATCAATAAAAATAATCAATAGTTAAGATTTATAATTATTTCCATTGCACAGAATATATTTTGATTACATAGAATTCCACATACTTATTGATATTTATATAACTGTATTTGGGGATTTTAGAGCAATTTATGCAGATTTCGGTCATTAAAATATGAAATGAGTGTTATATAACATTTGCATCGTTTCACTTGAATTTCTCTTTAATACCAGATTGCAAAATTCGACAACTGTCCAATTATATATTAGTGTGTCATTAAAATATCTTAATCATTATTTCAGTATGAAATACACATTGCATTTTCAGAAGCACATATTCGTTAAATATAAAATATAGGAATCAATAACGCATTCAATTACTTTAAAATGGCTATTTAAAGATATATGAAATGAAATGTTATAATATATAAGAAAGTGATTTATACAGGGTGTCCAGGAGGTCGTGTACAAATTTTAAGAGGTGATAGAATAAAGTTTATTCTGTATGTAAAAATGGGTTTGCAATTATACAACTAAGAAATGTCACATTCCAATAATTCAGCCACTGCCGACCCTAGTTACTTTATTCATTATTTTAAATAACTTTAAAACGTTATATGCATTCATAACTATAAAACAATGAAGAAATTTTATCGAAATATGCAACAGAAACACTTAAGTATGAAATGTGATTATATCATACAAAGTGCAACAGTAATTTAGGTCAATGTCATATGTACTATAAGCTACACTATAAAAAATAGAAATTGTCCTTATTCCAGTAAAATATGACATAACAACAAACGAAAATATACAATAACATATTCAGAGACTCATTCCACGATTGGATCCCCATCATCATTATCTACGATCATTATCTTCAGAAATCGGATAAAACAAATATATTTCCGAGATTTAAAGAAGCATTAAAGAATCATATGAATAAATGGGTTTCGATCCTGGTCCTATACAAAAAACTTTAATACGGTGTGCTCTATCACCTCATAAAGTTACCAAGGCACCTTTTGCAATACCCTGTACAATCTACAGCGAAAAATCTATCAAATTGCTAGGTTAAAATATAACATCGAGATTTAGATATTATTCAACATTTAGATATTCGACAGTTAATCAATCCTTGGACTCTACGAAAGCAGGGGTGATGCGCATTTTGCTACGACCGATTATCCCCTTGAAGGATATAGGCCGAGTGATTACTGCCGTCCGTAAGGGTCTTTCTAATCACAAACACAGAGAAAATAATAAAAGAGTTTCACACTGTAAAAAAGACAAAAATATCTTAATTTACGAACGAATATGTACAATAATCTTTTCCGAGTTACCCACGATTCCGAAAATCGTACTTATCTTTAGAAACACCAGAAAACA
Organism: Maratus michaelseni; assembly: GCA_963931845.1. Taxonomy (NCBI): domain Eukaryota; kingdom Metazoa; phylum Arthropoda; class Arachnida; order Araneae; family Salticidae; genus Maratus; species Maratus michaelseni. The sequence continues at coordinate 406,520,281 of OZ007592.1, forward strand.
ATTTATTTTTTAGATTTAAAGAAGCATTTATAAAAACAAATTTTCTTTCCGAATTGATATTCGGAAACCTTTCCGTTTAGAATTTATGTTGTATTAATCAGTTTTCTCAAACCAGAGTATTACTTTTTAGGATTCTATCAATTCTCAATTAAACATTTTCAGCTTCGTAATTGAATTTATACAAGCAATAGCAATAAAATAATATTAATGTTAATGTTAATGTTGTTAATTTATCCTGTTTGTCTGTAAAATATGTTTCTTGAACATGAAAATACTTACTTGAGAATTGATATCTTTCGAAAAAGTCTATATTCAGGGTTGGGAAAACTAATTACGAACACTGTACAAACTATTCAGAAATGTTTCAAAAACTCAGTAGCAGCAAAAAACATTTTTTTTTTTTAAATATTTCTTTAAATCTCAAAAATATATTGGTTTCTGTGGTTTCTAATGATGCCGAACGCTTTTCGGAATTGTAAAAAACACGGAAGAGTTTATTGTATATTGTATAAGAGATATTGATTGAGATTTAGTCGAAACAGGATTATGGAGATTTCCCCGTTATTGACAAATTTGTGGCCGTTACTTTCAATTATAGCGTTGTCATACAACTTGTAAGTTACTGCATGGACGTATTATGGAACTTTAAGATGACTGTATGTTGTAAGATGTAATTACGTAAGATGTATTATAAGATGTATATGTGTGACATTTATAGATCTTGTAAATAAGGATGCACGTAAGTAAGGGGATAATTGTATAAGACATGGACGTAAAAGTATTAAACAAAGAGAGTAGTAGTTTAAAAAGAGAAAATAATCTCAATCTTAAATAATTTCCTCCCATAAATTAAATTATCCCAATAAATAAGCTACTTCTTTTTTTTAGTTCATGGTTATATTGTATTTACCTTGATTAAGAAACTTTTGAGATGTAATTCTCCAACTGGTCGAAAAAGTCCGGGCCAGGATTCGAACCAGGGACCTCTTGGCTGCAGCTGCCAATGCTCTACAAACTGAGTAATACCGGACAAATCTGGCGGATATATTTCACCCAGTTAACCTTATAGATCATAGCATCTGTTCTGATATCTGTATCAGCTCAACAGAATAAATCGCAGGTAATAGAAATTCCAGTAAACGCTGAAACGTGATTACACTAGATTAATTTTGACACAATTATTCAAATTGGTAAAGAAATCATATGAGATGTAATTTTCGCTCAATTGGGAAAATTATATCTCATATGATTTCTTTACCTATTTGAATAATTGTGTCAAAATGAATCTAGTGTAAGAAACGTTTGTCTATTTTTACAGTGTATGTTTACTAAGAGATAAGAACCGATTAAATAGCTTATATATTCCTTTGAATTAACGGAAAAACGAGATTCACAGGGAATTTCTTCAAAAAGTCGAATCTCATATTTAAAAATTGAAAAAAAATAAAATCGAAAACGCATCTAGTTAAAAGAGAAGCAGCTGTAAATTCTATGGTGCTTATGCGAAATGTCTGACTATACAAACATAGATATAACTATACAGTAGATTTGCAATAGCGATTTTCTCTTAAACTTCTGAGGATAGAAACAAACTTTAAATTACAAAAAATACACAAAGTATAGCTTTTAGTTAAGACATATTTTTTATAAAGGGCTGTATGTGCGTTAAAATAATATTCCTTAGTTTTTATACACCCTCATTTCCTATAAGTTATATATAAAAATATTTTTTCCAGCAACAGAATAACTGTACGTTGCTGACGGTACGCTTGAATGGCGGTACGTTTATCAGTATATATTTTTTTTCGGTTAGAAAATATTTGCAATTGTTTTTCCGCAAATGTGCTTTTAAAATGCATTATCCGTTAAAACAATTGAATAAGCAATTTTATCATTAATAATACGAAGAAAAATTAAATCCTATATATATTTATTTCGCTACAAAAGCTTTTATACGTTTGATAAAATATGTTATAATACATATAAAATTTCCAGTTGAATTATGTTGTGTCTTTTATTTTAAATGCAACGTGCATTACTATAATATCAAGTATGGACGACAAAGATTTATTTTTGTGGTAAAAATAGTTTTCACTTTTGTAGTATAAAATTTGTAGCATTAAATAGTATACGATACCATAGCCAAGAGAAGTGTTATCGATAATATAAAAAAATTAAATTGAAACATATTTAAAACTAAATACGTTTAGAATACGTTCATTTATAAATTTGTCACTTCATTATCAATACGAATATCTGGCGACTAAATTTGAGCTTTAAGATTTATTTCTTCTTTAACATTTTTTATTGCAAAAAAATCATATTATGTTTTTTCATTAATAAAATAACTGTAATATCCACTAAGTATAACTTAAATGTAATTTAGTATTCAACTTTATTCGGAAAATATATATATGTATTTATTTTTGTTTTGAAAATATGTATAAAAAACATACATATTTTTCCCTAAAATATATATTGTTAATTTTATCTATACCATTCCAGATTTGTATTTCTTTTCAATATTTTACGCTTTACATATAACAAATGAATAATGAACCAAAAATTCCTAGCGATAAAAGTTGTGAAAAATGTTTTTTTTTAAAATGTCCATTCGCCATTTTATTAAGAACCAAATTTATTGTTTTACCTAAGATGTTAAAAATATATACAGGTTTATTTCTTCTTTGACCGAATCTATAGATGTTGTTAATATGAACTATATCGCTTCACGTTTGTATTCATCTTAAAAATTATACGCTCTATATATTATAAGTATATCAAAGAACGATAAATACATAGCGATCTTAAAATTAAATACGTGAAAGTTATTGAAAATTAAAAACAAATTCTATTCATAATTAAAAAACTTTTCTTTAATTAACTCAATATTAAAATATTAAAAAAGTCTTATTTATTTTATGTTTTTCTTTATTCAAAACTCACATTATGTTTCTTGATTAATACTTAGCTGCAATTAGCCGCAATTCAACAGAATTTAAACAGAAAGAAATATTATGGAGAACAAATTTAAATGTAAATAGACTTTCTATTTTCTCAGATTAAAAACACTTATTAACATACTTTCTTATTTTGGAGAATATACATAAAAACAAATTAATTTACTTAATTTTTTTAATGTAGTTATTATTAACTACATTATTTTTTGTTTGAAAAAAATATATACGGATTACAAATCCCAAATGCATAACTTAAATTAAAATACATAAACACATTAAAGAATAAATCTTTACCTATTTTCAGTGTAGTCGGCAAGGCAGCCACGTGGCTAATGCTGCAATATAGACACATGCAGTACAGATAAACAAATTCCAAGTCCGTCATCATTATCATCTACATGCTTTAAAAACAAAGTCACGGGCACAACTTTTTCCAAAGTAGCAAACAAACATTCAGCCCCATGGGCCAGTTTCGAGTTAGACCTTTCATGCTGCAAGAAACAGAGCATCCGCCATCCGCTCGCTCTGGTATCTTCTCAGCATCTGCCGGAGCACCAAGATGAAAGTGGGGATTTTCTCCGTCATGGATGGGGAAAACGATACGGATGGGGGTTATACTGATCGAAATGGCGGTACGTTTGTTTATACAGACGAGATTATAGCTTTTCTGGAAAGATTATTGTTTGGAATAAATATGTTGGCTTTCCTGTTAAAATGATGAAATATTTCGCTGCATCACTTCAGTTATTTATGATGATATCATAGAAAGTTTCATAATAATGTTTTCACACTTTTGACATCAGCTATACACACACACACACACACATATATACATATATATTTATATTGATGTATTCATATATACATATATTTATTTATTTAACTAGATTTTACTCAGTGTAAATAAATTGGAATAATGCTATAATTAATCACACATTTATATGGTCATATGGTTGGTTACACGTCATTTAACAGAAAATCAAATAACACAGCAGTTTAACTCTTGTACCTAAATATACTACAATCAATACACACACACATACACGAAAACACACATACATATATACATACATACCTATATACACACACACATATATATATATACATACATACAAAGACACACACATAGATATGTATGTGTGTGTATGTAATATATGTCTTAGTATGCAATAAATATGTTTTACAGAAATCCTAATATATCGTCATAAAGTAATATGATTCTTTTCTGTTAAAGGAGCTAACCTTTTTTTATATATTAGAATGATACGTCTTTTTTACGTTTCGTTATGTTACATTAAATAATAGTCAAGCCATAATAATAGATGTACATTTTTATTCCCATCCAAGATTTTTTTATTTTTGTTAATTTCTTTCATTTATGGAAAGTAAAAGTGGTTTGTATGTTTGTTGAGATACGATAAAGATCGAAATGCCGGTACGTTTGTTGGCTCAGACGAGATTACAGCTTTTCTGGAAAGATTATTGGTTGGAATAAATACGTTGACTTTGTAGTTAAAAGTATTTCTCTGCTTTTAAATGAGAAATCATATTTCTTGTTGCTTATGTGTGATGACATTACATAAAATAGTATGCTATTTTTGATTCAATACTTGTGAATTTATCAATTTTTAGTAGTAGATAAGATAAAAGTTTTGATTGTTAAAAATGCATTTTTATAAAAAAAATATAGCATCCGATTCTTATTATGGCAAAAATTCTCATTTTAAATATTAGAGATTGATTAAGTTTTCGTTGCACTGATATTATAGAGGTTTTTTATTGCTGACAGTCTTCGGGCTGTTACTTTAATTTATAACGTTGGCATACACCTTGTAAGTTACTGCATTGCAATGTGTATTTAACTTTAAGATGTCTGTATGTTGTAAGATATATTTATCTAGGATGTATTGCAAGATCTATGTATGTGACATGCATAGATCTTGTATATAAAGATGCACGTAAGCATTCGGGAATTGTATGGAGCATGGTCATAAAAGTATTAAAAAGAAAGTAGTTTAAAATTATAAATAGTCTTCGCTCAAGTTGTTTCTTAAATTATTCATTCTAATATTTTAAATAAAATTTTAAGTTTGAAATATTTAACTAAATTTCTTTAAAATGATGCCAATCGTGTCACTTTCATTGTTACAAAAAAATGGAAAATACGGGAATTACGATATATATGACATCATTATTGATGCCATTTTCTCATTGAAATTATTATTTAATTTCCAACAGAAAAGAATGTCACGTTTTAAAAAACACGCATTATTTCTCATAACGCTGGTACATTACAATATTTTTCATTCCATCGATATTGCGTTTGAACGCGACCTACGTTATACACGACCGGTGCTTGACGTTTAAAACGTCACATGGAGTGGGTCATTTTTACAAGGCGATTGGTGAAAAACGGTGGGCGCGCCACTTTGCACAAATCATCGTGTAAAAATGATCCACTCCATGTGACGTTTTAAACGACATGCACCGGCCGTGTATAACGTAGGTCGGGGTATGAGACACTAATCTCAGAGAAATTTGAAAAGCTTCAATGACTGAAATGACGTCATATTGAAAAGGAAAGAAGCATTTACTTTGATAAAACTAAATATTTTACTAAGACAGCGTCTGAAAATTAGAAATTTCCTTTTTAACCGCCGATTCTGAGATTAGAACCTTAGGTCAAGAGTTCGAGTGTTCGCATGCAAAGTTTTAACTGACAAACGTGATGTCAAGTTGGAAATATATTTATAATAACCCATTGCCAGTTAAAGTATTTTTTAAATGGTGAATATAAGTATGAGAAGTACATATGCAAATTTTGCGACGGTGAAAATGACGTCATGTGTAAATTTCATTGAAAAAGAAATCTATGATTGTGTAAAAGTGACGTATTTGTGCTGATTTCTTATTCCATAATACCAAAGATGCAAGCTTCAATTGATAACTTCATCCTAATTATCTACCTTGATTACATGCCATTGATTAATTAAACGAATATAAGGTTTAATTTTTTAATAATTTTAAAAAAATTGACGTTAATGGAAATAGTTTTTTGTAATTTTTATTTAAAAAATATTTGTTTTAAGAATTACAATAGCCATTTTAAGAATGGTTTCTACTGTAATTATTTTTGTAGGTTTATGATATATTCAATCTATCAGTTCCTTTTTAAACATTTTCTTTCGTAGAATCTCAATGGGTTTCACCTCGTTCCTATTATAACAATTTGATATCATAATCTATATATTTAAAACGCTAAGAGTTTTCTTTCGACAATTCGTGAGAACAAACTACTGCATCAAATTGCATCATTATTTTTTTAAATGAAAGATATTTGGACACAGATTTGTTATCGTGCATTCGTTTGTTCGAAAATTTAATTAATTAGCCGTAATTTTTAATTAAACTTTTACTTCTGCTAATGACGTCATAAAGTCGGCAATTCGGATAACGCCCACTGTTGCGAAGCACGGGAGTTTATTTTCTGAACTCTGTGGTTGCTATAGGATAAAAGATAAATAATAAATATTAAAAGAACGTGGCTTTTAGGCCAAATATTTTAATTTGCAAGTTAAATTTCTGTAAAAATATTTATTCGCGTGTTTTATAAGCAAATAAATATTCATTTTATTGTGACGTCACGGGAATATTGTCCATTGGGTTTATTTTATCATTATGCATTATAACTCTGTTGATGCCATTTTTCCATTACAATTAAACACAAAATATATTTGTATTTGTATACATGGTGTGTAAGCATTAAAGTAACGTATGTAAAGTACGTGTAAAAAGTTTGCGCCGGTGAAAATGACGTTATGTTTAGCTTGAAATGCATTTTTACATTGATAAAACGATAAAACTAAAGAGAAAATGTATATAATTGTGTCAACATGACGTAATTTTATCTGATTTTTCCATTCTTAATGATAAAGATTAGAATTGGAGCCGTCATTGATTGCTTCATCTTGATTGCATACCTTGATTGCATGTTACCAATTACTTTTTTTTTAAATTATAGGTTTGAAGATTTCCTTTTATAATAAAAAAATACAAAAGTAAAGGATTTCAGGAAATTTAAAATTATTAAAAATAGTGTTATGGTAGAAAAAAAAACTTGAAATAATGATTGTATTTTTAGCTAGAATAAACTATGTAAGACTAATATTTCATAGGAATTATTTTGGTAGGTTTATTATAAGTTCATTTAACAGTTCCTTATTAGCACAAAGTCCTATTTCTTTCACTGTGAATTTCTCTTTCGATGTCAAAAAATGGTTTTCTACTTTTTAACGCCAGCTAAAAGACAGTGGCAATTTTTAGAAATGTACAACGGTTGTGACAACAAACGGCGCTATCGCTTTAGCTTTCATCGCGCTTACATCACTTCTAAATACTACAAATTTCCATTTTTTACTACATTTTACTATATTTTACAATTTCAATTCATCAATTGGAAAAAAAATTAGCATTCGATTGAAATTTATTTGAAAACTGCCGCTTAATTTAATGACTTTTTAACCCTTTCTGGCGCGGAATAAATTTGTTTGTAAAATAATGAAGTAATGGACTGACACCAGATTTCACAAACGATTTCCTTAGAAAAGAATAACTTGCTGATTTTCCCTTACTTTATAAAAGGAAAATTTTAATTAAATATTCTTGGTGCCGTTTGTCATTTTTGGAATTAAAATTAGGTGTCCTTTTTTGTGACCACCGCCCGCTAAAGGGTTAAATAATTTTTAAGCATGAAAAGTTTTTCAATTCTATCTTATCAATGACCACCAGTTTGCTTCAATAATGTAAAATAGCCCCGGGAAAGTTGCCACAATTGAAAATAGATTTCCCTAACCATCATAAAAAGTGAATAATAATAATAATAATAATAATAATAATAAACAGTGATAAATCATAAGATCAGATTATCCATAAGATAGAGCATTTTGGCGCTAAACGAAAATCTGTCAAAAAAAAAAAAACTATTTTCAGTTTACGTTGAACATAAAATTGATATGTTGAATTCGTTGATTTATATGTTCCATCAGATATCAGATTATGCTAGGAATGGTATTTTTTTATTTTTTAAAGATCTATTTGCCAACTGTATAAGAGGGAAAATATCCCCTACTGTGACAGAAAAGGGACAATCATCCTGATTATCTCAAGGAACCGAAGAAACCAAACAAATAAATTACATTTAAAAACATTAAAAATCTCCCTCATCTGCAGATTGATTTACTACTGTAAAAAAATTCTTCATCTTTATATAAAAATTGATTCGTTTAAAACTATGTATGTGTTTTAGAAGATATGCATTTGAAACGAACAATGATTAAAGAGGACAATTTAAAACTTTTAATTTAAACATTTTAAAACTTTTTTTAACGTCGAATTTCGACGGTGCTTTTGGGCAGATGCAATGCACATGTGCATAGGAGCTCATTCGGTGGCATAATCACAGGGGGGTGGGGGGAATGTGTGCTTTATTTACTATATTCTTTTATTTACCGAATATGAAATGGGCATAGGAATATACTATTTGTATAATTCATAGGTCCATGAAATTTTTTTCTTGCCGAGGGGAATATGACGCTAATGTCAAACCGATTTGCATTACACAGTTGTTTACAGATTGTTTGGTTGGAGTTTGCATCGGAAATAGTACTGTATTTGACTGGGGGAAAAACTTTTTAAATAAAATATTTGAAAGACTGTTTCATACGCACCCCATCTTAAATAATAAAGAAGCTTATTTTGCTAATATTGTTATAGTTTTTTTTTCCGTCAAGTTTTGACGGGTTTCATCTAGTTTATTTTTAATACTTATCTTGAAATATTTAATATAGTTTTTGATTGTTAATTTTCTGATGAGTATTTAATGAGAATATTAAAAAAACTGTGGATAGCAAATCTAGCGATTTAAATAACTGTACATTGTTTATGTAGAAGAGATTATAGTTTACAGAAACATTTTTATTTGAAATAAATACGTTGATTTTTTAGGGTGATTTCCGATTTTACCTAAGTTTTGCAATTAGAACGATTAGTAAATGTGCCCGGCACATATGTCTCAAGGTTATTTAAATTCACATTTCCGGTTACTTAAATACACTATTCCGGTTCTAAAGCAGAATGAACAAGAACTAAAAATCATGCGTCAAGCATAGATTATGTAACACTTTCCAACGCTTCCAAAATAATTTTACAAATCCTTACCATTTAAAAAGCTGAAAGGTAACATCTAAGTAAACAATTTGGAAAACGCATTACATATTTAAAAACGCAATTTCAGGAATTTCCAACATATACAATATTCGGAAAAATATCCGAATACTTTTTTTCAGCCCTGTATATGATCTATAGATTTGTATATATACTACATAGGATGCTAAATTTTCGTTCAGTTATGAAACGCGTAGCACAGTTTAAAATTCTCCTTCTGGAGTTTCTGTCAATAAACGGAAATGTGTTCGCGAACTTTTGTGCTTCCCTGTATATGATCTACAGAATTTATACACACCAAGTAATAGACAAAAAGTGAGTTTAATTTAAAATCACGTTCAGCAACTTAAAACGCACTTCTAGGAATTATTGTTAACAGACAGTAGAGAGTTCTATTGTGTGTCCCTGTAAATGAACGATGACTGCTATACAGATAATATATTGTATAGTAAGCTTTTTGTAATGCACCTTTGTGATATATATAAATTTCAATCAGTTTAAAATAGTGAAACATTATTTATTTAAACCGCAAACGATTTTTCTCCATAGACGTAATGTAAAGGAATTCTCTTGACTGTCCCTGTAAAGTAACTATAAGTAATACACACCCTATTCCATATTAACCTTGTTGTAATGCAACTTAGTGATAGATATCAATTACAGTGTATTTTAAATTGTGTAACATCATTAAAATAAATCGCGAATGATTTTTCCCCATAGACCATAATGTAACGGAATTCTTTTGAGTGTCCCTGTAAAAAAACTATAAGTGCTACATACTTCAGTTGAAATAGGGAACATGCTATAGATAACGACAATAACATGCAAAAATTGCAGGGCAATCCGAGCATATTTACTGGAGTTAGAGCACGGACAGATGGCAGATTGCAGACGGCAGACAAACCGAGGTCATAAACACTTTTCAACTAGGTTGGAAAGCGTTAAAAACTGCCCTAATTACATTTCCAATTATTGTACAAAAAAAAGGCCTTTTTGCAATCTAAGTTATTCCAATCAAGCTATAAAACATTTTGTGATAGTAGTTTGTTGAATATTGGTTGATCGTAGCTATGTAATAACTTGGAAACATCACGCTCATTGTACGATAAGATGTGCCACATCAGTGTTGCCCGTCGTGCAAGTTCTTTATTCAAAAGTCTACACTATTTCGGAATCGAAAACTTCGCTTAATTCAACTTGTCATTAAGTAAGGCGAAAATTATATTTATAAATAGTCTTACATTTCCGAATAAAAAATGGTCCAAACGACAACACTGTAACACATTGTCCGAGTAAAAACAAACACGATTTTATCTGCTTTTTAAAAACAGATATTAATTGCTACATTCAGACTTAATTTATATAATTTTAAGCGTTTTGTTAAAAAAAAGAAGTTTTCCTACGAAAGTTAACACGACAAAATGACATTAACAAGAAACATTAAAGCTGAAAACACTAGCAGGCTATGCCCACTGCACTGGTCCATTTTCCAAATGAACCTTGAATCAAAAGAAATGGTGAATTCGACCATGTATATTTTCAAATAATATGGATCTTCATCTGGAAAATCCTTCCACATTGTTAAATACAATGCGAATACCATTGCGTTATTATGTTATTTTATGCGTTACACAAAATTCGGGCTACTAAAAAGCAACTCTTTAATTTGATGATTTATATTAGTGTTTGGTAGAGAAATGTGGCCGTTGTGACCAACAGAAATTAAAATGTTCTCTGAGTCGCCACACTACTAAAAAAAGAGCATTACAATCATTGCAGAGATTGACCATTGAATTTAAATAATGTTCGGGTTATTCATTTTCGTTTGTTAGTTATTGAACTCTGGGCATCTGAGTTTGGTGCTATGTGTGGTTCTGGTAGAATAAATACAATCTCACTCTATGTTAAGTTATATTTCGGAATATACCGATCTTCTGGCAGGTCAGCTGCGGTTTTCCATCTTTGGATTCCAGCAGATAAATACAGTGTTAAATGTAATAAATTATTTGGACACAAAGAGCAGTGTTTAACTTTCATATTTAAAAGAAATTTGAATCATAAAAAAGTGGGTTTTTAAGCTAAATTGTTTGAATAAAATTAAAATAAAGTTATTTTCACTGCCTTTTCATTTTATATACCAATTGCAATCATGTTAACATTAACCTAAAAAAAAAACCTTGATAACTGATTCTGGTAAATAAAAATAATTTTCTAATCTGCATCAAATAAATTATTTCTAATCTTCCTTAAAAGGGTCCACAGTCAAGTTTGAAGTCAAACATTAAAAGTTTTTGCAACGATATAGTTACAAATGTACCAGAGTTAGCTACAAAACAATGTTAATTACGCACCAAACTAAGTTTCATTAAATAATGTCAAATTGCTGTCTACTGAATTATAAATCTTTCACCAATAAAACTCCCTGAGAATGACAAATAAAGTTAATTATGCGAAATGTTTAATAATAATCTTTTTGTGAAGTCTTGTGCCTTTCTCTAATGAGCATAATGACTCGGAAAAATAAATAGGCTTGCTATTTCTTTTATTTTCTATATTACATTATTCTCCAGTCAGTTGTCTAAATAAACCCCATAATGTACATAATCCGTTACTTTCTCACTAAGTTATCGGCTTGGGCTGTGCGAAGGCGAAATTGCTTTATAATAGTAAACATTTTATCTAATCTGAATTCCAGGTACTTTTTGTCTTATTAAAATGATAAATCAGCAAATATTGTTCCTTGGTCATCATTGGCATTTTAAAGGATTTTCCTACATTGCAAGAATTGCTTTTTGGTGATAGTAAAATAACTGTAGATGGAAAATATGTAATAGTAAATATTCTATTGTCCGTTAGTTTCATAATGAAAAACCATAAATTTACTAATCGCTGAGTACATATTCATTGTTTCGGATTCACCACGAACAGCCCCCTTCAAATATAAAAGAAATTTCCAACAATATAGTAAATACTCCAATTGGCGGGTGACCCGATTACAGAAAATTAGTGAAATATGTTTAAAAACCTTTAAAAAGAAGAAAAGATAGTCAAAGAAAACTAAAAAAATAATGGTGATTTTTTTTTCATGTGTAATAATAATTTGTATGTCGCAGATATTTACACTAAAATTTAAATATTTGACTCTGAAACACAATGGATGTGAATTATCACTTTACTAAACAGCGTACAACCATTAGAGTGAAAAAATGTCCAGAACGGGGTTCGATCCCGGATCCCTTGGTATACCGCACAAAGTGCTTTACCAATTAAGCCATCCAGACGACATCCAGTCTAGCATTCTCTCACTCTTATATGTCAAGGCTACGAACACGCAGCACAAGATGGTCAATCATGAGCACAACACCGGTGGCATGCATGAGACAAATTAAACCCAGTATCGTTGAATATTTATACACTAATTAATTTTTCAGCAGAGCTGAAATTACGCTGTAAACTAATGAAATACAAAGGATGTGAATTATTACTTTACTAAACAGCGTACAACCATTAGAGTGAAAAAATGTCCCGAAGGGGGTTTGATCCCGGATCCCTTGGTATTTCAGCTCTGTTGAAAGATTAATTAGTGTATAAATATTCACCGATACTGGTTTTAATTTGTCTCATGCAAGCCACCGGTGTTGTACTCATGATTGACTTTCCATCTTGTGCTGCGTGGTTGTAGCCTTGCCATATAAGAGCGACAGAATGCTAGACTGGATGTCGCCTGTATGGCTTAATTGGTAAAGCACTTGGTGCACTATACCAAGGGGTCCGGGATCAAAACCCTGTCTGGAGATTTTTTATTCTAATGGCTGTACGCTGTTTAGTAAAGTGATAATTCACATCCTTTGTATTTTATTAATTTACAGCGTAATTTCATCCCTGCTGAAAAATTAATTAGTGTATATTTGACTTTGTTTTTTTAATATTAACTGTCATTTATATAATTTACATTTGAATATAAAATATTACTCCAAAAATGTTGTCGTACACTTGAAAAAACACCATTATTATGAACATGAATTATTGTTTCAATATTGAGACCGATGTTATGCTTACACCTTTTTTGGCTTAAAATCAAGTTGTTTGGCGACAAAAGTAAAATCAAAATCGTAAATAAACAAATAACATGTGACTCAAAATTACAGTAATTTTTATAATTACATCTGCTGGTTTATTCTGTAAATCACATGAAGCAAGAGTTAGATAAAAATAAAAAATAAATTAAAAAATAAGGAACAACTCAAAAAAAGAATTGTTACTCCGCTTTTATCTAAAAAAAATTTCAGATGCATTTGTCTTAACCCGACGCAAACGATAAATCGCCAAATATGGTTTAAATTGCAATATTACACATTGAATAATTTTTTAAGCATTGCGAACATTCCCTTTCATGTATAAATTAAATATTTTCGTTTTATAACATTCTTTTTCATCAAAACTGTTTTGTTTATGTCATTTTACATAAAATTAGTAAGTTTTTCTTTTACTTTTGAGGTGTTTGTATTATTTTCTAAATGATATAGCCGTATCAATTCTTTCACCAACGATAATTGTCGTCAAAAAATAACCAGTGGTAACCTTTTCATCCAAAATAACGGAACTTTCCATCATAATTCCATAACTAATCTTTGTAGAACGTTGTGTTACATACTAAAACCTTCCCTAAAAAATTATATATAGAATAATGCAAGTTCCATCAAAATACATTCAGCGGAACTCGAGTTATAAAGGAACGAAACGAAATTTCCGTTTGTGTTTTATATATATAGTAGATACTTATTAAACTTGTTCATACTATTTCAGTTGCTATGGCAAAAACTGTTTTTATTGTCCATCATATCAAATCCTTACTTGACGTACGGAATTATTGAATTGGTATAACATTCTGATTATACATTAAACTGTTCATTAATTTTGGAACAATGATACGAATTTTAAAGGAATCACTGTAAAATAGCAAAGTATAATAATAATATATAAAAATATTTTTATTGTAAATCCTCAAATTTTAAATTACTCTAATCTTTTTAAAAAGCATCTGATTAGAGAAGTTTTATTTTTAAAGGTGAAAAAGTAAGAAAGTAACCTCTTAAGTTACACTAAAATCCAACAAAAATGTGGAATATTTATTTTCTAAATGTTAGACATTAGGATGATCAATAATCTATTAGATTAGAGAAAAAAGAATAGCAGTGGATGTTCTAACCCTTAAAATTATGTTGGAAATGGGATTTCTTTCCTTTAAAAATAAGATTACTGGTTTTGAGTTTTTTAAAGTAAAATGTCTGATTAGTGAATTTTCTCGTTTTAACAGAGAACATGAAAGAGTGTTCGAAGCTTCAGAAAAGCGTTAGAATAAAAAGTATACAGATTTTTTATATTAATAATACTATGCTATAAATTGTATGCAGATAATATTAGCTATGTTATTTTGAAATATTTCTAAAGTAAAAAGTTTTTGGAGATTAACTTCAATGACGTCTTCGGGAAATTTCATGTTCAATGATTTATTCTTATTCTATCATCAATTGACTCTACAATTCTCATTATACCCTTAAAGAGTATTTTCGCTCCAAAATTTACAAAAACAATTATCACTGGCAAGTTATTTTGGAGAACAAAATGAAGGATTGATTGATATTTAACCAACACTTGGTGTTTTGTCTGCAATATGACAAAGTTAAAATTTTGTAGAAATTAACTTCAATAACGTATTCTAGAAATTTCACGTTCAATGATTTGTAATAAAACGATTTATTCTTACCCTATCATGAATTAACCCTCCAGTTCTCAGTACACCCTGTAATGTTTTTTTTTCTACATAATAATAATAATAATAAAATGTCACTGGCAAGCCCATGCCCACCTGTTGGCTTCTTTCGAAATTAAAGAATCGAGTAATATTTAACTAGCACTTGGTGTTTTAAGATGTTTTTTATACCTTTCAAAACTTCATCATATTCTCCTGACCCGCGACAATCTGATTTTCCCTAAGTTTTTTTATTACCATGAATAGTAAATGTGAGAAACGAAGAGTAGACATTTTTTCAGAAAATCTTCCCTCAAGCGGAAAGGAAATAAATTTGTCAAACTGAATATTCAAACAGAATTTTTGAAAATGAAATTATTCTGCTATCTTTTATTGAATTTAATACGAATTATGGAACTACTTATAAGGTTTATATATGATAAAAGAGTAAAAATAAAATATGCATATTGACTCTTCTCTGACATATTTTTTATTTCAACTTCATATGAAATAACCTTGCATGAGAGGTTAAAAAAAGTTTATTAATTGCATCGAATCAATAATAAACGTTTCCTTAAACACTGCTAAATACTAGAGAACATTTCCAGCATTAAAGGTTTGTCGGGATACATAAGGTAGGTGAACAAAAGGTGGCAATAGTTAAGATTTGAGGATTTTTTATAATTTTTTAGTTGGGTGTGTGGGGTTGAATTTTTGTTTGTAAAATTTTACAGTCATCTCTAACACATATCAAGTATACTTTTCTTTGTAATATAAAATGTAATTACTTTTATAATACAATTTCAAAATTGTGGTTTGTGAGCCACCTTTGGTGTATACTGTTCCAAAGGTGGTCCATGTATTGAAATAACTTTTAAAATGTGAAAAAATACTAGTCAAACTATTTTGCTTACTATTATGCTCTGGTGATCCCTTCTTTCTTTTGATATCTTTCGAGTTTTTCTTCTTAATATTCTTATCTTATGACACGCAAATACCTTGAAGCACTTTTTGTGCACGGTAGTTCAGAGTTTTTTTCCGGGAGTTACGGATCTCTGTTGTTAATAATAAATAGTAATAAGTTTATTCAGATATTTATGTAGAAATTTTGAAAATTACCCTTACCACACTGATTTCCACACTTTTTTTCTAAGGAGGTCACCTTGGAATCATGCGTAAAGTCGCTTTTGCACGACGTGAAAGTAATAATCTGATACATTTCTTAGAATTGAAGTAAATGTGGTTAAAGAGTAAGAAATAAGCTTTCAGAAAACGTATCATAACTCAAAGTTCTAAGAATTTAAATATGTGTAAATTAAAATATCTGCTTACTTGGAAAATAGAACGACTACTCCTCAAAAGATAATCAATCACTGCATAAAATGTCGGAGGATCAAGGTGATGTCTTTAAATTCAGCCACGTGCACTGCAAATACATGATTGACAATGAAGTAGCACCATTTTGGGATTATAAATTAAATTATTTCTATTTTTGAAGGGTGGGCTACCTTAGGGACACTGGCCACCTTTGGTTCAACCACCTTATATTATTTTCCACATATAATAAAATTAGGCGATCCTTCTCGAGCCTTCCAGTATATAGAATATAGGTGAAAAAGATTTTTTTTATTGATAACTTTAATAGACTTTTTACATTTAATACGTATATTTTCAGTTTAACCACTAATCATTACCCACTAAAAGCATTTTCATGTGAAAAATATTAATTATTAATCCAAATAAAGTTTTGAAATTTATTAAAAAAAATAGTAAAAGCGATACTTTAGTATTAGCCACATGTCATGTTAACAGCCAAATAAATCGCCAAAGATGATGCTACAGCAGTCTTTTTGATAATGATCATTTCAATGGTTTAAACTGTTTAACTCTCTCATATAGGTACGATACTATACAGGTACGATAACATGCCTGTTAAATCTGTGTGCGTTTTATATTATTTTATTATTTTGTTTATTTATTGATAAAATCTTAATTTCGTTATGGAATATTAGCTGGGAATAAATGCCTAATAATTTATAATATTTAAGGTAGAAACGGATTAATTTTTCGTAATCGGGCTGCATGCGATAGAGATGGATTAAAAAAAAGGCATCCTTTAAAATTATTTTAAAACAATAATAAATAACTACTAAATTGAGATTTCAAACAAATTGCAGTTGAAAGACCATTTTGTCCCCTATTCGTCGGTGTAAAAATTGAAATTGTGAGATATTTAAAAGTAAAAAAAAAAAAATGCAGTAAAATCGAAAATATTAGTCAGGTGTTGCCAACATAAAGTCATAATTACTCACGGAAAAGCATTTACTTTTCAATATACATAGGCAGATCATTAACTGTTTCAGGTGGAAGAGTTGGTTTTTAAAACATTTCGTCAGTAAATTCAAAACAATAATTTTCATTTAAAAAAATAATAATAACAAAATTAGCAGAAACATTCATTCAAAAAGGAAACATAAGCTGATACTGCAGTTAATGCATATCATGATATCATAAAATACACTTATTATATTTTTACTTGCTTTAATAACACAATTTATGTATCGCATAACGCCGATAATTTACACTCATTCACCACAGAGGATGTTTACAGATATTAGAAACGATTTAGACAACAAAAATAATATACAAAAAATAAAACAATTATTTTTTAATATGTTCTATCTGGTAGCCCTTGTTGTGGACTATCATATTGCAGCGAGATTTCCAAGATAGTAGGGCTTTTTGTAAAACTGGAAGTGGAATTTGTTCCTTTCCTCTACCACACATTGGCAGAGTCCACTCAACTTAGTTGGTCGGCGTTTCCCAAAACGTGTTTTAATAGTCCAAAGGCACAACAATCCATTAGTCAAACATCTGGTGATTTGCTTGGAATATGATTAAACGGTATACACTTGATTCCAGTTTCTCTTGTCAATTTTTCGAGAAATGCGACTGTACTTTTGGATGTGTTGCTGCTCGCTTTATCCTGGTGGAACTCAACACTTTTAATGTCCGTAGGATAAAGTCTTCGAATTTCTCCTTTAAAAATAGGAATTGGAACATTGTTTTGATAAGTGAAGTTAATTTTGATATTTTTCTCAACTTTTCTGATCTTTAATTTTGAGAGATATTCCAGCAATCACTATAAATTATTTAGAGAATCTTTCTTTGCAGTGTTAGAATCAAAGTTTTTAAAGTCTTGTTGGCCTTTTTTCGGTAATAAATCGATCTTTTTTTATTACAGTCTTTTAGATAAATCCAAGCTTCATCAAACGTGACATTTTTTTTTCAAATTATTAGCTGGTAATTGATTTGTATGTATGTATGTATGGTTTTTATGTATATGTATGTATGATTTTTATGTATATGTATGTATGATTTTTATGTATAACTTTTATGCAATATGAAAAATTCTCTTCGGAAAGAGCAAATATATAACCTTCAAGCCACTCGCTTCTTTGGCGTACCATTTCAGTAGCAGGTAATATGCTTTGATAGCAGCCAATATTTCAGTTATCACGTTATTACATATTGATACATTTTTCCTCTGTTGTTTTTCGATATTTTTTAATTTAACATCAAAGTCGTTCTCAATATGTGTAAACCCCCTCTGTAATACAGATTTGTTTTTAATGTTACGTGTTTGTCGGAAAATAAATTCTTATATTTCCTTTATAAATGAAATATTAGTTTCCAGCTTGAATAAAATAATCAAATGATTAAGGATTTCAGTAGGTTTTCACTAGAATACTTTTTTTCGTAAAACTAATCCCTTTCATTTTCCAATAATTTTACGTTTTCATTAATGTCTGGGCATTATTTTTTCTAATTACATTAAAGCATACAGGGTTTTAAATGCACTCAGAATAATCCAATTTTCATTGCTAGGATTGGTAGCAATAACGTATTAAAATGCTTATAAGGTATATTCCAGCGTATAAGGCGCATCTCATTTGACATTATATTTTCCTATTAGGTAGCTTTCATTACAAAAAGCTACCTATTGCAGCCGTTCGGAGGAAAGCAATTCCAAAAAAGTTTGGTATATTTTTACCGATCATAACCCCCAGACCCTTAAACCACCCTCCGTTAAGATGTTGATTTATATATATATCTGACATATGTCTTGCTGTAACTCTCTTATTTATAAACCGATTCAGATGTGACTGAGTATGTGTATAGGACATTCCAAGGTTTCGACCGTGTTCGTTGGCCAGCTTTTCATCCGCTATTTTGTTTCCAAATGGTGGCCAGTTAAAATTTTATTTATTTATTTTTTAAATTCAAACAGATGTTCAAAAAATTATAAATTAAAAAAAATGTTTCTGTTAAGTGTTAGAAAGTCAACCAGGATTCTGGTACATTTTTTGTTTTGGCTATATCTTAAAAAATGGCTGAGGTATGACAGTTTGAATTTCTAGAGTGGCTGAGATTTTGAAACAATCTGATATTTGTTATGCTGTAACTCTCGTATTTATGAACCAATAGGAATGTGACTGATCATGTGTACAGAACATACCAAGGTTTCGACCGAATTCGTTGGCTAGCTTCATGCGCGATCTTGTTTCAAAATGGCGGCAAGTTATTTTTTTTAATTTAAAAATTCAAAAATATGTATAAAAAAGTATAAATTGAAGCAGTTGTTTCCGTGAAGTGTTAGATCATAATCCAAGGATTCCGGAACATTTTTTGTTTTGGCTTTATCTTAAAAAAATTGCTGAGATATGGCAGTTTGAAATTCTAGGGGGGATTGACATTTTGAAACAATCTGATTTTTGTTATGTGGTAACTTTCATGCTAAAATTCGCATTCAAATTCAGTATTAACAAATACCGTTATTGAATCTTCTATCATCGTGTTCCAAGCATTTTAGTTTCGGGTGTTTGAGGAAAATGAGTTGAATTTTTAAAAACATAGACTATGAAAGCTACCTTGTCCTCCCGGTACAGGCCGGAAGGACTTTTTTAGGTATATTCGTCGTACTACGCTTGATATATTTTTAAATGATACCTTTGTGAGATATTTGGCTTGCAGATACAACAGAGGACATTAAAATGTATAATAATTGATACGTAGATAAAGAAAATAAGTAAATGCAAACTGAGGACCCGCTCTATATTGACAAGCTTATCTGCTTAAAACCCCTGAAAGCGTTTCTATTTTATTCAAATAATCACGTCTTCTTCTCTTTTTTATTAATATAGAAATATGAATTATTATATTTCATTTTTAAGCTTTTATATTTTGTAACCAATGTGTAATGCGCATGTGTTAAATTCCACAAATTTGTTTGTTTGAAAAGTGTGTGTTATACCCAGGAATTTACGGTAATTTCATTGCATTTTCAATTTTTTGTACCTGTCTTAATCCCTTGAATACGTCGCCGTCTAAAATCATGTAGCAAGGTTCATTCATTTTTAACACTTTCCAACCTAGTTGAAAAGTGTTTATGACTTCGGTTTGTATGGCCGTATGGTCGTCTGCCGCCTGGCCGTCTGGCCGTCTGCCGTCTGGCCATCTGGCCGTGCTCTAACTCCCGTAAATATGCTGAGATTACTCTGCAATTTTTATATGTTATTGTCGTTATCTGTAGCATGTTCCCTATTTCAACGGAAGTGTGTAGCACTTATAGGTATTTCACAGGACACTCAAAAGAATTCCGTTACATTTATGGGGAAAAATCATTTGCGGTTTATTTAAAAAATGTTTCACTATTTTAAACGCATTGAAATTTATATATATCACTAAGGTGCATTACAAGAAGCTCAATAAGGAATAGGGTGTACATAGCACTTATAATTACTTTACAGGGACAGTCAAAAGAATTCCGTTACTTTACGTCTATGGAGAAAAATCGTCTGCGATTTATTTAAATAATGTTTCACTATTTTAAACGCATTGAAATTTATATATATCACTAAGGTGAATTACAAGAGGCTTACTACAGAATATTGTGTCTATAGCAGTCATCGTTCATTTACAAGGACACACAAAAGAATTTCTCTACTGTATGTTAACAATAATTGCTGGAAGTGCGTTTTAAGTTGCTGAACGCGATTTTAAATTTAACTCACCTTTTGACTATTACTTGGTGTGTATAAATTCTGTAGATCCTATACAGGGTAGCACAAAAGTTCGCGAACACATTTCCGTTTATTGACAGAAACTCCAGAAGGAGAATTTTACACTGTGCTACGCGTTTCCTAACTGAACTAAAATTTAGCATCTTATGTAGTATATATACAAATCTATAGATCATATACAAAATAAAAGTATTCGGATATTTTTCCGAATCTTGCATATGTTGGAAATACTTGAAATTACGTTTTTAGCACTTTCCAACCTAGTTGAAAAGTGCTTATGACTTCGGTTTGTCCGGTCGTCTGTCCGTGCTCTAACTCCCGTAAATATGCTCGGATTGCTCTGCAATTTTTATATGTTATTGTCGTTATCTATATCATGTTCCCTATTTCAACGGAAGTGTGTAGCACTTATAGTTTTATTACAGGGACACTCAAAAGAATTCCTTTACATTGCGGTCTATGGGGAAAAATCATTTGCGGTTTATTTAAATAATGTTTCAGTATTTTAAACGCATTGAAATTTATATATATCACTAAGGTGCATTAGAAGAAGCTTAATATGGAATAGGGTGTGCATAGCACTTACAGTTACTTTACAGGGACAGTCAAAATAATTCCGTTACATGACGTCTATGGAGAAAAATCGTCTGCGGTTTATTTAAATAATGTTTCACTATTTTAAACGCATTGAAATTTATATATATACTAGCTGTTACCCGTGACTTCGTTCACGTAACATTAAAAGAAGAATAAATGCATTAATCAAGCAAAATATTTCACCCCCGATAATTAAAAACGTAAATAATTAACTAACTCTTTATCATATTTCATAGGAGAAAATACGGTATTTCTTTGTTCTAAGGGCCTTGACATAGCTCAGTTTTTAAAAAGTACAATTTGTCAAAAAACAAATATCAGTTTTACCTGATAAACGATTTTACTTTTAACGACTTTGAAAAAAGTTTTAACAGCCATCATTTAAAAATAATTCATTGGACATAGTATATGCTGTTTGTTTAAATTCAATTCTTGTGAATATGGAGGAATAATTCTCCACCTAAATGTAAGAAGCTGCAATTGCAATTGGGCTGCAAAGCTTTTTGCAACCCAAAATTACATGCAAACGTAACATTTACATGTGTTACGTTTGCATGTAACAGTAAAAGTTACATGCAAACGTAACACTTGCAATTGCAAAGCTTTTTGCAACACAAAATTATATGTAAACATTACTTTTGCATGTAATTTTCAGTGCAAATTAACATTTATAAGGGTTCAAATTAAAATTAATTTGGTTGCGAATTACATGTAAATGTTACGTTTGCATGTAATTTGGGGTTGCGAAAAGCTTTGCGATTGCAAGTGTTACGTTTGCATGTAACAGCAAATTTACCTCCTTGGTTTAATCTATAGCTGAAATAACTCTTGATTTCTTGACAATATGCTGACAGACGATTTTTGTTCGGTAGAATAAATTAATTCATAAAGTTTGAATATGTGGAAATATGTTTTTAATTTTCAGAAATTCTGCTGTAATCAAGATTTTTTTTTCACCAACTATTCAAATTGAAAATAAATTCTTTTTTCAGTTTTAATAAGAAAAAAGCATAAAAATGTATTAATCCGTTTTATTTCTTCTTTCTTTTATCCACAAAAATGGAGTAATTTAATTACCGATTTTAGAGAAATTTCGTTAAAATTTACAAAAAAAAAAAATAAAAATAAAAATAATAAATAATAATAATATTTCGGAATCTAATTCAAAATTTTAAATTCTCAGAGTTTATATGACATCCTTAGATCAATGATGGTGTTAAGTAAATCGCATTGCATGAAGAGTAGTAGTTGCGAAATACAAACAGACAAGTCAGATTTTAAAATAATAGATTTGTGTTCAATTTTCTTTTCCTAATAATTTTACTGATGCTTGTATTATTAATCGCAGAGTTCAGAGAATAAATATATATGAAATGTTTATGTTTGGCGTGATGCTGAAAATGCAACCCTACAGTTGGCCTAAACAACTGTCGGCTTGCTTTGAAAACCTCTCCCCGTCCAATGAAGTCAGCCCTTGGGCCTAACAATTTGAGCGATAACCGGCTTCATATTGCAAGCCGATTTGACGGTTCACTGCCTCTCTATTCTTTCACTGTACTCTGTAATTAATAATGTATGAAATTGATTCACGCACCATTTGAAACACATTTGAAAAATCCCGTTTTATTTGAAATATGACGTCACTTTGATTCCAGAGAAATCTCTTTTCAATGATATAATTCTTGTTAATTTTCTTTTCCTGGCAATCATGACGGGAATTTCATCAGAAAACTCACATCTGTATGTAACTGATTTTCAAGCTTATTATTACTCAGTATCAAAAAACATATTTCAGTTATTCATCTTAAATCTGACGTCCATTATGTATATACTTTTATTATACACTGATATTCCTGCTTCTTGTAATGTTACGAATATTTGAAAATACATGTTTTATTTATGACGTCATATTTGTTCAAGCCAAGGAGGATCCTTTTCATAGTTCCATGGTCCAAGCGAAATCTTTTCTTAATAATATGATTATTGTTCAGTTTTCCTTCTAATTATAACGCAGTTTTTGACAGAAAATATCCTCTCAACGTAACCAATATTCATTCTTCATGAATAATAACAAATACTCCATATTTTTCTTTCAAATATCACGGAAATTCCTCTTCTTTTGAATTATTTTGCATTTTCATTTTTCACGTGAAAATCTTTCAATTGAAAGTTAATTGTTGAGTAAAAATTATTATTCCAGGCTTTGATTTAGTTTTGGCAACGATAAACTATTAGCAACGGTAAAGTAAATTTAACCATTTTAAAATAGCTGCTCACCAGGCCTTTGGGCCAAACCAACAAACCAACCTACCATTTTAAAATATTATACGAAAAAATGTCCATTTATTCTCTTTGAAAATAACGAAATTTTGAATTATTAAGAAAAATATTTGAATAAAATAAACAAAAACCAGCCTATGTTCATATGAGCGTTATAATCAACCTATGTGCAAAGGTACAGGATCATTAAATGCTCCATTTTGACGCTGGCTTCAGCCTAACATTTGCACACAATCAGATTTATAATATCATTAGCATATCTAAGGTGCATTACAAGAGGCTTACTACAGAATAGTGTGTGTTTAGCAGTCATCGTTCATTTACAGGGACACACAAAAGAATTCCCTACTTTCTGTTAACACTAATTCCTGGAAGTGCGTTTTAAGTTACTAAACGCGATTTTAATTTTAACTCGCTTTTTGTCTATTACGTGGTGTGTATAAATTCTGTAGATCCTACAAGAATTTAGCACAAAAGTTCGCGAACACATTTCCGTTTATTGACAGAAACTCCAGAAAGATAATTTTAAACTGTGCTACGCGTTTCCTAACTAAACTAAAATTTAGCATCCTAGCATATACAAATCTATAGATCATATACAGGGCTGAATAAAAGTATTCGGATATTTTTCCGAATATTGTATCTGTTGGAAATTCCTGAAATTATGTTTTTAAATATGTTATGCGTTTTCCAAATTGTTTACTTAGATGTTATCTTTTAGCTTATTAAACGGTATGTTTTGTAAAATTATTTTGGAAGCGTTGGAAAGTGCTGCATAATCTATGCTTGACGCATGATGTTTCGTTCTTGTTAAATATGTTATGCGTTTTCCAAATTGTTTACTTAGATGTTATCTTTCAGCTTATTAAACGGTATGATTTGTAAAATTATTTTGGAAGCGTTGGAAAGTGTTACATAATATATGCTTGACGCATGATTTTTCGTTTTTGTTTAAGCATTAATACAGTATTTCTGTATAGTAATCTTTGTCTTATTAAATCACAGAATTTCTCTCATTAAATAACTTATACTTCATTTGTAAACTTTCATTTTTTCTTTAATCAGCATGAAATGCGCCATCTGTGAAATTCGAACAATTTGCTTGTTTTAAATGTGCGTGTTAAATCCCGGAATTTACAGTAATTTCGTTGAATTTTCAATTTTTTTGTACTGTCTTAATCCCTTGACTACGTCGCCATCGAAAATTATGTGGCAAGTTTCGTTCATTTTTTCAGCATTAATATAGTATTTCCGTAAAGCAATCTTCGTGCTATTAAATCGCAGAATTTCTGTCATTAAATAACTTATACCTCCTTTTTAAGATTTCATTTTTTTTCAAACTTATTGTGAAATGCGCATCTTAAATTTCGACAAATTTGCTTGTTTTAAAAACGCATGTTATATCCCGGAATTTACGTTAATTTCGTTGCGTTTTAAATTTTTTTGTATTGTCTTAGTCCCTTGACTACGTCGCCGTCGATGCCCATGTGGCAGAGTTCGCTCATTTTTTAAGCATTAATACAGTATTTAACAACAAATTAGTTATAATACAGTATTTAACAACAACTTAAACAAATTGTTGAAAAAGAAATGGCGGTGGGAAATCAAACTCATCTTCCATTTATTGATCTTACGAAGGCATACGATAACGTTCCAGTCACAAAATTATGGAATGTATTAAAGAAAATGAATATAAATCAAAATATTATTGGAGCAATTCAAGAACTTTACAGACAATCAAAAACAAAGATTAAAATAGGCCAAAGATTGTCAAAAGGTTTCATAACAGATAAAGGACTCAGTCAGAGGGATGTTGTGTCTCTCCAACACTTTTTAAAATTTATGTTGAAGAAGCACTGAAAATTTGGAAAGAAAATTGCAGAGGAATGAGACTTAATGTGAATGAAACATCAATTTTCACTCTGCAATTCGCAGATGACCAAGTTATAGTTGCAAAAAGTAAAAATGATTTAGAGAAAATGACGATAAAAAATAAGGAAGAATATGAGAAATGGGGACTTTACATGAACGTTAGTAAGACCAAATACCTATGTATAGGAGGAAATGAGACCGAACTAAATTTAAATAATAACACAAAAATAGGAAGCTGCGAGTATTATAGATACCATGGTGTATACATTAATAGCGAAGGCACAGACTCACAGGAAATTAAATACAGAATCTGTCAAGGAACAGAAGCTATAAAACTATTGAATACTATTTGGTGGAGTGAGGAGATCTCTAGGAAAAGACAGTATAATACATACAATTCTATAGTAAAGAGTATATTGTTATAAGGAACAGACGGATGGAGAATTATGGAGACAGAAAGAAGGAAATAACAGCAGTGGAAATGGATTCCCTAAGAAGATCATGCAGGATATCAAGAATAGAAAGAATAAGAAATGAAAGAATCAAAGAAATGATGAAAATAAAGGGAACTATATTAGGCGATCTCCAAAAGAAGCAATTCATCTGGTATGGTCATATTAAGAAAATGAGTGACGAGAGACTACCCAAAATCGTATCTAATTATAGTCCAAACCAAAAGAGGAAACGAGGAAGACCACGAAAGACCTGGGTGAATGATATAAAAAAGCCATGAGGGATAGGGGTCTGGAGGAGGAACCTGGAGGACCCTTGACCAGAAGGAATGGAGGGGCCTCTTATAGATTTTTCGGATCGCGGCACCTGACGCCATAAACCGAGTTTATATATATATATATATATATATATATATATATATATATACAATGTTTACATATAGTAATCTTCGTGTTATTTAATCGTAGCATTTCTGTCATTAAATAACTTAAATATAATTATACAGAAATAGAGATGTAACAATTAACAGAGAGTACTAAACGTGCGTAGTTTAAACGACGTACGTGGGCGTAGTCAAAGGGGTAATGCGCATCTTCTTTAATTTAATGTAATTTTTAGAAATCTTTAAATTTCATTTTTACAAGTATGAAAAAATAATTAAATATATAAATAATAATACACTTCATGAGAATAATGCCGCAATCTTGTGAAAATATAGTTTTACTAAATGAAAATATTTATTATTTATAAAACGTCAACAGTTATTGTTTTAAAAAGCATTCCCTTTCATTATTTATAAAACGTCAACAGTTATTGTTTTAAAAAGCATTCCCTTTCATTAATAAAAATATTACTTTCTAGCATCAATACAAATTAACGATTCATTTTAGATTTGATTATATTTTCAGTAGAACATTTTCCTCATAAATTCAAATCATTCATATTTAGTTTCCAAAATTTTAAGTGTTCATTATTGTTTAGACTTTATGGATTCCCATTACAGTAAAATATCGCGAGAGTTACTGACGTATTTACAATAACATTATATTCATATCCATGATTGGTTGTAAGTATATATTATAAAATGCATCAAATTCCGTTGCGTTTTTGAACTTACTGTAATATTTTAATGTGCATTTTCTTTAGTGTAATTGTTTAGAAAGCTTTGTGATATTTTTATTTTTTAGAAGTAAGAAAATATAACTAAATCGAAACATATAATATTATTAATGAAACTAATATCTCAACAATGAAAACGTATTAACTTATGGGGACATACGACCTTTAAAATGGTCAAAAATTCAAATTCAAGGTTTTGATGTCAGTAAATAGTGCATTTTATTCTGAGTAAAAAGTTATCAGTGTTTTTTCAGAGGCGGTAATTATTGACGAAGATATAAAGTAAAATGCAATCGTCATTCTTTGTTTTTTAATGGAGAGTGAAAACTTTAAATTCATTTAATTCACAACAATGATTTACAAACTTGCGCGCACGATTTCTCCAAAAATAATTTAGATAGAGCCTCAAAATTTTTCAAACTTATTAATGTTGTAACAATGAACAAAATGAACCAGAATCTTTTAATTTGACAACAAATTAAAATATTATTAACTGTACTTAATTTAAAAACGCATTTTGAATGCGCTTTTTGCCTAAATAAACTGTTATTTTCTATCTCGAATAAAAATAAGCGAGTGGCGTAGAATTTCAGTCTATTCTCAGGGTAATATTTAAAAAAACAATCCCAATCATTAATATTTGGTTTCCAACAATTTCACTTTTCTATTATTGTCTGGAATATATTGATTTTCAATACATTAAAGCATGTGGATAGTTTCATAATCGTATTAAAAATATCGTAATTTTCCTATTTGGAATTAGCTACTAAAAATATTATAAAAGGCATAATTCTATCACGTTTAACAAATTGTTTTTTTTTAATTCCCATTTTCTTTATATTAATATATATTTTTTAGAACATTTTGTGTTATTTCTTTTTTTTCAATAATAATACTATAATGAGAATAATAATTAAACGCTTAAAATGTATTACTTTATTAAATAAAAATATTTATTTAGAAAACTTCACAGGCATAGAAATTTTGTAAAAAGATCCTTCTTAATCATCATGTGTCTTTTCATATAAAAATTGTTACATTTCAACAATATATTTTAAAACGCATTTCTCTGCATAAATAACATGTTAGTTTCTAGCTACAGCTTCATAAATTTTTCGAACGACTTAAGGTTTCAGTAGAACTTTTTTATCCTAACTGCAAATCACGCATATTCGTTTTCCGAAATCTTCACGTTTCCATTATTGCCTGGATTGTATTGATTCTTATTACATTATAGCATTATGAGAGATTAAGATGTATTAAAACTATTATAATTTCACATTTGGAATAAGCAACAAGAACGTATTATAAAATAGATATTATTCTGTTGCAATTGTAAAATTTCTTTTAAGGTCATTGTGCCCAAATGCGACAACACATAAATGCGACAATGCTCTTGCACTTAAACTCTTAATACATGAATGCTATATAAATGCTATATAATAATTGCTATATAATGAGACATCCGAACTTTAATAACAAAATGCGAAACATTTTTCTGCCTTTAAAAAGTTTTCTTTAAAAGAATTTCCCATTACAATACACATTATTCATTATGCATCACTCCCATATTCCCTAAATGCGACTAAAAATCTCGAAAATGATTCATGATTTGTCTTTTTTAACTTTGAAGATCAAATGACCTGATGGGCGTCCAAGGCTACAACATGCGTTTCATTTACCTAAAGTGTAAGTTCAGGAAATATCGAAAAATTTTATAATTAGAGTTCTAAAATATTTTACGCATTTTGGTAGCTGGTTTTTTTCAGAGACCTATTAGCGATGAACTGAATGCCCTAAATGTGGAGAGACTTTTAGAAGATTAATTCATGTAAGTTTATATGGTATTATCATGTATTGTATTAAAATGATGTTTAAAGAAGCTGTTGTGTTTAATTAAGCTGTGCTAAGTTAATACATTATGTATTTCAACATGATCCTGCAACAGTGTTTTTCTTTGACCGGGTTCTTAAATCAGAAATATGAATAAAATGAATTAAATACTTCTTTACCAGTCATACCCACCAATGACTTTGCTAATAAGAATTTAGCTGTTAGCAATGATTTATTCTCTGACCTGTTTATTGCCAATAAATCAATTTTTATTGATGCTTTTCATGCTAATGAATCGAGTATTAATGATGATCTTCCCGCTAAAGATGACAATCTGCTTCTTGATTTTTATATTAGAGATGATTTAATAAAGATTGTTAATAAGGACTTAACAACTACTGCCGACTGTTTTGCAATCACCGTTTTTTTTAATTGAGCGTCCCATGAAGGTAATAAAACAACTCCTCTAATGACTATTGGAGGATGAAATAAATTATAATGAATTATATACTGAATGATATAAATTATAATTAATTAAATGAACTGATGAATTGCAGCGAAATAAATTATAATTTATTTCATTCGATTCGAACCAGGGATTTATCAAAAAGTAAGTTAAATAAAAGCCACTGAGAACTAGGTTAAATAAAGTTATTACTTTATTAAGTAGTTCAATAATTAGCTATTCAACTTTCATTTTTTTTATATTTAAGTAACTTTTTTAACTTAATTTGACTTTTTTTTTAAGTAATTCAAAAATTTATAGCAATTAAAGGATTTTTTAAGATAAACTGACATGTATAAAACGTGTTGTCGCATTTATGACTTTGGACGTCTCATTTGGGTTTTAACCACCGTAAATGCAACAAAAATGACCTAACTACGACAGTCGTATGCTGTTGGCTTACATTACAAATAATGATGCAGTTTCTACAAAACAAGTTAGTTTTGAACTAAAGGCACAATATTGATTATTTTGCGTTTAATAAATTATATATTTATTTATTAAAATGCCAAATATATTCCAAATGCGACAAAACTATGGGGAATCGCGTCGCATTTAGGCACAATGACCTTATATTTTCATGTACGTTATTTTCATTTTAATAAATTTCCCTAAAAATGTTTGCGATGTGTACCTTTTTAAACAATTGAAAATAAAATAATTAAATCAAAAGACATAACACTGTTATGGAGAATAACATCTCAAGACTGAAAAATTATTACTTTACGAAATAAAGATATTTATTTGAGAAATGTCTTCAGTTTTTATTTTTTACAGAAAATTCTTTTTAATCATATTTTTTTCATGTAAAAAATGTTACAATTCATTAATGTATTACAAAATGCATGTCTTACATTAATACATTTTTACTATCTAACTTCAATAAAAAATATTCAGATGATTAAATATTTCATTAAGTTTTCAGTAGAAAATTTTCTTCATAATTACAAATTATTCATATTCATTTTATCATAACTTTACGTTCCCATTAGGTTTCGATACTGGAATTTATTTATTCCCATTACATTAAAGCATATCGAGAGCTACAAATCCACTTACAATTACTTAGTTTTTATATCTAAGTTTGGCTATATGAATATATTATAAAATACATATAATCCCTTTGCGTTTTCAAATGTCCTTTAATATTTTAATGTGTATTTTCTTTTCTCTAAACAGTATCATATTTACTTTTTTACGTGTAAGAAAAACATAATTCACAAAAAGCATAACACTAATGAGAATAATCTTTCAACCCTTTAAAATTACTACTTTACGAAGTAAAACCCGATAAAAAAAACTTTCAACCCTGGCGACAGTGGACCTAAAAATTCAGCAAAATCGCTCAAATTTTCGAAAAAAATAAAGCTCCATGTAAGCTTTCATCTCCAACTTAAATAATTACAATCGGATGAATTTTTCGGATTTTATTTACATTTTTATAATTAATTAAACGGCCGTCGTGATCAGCTGATGTTTGTTTACAAATATTTGCAAATGCATTTTTTCTTCTAATTAACTGTTTATTTTTAATTTTCATTCAATTACAACCAATTGATGAATTTCTCGGTTTCATCTTGCGACAGATTATCAAAATTCTTGATTCCCCCCCCCGCCACCCCCCTTGTTGAGTGACCAAGAAAAAGACATTTTTTACTGCGAGTAACTGAAAAAATTAAATTTTTTTCTTCGCAACGACTTGATAAATTTGTCGGTTTCATCTTGCGACAGATAACGAAAATTCTTAAATCTCCCCCCCTAGTCATCCCCCCCCCTGTTGAACGACTGAAAAAATTAAGAATTCCAAAGTTTTGCTAATATGCCGCTAGATAAAACCAAGAAATTCATCAGCGAAAAAATATACATTTGCGAAGAAAAATATAAAAATTTATTAATCAATTGCAGTAAAAATTTAATTTTATCAAGGGGGGGAGTGTGCGGGGGGAGATTCCAGAATTTTGGTAATCTGTCGCAAGATGAAACCAATAAATTCAGTAACTGGTTTCGAAGATAAATCTCAAAATTTAGTAGTCAATCGCACTAAAAAATGAATTTTTTAGTCGCTCAACAGGGGGGGGGGAGCGTGGGGCGGGAGAATCGAGAATTTTGGTAATCTGTCACAAGATTAAACCGAAAAATTCATCAATTGGTTGCGAAGAAAAATCTCAAACTTTATTAGTCAATCGCAGAAAAAAATAATTTTTCAAGGGGGGGGGGAAGGGGGGCAGGGGGGATGAGAATACAGAATTTTAGTAATCTGTAAAAAGATGAAACTGAGAAATTCTATAATTGGTTGCGAAGAAAAATCTCAAACTTTATTAGTCAATCGCAGAAAAAATGATTTTTTTCAAGGGGGGCAAGGGGGCAAGGGGGGCGAGAATACAGAATTTTAGTAATCTGTAAAAAGATGAAAGTGGGAAATTCAATAATTGGTTGCGAAGAAAAATCTCAAAATTTATTAGTCAATCGCAGTAAAAAATGAATTTTTTAGTCGCTCAACAGGGGGGGGGGGGAGCGTGGGGCGGGAGAATCGAGAATTTTGGTAATCTGTCACAAGATTAAACCGAAAAATTCATCAATTGGTTGCGAAGAAAAATCTCAAACTTTATTAGTCAATCGCAGAAAAAAATAATTTTTCAAGGGGGGGGGGAAGGGGGGCAGGGGGGATGAGAATACAGAATTTTAGTAATCTGTAAAAAGATGAAACTGAGAAATTCAATAATTGGTTGCGAAAAAAAATCTAAAAATTTAGTAGTCAATCATACTAAAAAATTTATTTTTTCAGTCGCTCAACAGGGGAGGGGGCGGGGTGAGGAATCGAGAATTTTGGTAATCTGTATCAAGATTAAACCGAAAAATTCATCAATTGTTTGCGAAGAAAAATCTCAAACTTTATTAGTCAATCGCAGAAAAAAATAATTTTTTCAAGGGGGGAAGGAGGGCAGGGGGGCAGGGGGGGGCGAGATTACAGAATTTTAGTAATCTGTAAAAAGATGAAACTGAGAAATTCTATAATTG
Organism: Maratus michaelseni; assembly: GCA_963931845.1. Lineage (NCBI taxonomy): Eukaryota > Metazoa > Arthropoda > Arachnida > Araneae > Salticidae > Maratus > Maratus michaelseni. Next base: position 406,552,975 of record OZ007592.1, read on the forward strand.
GTTGCGAATAAAAATCTCAAACTTTATTAGTCAATCGCAGAAAAAATGATTTTTTCCAAGGGGGGAGGGCAAGGGGGCAGGGGGGGGCGAGAATACAGAATTTTAGTAATCAGTAAAAAGATGAAAGTGGGAAATTCAATAATTGGTTGCGAAGAAAAATCTCAAAATTTATTAGTCAATCGCATTAAAAAATGAATTTTTTCTGTCACTCAACAGGGGGGCAGGGGGGGGGAGAATCGAGAATTTTGGTAATCTGTCTCAAGATGAAACCGAAAAATTCATCAATTGGTTGTGAAGAAAAATCTCAAACTTTATTAGTCAATCGCAGAAAAAATTAATTTTTTCAAGGGGGGGCAGGGGGGCAGGGGGGCAGGGGAGCAGGGGGGCGAGAATACAGAATTTTAGTAATCTGTAAAAAGATGAAACTGAGAAATTCTATAATTGGTTGCGAAGAAAAATCTCAAACTTTATTAGTCAATCGCAAAAAAATTAATTTTTTCAAGTGGGGGGCAGGGGGGCAGGGGGGCAGGGGAGCAGGGGAGCGAGAATACAGAATTTTAGTAATCTGTAAAAAGATGAAACTGAGAAATTCTATAATTGGTTGCGAAGAAAAATCTCAAACTTTATTAGTCAATCGCAGAAAAAATGATTTTTTTCAGACACTCAACAGGGGGGGGGGGGAGGGGGGGAGGTTATAAATAATTATTTTGGTGGAATCATTCATTAAACATGTAAAAGTTTTGCATATATATAATTTTAGTCCCTTTCAGGGTATATTTTCTTATGTTTACCAATACTAAAACTTTAAAATTGTTTTTCTCATTTCGAAAATTTTGTCGGTTTCCATTTTTTCAAAATGCTCCATGCGCATACTATTTCATCTGAATAGTTTGAAATTTTTTGTAGCTATTTATCATTATATTTGTCATAAAACTTGGTATGTTTTTTTTGAAATGAGGTATAATTTAAAAAATTTAAAGGCAGTTAATTGAAAAAAATATGATGCAAAAATGCGGAAAATTTCAAAAAATTTTGATTTTTTTTTTTTTTTACCTTTATATTCAAATATATAAAATTTGATACCAAGTTTTATTTGTATATATAAACCAAACCTGCATAAAAAATATTGATGATTTTAATTGATATGGAATGCGCATGGGACATTTTGAAAAATTCTGCGTAACGGTTAAAAAATTCAGAAAAATTCCTTATTTTTCTCCAAAAAATTTTTTTTTTAATTCTGGTGTGATAAATACATGCCATAATGCATATAGTGTGTCCTTGAATAGTATTTAAAGTGAAATAAAAAAAAATAAAAAAATGAGTTTGAAGGTCCACTGTCGCCTTAAAAGTAACCCTTTACGAAAAAAAAAACTTTTATTCCGTAAATAACATCATCAATTTTGTTTTTTTACAAAATATCCTTTTTAAACGTAAATTGATTGTTAGGATAAAAATTCTTCCATTTCATTAAAATATCTTAAAGCAGCTTTTCCACGTAAATAAATTGTCACTGTTTTAGTTTCAATAAAAAACGCGAACACTACAAATTTTTCCATAGGTATTGAGTATAACAATTCGATCTCTTATGAAAATAATTTTTCCTTGGTCTCCAATAAATTTGCATTTCCATTATAGCTTAGATTACGTCGATTCCTATTACTTAAATCATAACGAGTGTTTCAAAGGAATTCAGAATAAACTCATTTCCATGATATAGAATTGGCTTCTAGATTATATTATATTAGGTCATGCGGAAAGTTCTGAAACTTTTTGATCCATAAATACTACATTCCTATGGAATTTTGAAATAAAACTTTGCTTTTATAATGTACGTGAAGAAATTGTTTTTACTTATTTTGGATTTTTTTTTTTTTTTTTTTTTTTTTTTTTGCAAATTCTGGTGGCAATCAATCATTTCAATATTATTTCAACAGAAGTATATACCGCATAAGTTTCCGGATAACCTTTAGAATGCATATGGTTCTATAGCGTTTTCAAATTAACTTTAATATTTTAATAGATATTATGTTTACTTTAATCTAACCCTTTCGAAAACGTTTCAATATTTTCATTTTTTAGTACAAGAAAGAAAAAAACAATATTTCTAAAAAAAAGCATAACGGCGTTAATGAGAATATCTCAACAATAAAAAAATATTCATTTACAAAGTAAATTATTAATTCCATAGCAGATTTCAAAAGTTTTACTTCCTAGTTTTCCAATATTTGTTTGGACATACAAAACTTGCATTTCGTTAATTTATTTCTAAAAAGCATTTATTCCCTGGCATAAAATATGTTACTTTCCTGCTTCAAGGGGAAAAAAAGAAAGAAAAACAATAAGAAGAATTTGATATATATATAATTAAATGAGGTATGGCATGGTATAAATTCTTAATTTTGCAAAGTTGCATGAAGAAACCCTTACACTTGCCAATGGTTTTGATAGCACTGATTCATTTTTAATTTGATTTCAATTTCTCACTAAGAATTCCCGAATAGTTTATCTTAGAAACCAAGTTTTCTTCCCTGTAAGTCGTGTTTTCGTAAATTGTGGAACGTGCTATAAAATTAATATTTTACAGAATGACACTATTTCAAAAATCTCTGTTTAAAATAAAATGAAATAAAACAAGGAATCACAAGTATGTTTTTATTTTCAATATTTGTTCAAAAAATAACACATTTATTATTTTTTTCTTCATAAATTTGTAGAAACAAAGAGCTAAAAAGTATTTGAAAGTTTCTGTTCCTTCAACTTCATGTAAAGAGTTTTCTTTGGAATTCGTAACATAGAAAATTTTCTGTAACCTGCAATTACATGCCATACATTTGGGTAACCTGATAAATTTGTTTCACTGTCTGACATCAAAGAGATGTGTGACCTACTAACACCTTCAAAAGACACAAAATAATCTTCTGAAAGGACGATTTCTGATGTCACATTTCGAGGTTCATTAGATGTTTTCTTGTAGAAAGAAATAATATATTTTTGGTTTCACATTGTTTGCACATAAAAGCATTTCTGAAATAGTTAGTATTCATTGTTTACTTCTTTTTTATTTTTTTCAAAATGTCATTTTTTATGTTTATATAAGTCTGTAAAAAATCAATATGTTATTGCAATAATAGTAAAAATTCTTATCATGCAAACGTATGAAAGCTTCCATGAATATATCATCTACATCCATATATTCACTTCAAGCCTTTAAATCAAATAATATTACATTGCATTGTTCGGCATTTTCTTGAGATTTACGTCCAGATGAATTTCATATAATGATGAACAAGATTATTTTGTCATTAACACTGAAGTACAAATTCACCTTAATCTACTAATACTTACTGCAAATTTGTTTTCTTTGTAGTGAACTTTGCTAGTAATTAAATTTTACATTTTAGAGTAATTACCCAGGAGAAGAACTTTGAATTGAAAACATATTATCGTTTCATGAGTTATATAAGTTTTCAAATACAAAAACGCATTGTAGTGCAATTATCATACTATTGTGTATATGAAGCTGTAGTTTTATTTATACAGTAGAACTCCAATTATTCGAATCAATTGGGACCGGATCCCATTCGGATAATCAAAAATTCGGATAATTGGATTTTTTCCGAAAAAAATGTCTATTTAAATTAATTACTGTATGTATGTTGAAAATGGGAGAAAAAAAACTATTTTAAAAGAAAAAGATCTTTTTATTTATTAAATGACAAGGCATCACTTTTATATGTTAAGTGTATTTACAAGTGATGTACATTAGTACAGTATGTACGTACCGTACTGTAAATGAAAGTCATTGCTTGCTGAACATCTTGGTCAAAGTAAGCTGTTTGACAGTCTTAATCCGTTTCCGGGCAGCCAAGTCGCGCATCAGCTTCACAGTGAGAAGTTGCATGTGGGCACATTCAGGCTGATACTCCATCCACTTCAACGCAGTTTCAAGGCCGACAAATGCTTCACTAGCTGATGATCCCGTGTCTGCTTCAACCTTGACATTAAGGTCATCTTCTTCCTCGACAATTTCTTCGCTCACACTTTCAATAAGTTTATCATCATTTAGAATTTGAAACCCAGGGTCTGAAACCCAGGTGGGCCGGGCCGGCCACCTGTCGACGGACGACAACCAATAATCGAACTGCACTATGAGACAGTGACTCACCATCCCAATAATGTTCGCTCTGCGCCTACACTAGATTCGCGGAGGGAAGGACAGTGGCGCGCGTAGATAGAATCATTGTTTTGCAAATCGCAGTACGTTTCCGTCTTATTTTTTTTTCTGAAATTCTGAAAGCGATTCGGATAATCAGCGATTCGAATAGTCGGAGTTCGGATAATAGGAGTTCTACTGTATGTTGTACAATGCCGCCAAAACTACTACACTGATTGTAATAGAATTAATTTCTGTGTGCGGTGCATCACATAAACTATCTTTTGTGCGAATTTCTGCATAATTTCAGAAAATAAATTTGAAGTCCTGATGTTTCCTTCGTACTTTTTCTTAAAAAATAATAAAAAAATTCCTTCATTATATTGATTTTAAAGATTAGTGAAATTTATGTCATTTTCAAGCAATTGTTACAAAATATTCATTTTAAACATTTTTTGATTAACAATTTTCAAATATTAAACACCCAAGATTTAAACGCAATTAAAAAAATCGAAACTTTAATCTCAGTACTAGTGGAATAATACATCAAAAACATCAGTGAAAAACTGCGTGTTTTTTTTTTTTTTAATGTGACGTCATTTTTATCTGAAACAAGAGCACAATGAATGTAAAAATAGGATTTTGTTAAATCTAACGAATTTTTACAAAATGAAAATTTTTCATAGTGCCGTATGTGGATTGTATATTTAAGTAAATATGAATAAGAAAAATCATCAGCAGTTGCTTATATGAAAATCTACAAGAGAATACGTATTAAAACTGCATTATTAAAGAAAACTTTTACCGTCATATCTGTCTTCTACTAGTAATATATTTATTATAAGCAGTAAACAACACAATTTTCATTTCATGGTTTTGGGAATAGAAATACTATTGTACTTAGTATAAAACAATTATTAGGAACTATGCTCAAAGCTTTGCTAGTGCGTTAAAAATCCAATTTATAATGCATGACTTATTTTGATTGAAATAACACTTACGTAGTAAAACATATAAAACGTAATGTTTATGTAGTAAAACATACAAAACATCCCCGCCCCCTCAAAAAAAAAAGAGTCTGGAAGACATTTTTAACTTTAAAAACGGTATTTATGCCGCCGGAAAATACATATCTAGATATTATTTCACATAATGCATATTTATTTATATATTTTGCACTATACTTATTATTTTTGTTCAAACAGTTTTATTGAGTATGTCGATAATACAGTAAGCTGTAAATTTTGCATTCTAAACTGATTAATATCTTTTCTGGTACGTAGTTAATCACATTTGGCTCATATTTTCAGAAATCTTGTATGTATCTATTATTTAAGCAAAATATTGTCTATTTTTTAGTTTAAAAATAGTAAATATATACGAAATAAAGAATAGTTTAAATATATTTAATTTTATATGAGTAATTAAATTTATTTTAAATGTTTCTGCAATAGAAAAATAATCCTTGCAATATTAATGAAACATACCGCGATCATTTGAGCATAAAATGTACCAGAACTTTTTCCAGTGCAAAACACATATAGTAATTAATACTTTTCAGACCAACTAAGAGCAGATTGTTTTTGAATTCGAAAGAAACGATGGTTATTTTACAATGAATTTTTAAGGTGTATTGAGAAAACTTACTTGCTAATCTTCCGTTTTTTTAAATTGAAATAAAACAAGAAGTTCTTTTAATCATTTAATTAAAAACACAGCGAATCACATGTCTCCGATTAAATACCCTATAGCTGTTATAATAATAGCTGTTTGTAATGTATATGCATTTTTTTCGAAACTAACAAACAAACAAACAAACAAACAAACTACCAGAAAGTGTACCATCAAATAAAACAACACTGAAATTTTACATCAAATGAAGCAGAAAGTAAGAGATTTTAAAAGAAAATATTTACATTTTAATGAAAAATAATTGTGATTTTATCTTGACGCTACAACCATCGTAAAAATGTAAATAATTTTTCGTAGAAACCGTGATAAGATTTATTATTCTGTTAGTAAAGATGAAGATGCCAATAAAAGCAAACATTACATTTTAAATAGGAATAATTGAGATTTATCTGAAAGTTGAGAAAGTATTATTTAACAAAATAAAAATTATTTTTCTGCTACAAATTTGATGATAGTTGCCATTTACATTAGATAACAGTATGTGAGTCAAAACAAAAATACTTAGCTGTAAATAATGAATAATTACATGAAAATATGAAACGTATTTCTTTACTAAATATACAGTACTTTTCGCCAAAGTTTATTATATTTACTCATTTTTTACGATAAACAAACGCAAATGAATGAAAAATGTCGTACAGAATAAATGAGTGTAGTTGAAATTCCTATCTGATCGCAGAAATGCATATTACTGTACAAAATACAAATGTTTATTCATTAGAATCTATATTTACATGATAACTTAAAAAGTATTTATTTACTAAATATATAGTACTAGCAGTTACCTGTGACCTCGTTCACGTAAAATTTAAAGAAAATTAATTCTAATTAACCAACATATACAATTAACAAACTCTTTATCATATTTTATAGTAGAAAATACTTCTGATACCCACAATTTGCGTATTTTTATTTTTATATATATGATCATTTAAATTTCTTTCATGAGCTTGAAATTTCATACTCTTTCAATAAAGTTAAGTGTGGAATACATTCTTTCCTTTGTTATTCTATTTTAGCATTTCTATTCTATTTTACATTTATCCCGTTCATAGGAATTGATTTAATTTATGTTTTCATGTCGAAGAATATTGTTTAAAAAGATTATATTAGTAAATACTTTTGAGAAAATTTTGTAATTAACTTGTCACTTTAGATATGCCTTGGATTTTATTAGAATTATCTAAAAATTAACTTACATTAAGTTTCCATTCTTCTATTCCAAAACTTCTATTCCAAACCATCTTGAAACTAGTCGGATATGCCAATCCCAAAACTTTCTTCTATCTCATACATGTTAGTGCTTAAAAATTCGCTATCACACCACAAAAAAAATCACATTTTTCGTTATTCTGTTGAACGTCAGCTGCTTGCGAATCGTTGGGTTACCTGGATGCGAGCAAACCAATTCGATTACAATACTTTCTTCTATTATAGATAGTGTCTATTATTATAGATAGTCTATTATCTATCTATAATAGCAGAAAGTAAACATTTTGGTTCAATTATCTGCGTAACTTCACACACTTTTCGAAAATACAATAGGGAAAATGGAACAAAAATCACGATCGCATCCACCCCTTTTGTCGAAATATCCCGAAATTCAACTGGGACCTGCAGGCTATAGTCAAAAGCATATACAAAAGATTTGTTTCAATTATCTACATAACTACATACACTTTTCGATGATACAATAGTGAAAATGGAACAAAAATCACGATAGAAGCGCCCCTTTTGTCGAAATATCTCCAAATACAACTGGGACCTGTAAGGTGTAGTCAAAAACATATACAAAAAATTTGGTTCAATTATCTGCATAACTTCATACACTTTTCGATGATACAATGGTGAAAATGGAACAAAAATCACGATCGCAGCGCCCCCTTTCGTCAAAATATCCCCAAATTCAACTAGGACCTGCTGGCCATAGCCAAAAACATAGAAAAAAAATTGGTTCAATTTGAAGCATAACTTCATAACTTTTTGATGATACAATGAGGACAGACAGATGGACAGACAGACATTTTGTAGAAACATGTTTTTCGGAATCTCTAACGACTGACACGTGTAAATCCGTTGAAAATCGGAAGTCGAAAAAAATTTCGATTACAATACTTTCTTCTATTATAGATAGAAGAATGTAAAAGAATTGAAGTTATATGATATTTAAAAAATAAATTAAAATGTGGTGGAACATAAAAATTTTAAAATAAATAAAATAAGTTGAAAACATACCTTTAACTCTCATTTATCGTATTTTTATTTCACAGTGCCACACTTTTAATAGCTGTAGATCGACCAACAATATCAAAATGTTTATCACGCTTCAAAGACTTTCAAAGCCCAAATGCTTATTTGTTAAGCAATAGAGTTGCTTACTTATTTCAATGGAGAAAAAATCTAAAAAAAGCACTCCAATTATGGATAAACATTGTCATATTGATTGTTGTGTTGTAGTTTGTTTAGGATTATGGAAGTTACGAAATTTGACAGGAATATATTCCACTGAAGGGCAAAAAGTACCCTGCAGAGATATTTTTAATTATACATTTAGACATTATAAAAGTAAAAGGAATTATATAAAGATCAGAGAAAGATAACTGATAATATCTGGATTTTTTATTGGTTATCCTTGTGAGTTTTTCCATAATCATGGTGCTTTTTAAAAATAGGACTTTCTTGTTTAATTAGTGGCATCGACTCTTCTTTGAATTTCACGTGAACAATATTCAAAGGCAAATCCTATTTTCCAATGAAAATTGCATTTGCTAACAACTTTTACAACCACTTTAACACATTTATTAAATTTTATCAAAATTTAATATTCTGGAAGATTGTACGGTAAAAGGATATTAAACTTATGTTTTAGCGACCAATACATTCGGTGGAAATTACACTATTTTGTGTAAATGCTATAAAATACTAATATTTTCTAAATGAAAACAGGCACATGATTAAAATATGGCGACACTTTCACCAGGGATAGTTTTTCCTATGAACTCATACTTCTCTAGTTAAAACAAATTATTTCACTTCAAGAATCTTGTACAAATATGCATTTAGATTTATAGATAATGTGCATGTTTGTCAACAAACTAATTTGTTGTGTATCTAATAGATATCTAATGATAAACTATATCAGATGTTTGAAAAAGTGGTAAAGAATGGCCTGAGAAATTTTTAAAATTGACAGTAATTTTACTCGTGTTCTAAAATATATGCACATCAAGTATTCAAGTTCAAATCGGACAAAAACTGTAGATTTGTATAAGTAACATACAAACTAAGAACTGCTTTTATATATATAGATATTTCGGTAAATTTGATTATATTTACAAAATTTTTGTGATAAACAATAGTAAATGAATGAAAAATGTCGTACAGAATAAATGAGTGTATTTAAAATTTTTATTTGGCCACAGAAATGCATATTACTGTACAAAATACAAATGTTTATTCTTTAGAACTTTTCATAACACAATTTGCAAATTTTACAAAGAAAGAAACAATCAAAGGAATAATAGAATTTTAATGATAATTGCTAACATGTTTAACTCATTATTAGTATACAAAAACTTGTATTAGTTAGGAAACTTTGTACAAATTGTAATTATTTTTACAAGTAAAAATATTGAAGAAGATATTTATGCATTTAATCAGAATACATGAAACTTTCTCTTAATGTTATAAAATTTCTACTTTAGAAAATGCGGGGAATCTCAAAACGTTCTCCACAAACAATGCGGGTTGGTAGAGGACACTACAACAAAAATTTTGTATGGGAAACAAGAAAACAATACATTTTTTCAGTCTAAAATTCAGGGGATGTCATTCGAATCTGAACCCGAATATTTGTTTATCGTTATAACAATAATGAAGGTACTAAATTGATAGTTTCTATAGATTTAAAATGCTTTGGGTTAACCGCGATCATGAGTTTTGTCTGCATGGAAAGTGAAATACATTCTGAAACCAATACATCTAACTTACCTTTGCTTGGATATGGATATAGTTAACTTCTAACAATTATCGTGATCTCGTTTTATTTTATATAAATGAATCTAATTCGGCTGTTATTTCGTTAAATTATCTTCATTGTTATTAAATTTACATACAAAAATCCGGGATCAGATTCTAATGAGTCGCCCTGTATATTTCACCGAATAAAATGACTGAAAACCAAGTTTTAAAAAAATAAAACGATTGAACTAGTGTGTTTGGCTTTCCCTAATTGTTTGTACCTATATTTTTGAGACACCCAGTATAAATACTTCTTACTTAGAAAACTAATGACACTTACATTTTTAAATAAAATAAAAAGAAAGACTTAAATCAGTTGTTATGCATTGTAAAACGAATTCTTGTTGCTATCTGTGTCTAGTTCTGCAAAACATTTCGATTTATTCTCCCTCGAAAATTTACCTAATACGTTAATTAAATGATCCTTAGTGTAAAGATTGATGATGGTCCTGATCTGTTTTTTCTTTCTGATTATTCTTGTTGATGTCGTGTTCACTTATTCTTAGAGTATCGGTAAGCGTTATGTTTCTTATGCAATAAAACGAGTCCCTATATTCTATTAGAATTACTTAGGTAGGAGTAAGAAATATTTTATTCCTATTAAAAACTTATGGAAAATGTTAATATACCATTTTCTTTCTTTTTTTAACAAAATTAAATATTTTTCATTTTCTCTCAATCTTAAAAAAATAGTATTTTACAAAATACTAGCAAGCTACGACCGCTACGCTGGTAAATTTTTTATAACAAACTTTTAATCCAACAAAATATTGACATTTCATAATTCACTTTTATATTTTAACAGAATAATAAAGCTACTATAATTTGTGACTCGCGCTATAGCCAGTATACACGCCAGGACACGTCGCCCTTATCATTATCTTTTTACGCATGAAGGTTTCGCTATGAAATTGTGAAATTTGGTAATTTTTCAAATTCAATACTTGAAAAATAGCATAATCATTAGATTTGAAATTTATATCAAGAAAAATACAATTTTTTACCTTTCAAACGCAGTTTGCCTAACAATTTTCAGACAAATATTTTTCGAGCTACTATTTTTTTCAGTAACTTCAAATGTTTCATTTTCCGAGATTAATCTGTGGCAACAATTAGCGAAAAACCCAGTCGTCAGAAACGCATAGTTTTTTATTAAAGAGGCTGTTGGAGCAGGGATTGTCACCATCAATTTTGAAATCGGTTCGGTAGTCCTAGAGATTTTATAGAAATTATAATTTAGAATGTTTTCAGAACGCTTTTCGCTCATTTCACCCTTTTAAATTTCGAATATTTTTTTATTTTGTTCTTAGAGAGCATTTACATCTTATAAGTAATTACAACGCCAAATTTCAAATCGGTTCGGTAGTTCTAGAGATTCCATAGAAATTGTAATTTAGAATGTTTTAGAACGCTTTTCGCTCATTTCACCCTTTTAAATTTCGAATATTTTTTTATTTTGTTCTTAGAGAGCATTTACATGTTATAAGTAACTACAACACCAAATTTCAAATTTCTAGCTCCTGCAGTATATAAAAGATCTCAATTTTAGAACGTTTTTTGCTCCTGCACACCCCTGGGGTTAGTGACACCGACATAAAATATAGCCTATGTTGGAGCAGGGGTTGTCACCATCAATTTGCCACTTCACTTTTGAAATCGGTTCGGTAATTCTAGAGATTCTATAGAAATTGTAATTTAGAATGTTTTTAGAACGCTTTTCGCTCATTTCACCCTTTTAAATTTCGAATATTTTTTTATTTTGCTCTTAGAGAGCATTTACATCTTATAAGTAACTACAACGCCAAATTTCAAATTTCTAGCTGCTTCAGTATAGACAAGTTCGCAATTTTAGAACGTTTTTCGCTCCTGCACCCCCCTGGGGTAGTGGCACCGACATAAAATATAGCGTATGTTGGAGCAGGGATTGTAACCATCAATTTGCCACCATCACTTTTGAAATCGATTCGGTAGTTCTAGAGATTCCATAGAAATTGTAATTTAGAATGTTTTAGAACGCTTTTCGCTCATTTCACCCTTTTAAATTTCGAATATTTTTTTATTTTGTTCTTAGAGAGCATTTACATGTTATAAGTAACTACAACACCAAATTTCAAATTTCTAGCTCCTGCAGTATATAAAAGATCTCAATTTTAGAACGTTTTTTGCTCCTGCACACCCCTGGGGTTAGTGACACCGACATAAAATATAGCCTATGTTGGAGCAGGGGTTGTCACCATCAATTTGCCACTTCACTTTTGAAATCGGTTCGGTAATTCTAGAGATTCTATAGAAATTGTAATTTAGAATGTTTTTAGAACGCTTTTCGCTCATTTCACCCTTTTAAATTTCGAATATTTTTTTATTTTGCTCTTAGAGAGCATTTACATCTTATAAGTAACTACAACGCCAAATTTCAAATTTCTAGCTGCTTCAGTATAGACAAGTTCGCAATTTTAGAACGTTTTTCGCTCCTGCACCCCCCTGGGGTAGTGGCACCGACATAAAATATAGCGTATGTTGGAGCAGGGATTGTAACCATCAATTTGCCACCATCACTTTTGAAATCGATTCGGTAGTTCCAGAGATTCCATAGAAATTGTAATTTAGAATGTTTTTAGAACGCTTTCCGCTCATTTGACCCTTTTAAATTTCGAATATTTTTTTATTTTGTTCTTAGAGAGCATTTACATCTTATAAGTAACTACAACGCCAAATTTCAAATCGGTTCGGTAGTTCTAGAGATTCCATAGAAAATGTAACTTTGAATGATTTTAGAACGCTTTTCGCTCATTTCACCCTTTTAAATTTCGAATTTTTTTTTGTTTTGTTCTTAGAGAGCATTTACATCTTATAAGTAACTACAACGCCAAATTTCAAATCGGTTCGGTAGTTCTAGAAATTCCATAGAAATTGTAATTTAGAATGTTTTTAGAACGCTTTTCGCTCATTTCACCCTTTTAAATTTCGAATATTTTTTTATTTTGTTCTTAGAGAGCATTTACATCTTATAAGTAACTACAACGCCAAATTTCAAATCGGTTCGGTAGTTCTAGAGATTCCATAGAAAATGTAACTTTGAATGATTTTAGAACGCTTTTCGCTCATTTCACCCTTTTAAATTTCGAATTTTTTTTTGTTTTGTTCTTAGAGAGCATTTACATCTTATAAGTTACTACAACGCCAAATTTCAAATCGGTTCGGTAGTTCTAGAGATTCCATAGAAATTGTAATTTAGAATGTTTTTAGAACGCTTTTCGCTCATTTCACCCTTTTAAATTTCGAATTTTTTTTTATTTTGTTCTTAGAGAGCATTTACATCTTATAAGTAACTTTAACGCCAAATTTCAAATCGGTTCGGTAGTTCTAGAGATTCCATAGAAATTGTAATTTAGAATGTTTTTAGAACGCTTTTCGCTCATTTCACCCTTTTAAATTTCGATTTTTTTTTTTTTTTTTGTTCTTAGAGAGCATTTACATCTTATAAGTAACTACAACGCCAAATTTCAAATCGGTTCGGTAGTTCTAGAGATTCCATAGAAATTGTAATTTAGAATGTTTTTAGAACGCTATTCGCTCATTTCACCATTTTAAATTTCTAATTTTTTATGTTGTTCTTAGAGAGCATTTGCATCTTATAAGTAACTACAACGCCAAATTTCAAATCGGTTCGGTAGTTCTAGAGATTCCATAGAAATTGTAATTTAGAATGTTTTTAGAACGCTTTTCGCTCATTTCACCATTTTAAATTTCGATTTTTTTTTTTGTTCTTAGAGAGCATTTACATCTTATAAGTAACTACAACGCCAAATTTCAAATCGGTTCGGTAGTTCTAGAGATTCCATAGAAATTGTAATTTAGAATGTTTTTAGAACGCTTTTCGCTAATTTCACCCTTTTAAATTTCGATTTTTTTTTGTTGTTCTTAGAGAGCATTTACATCTTATAAGAAACTACAACGCCAAATTTTAAATTTCTTGCTGCTTCAGTATAGAAAAGATCGCAATTTTAGAACGTTTTTCGCTCTTGCACCCCCCTGGGGTTGTGGCATCAACATAAAATATAGCCTATGTTGGAGCAGGGGTTGTCACCATCAATTTGCCACCATCACTTTTGAAATCGGTTCGGTAGTTCCAGATATTACCCCCTACAAACAAACAAACAAACAAACAAACAAAAAAACAATCTTTACTCCTTTATAATATTAGTATAGATAAATGATTGCTCCCTAGAAAATTTAACGATGATAGGCCTCTTCATACAAAAAAATAAATTAAACAGTTTATAAATATTGTACAACTTATAAGTATATTTGTATACTTCAGCAAAACAACCCGAGTTGCTTGCTCTCTGTTGAAACTCTAACAAATGCGGTAATTGAATGTTTCTTAGTGAAAAAGATTGATGATGGTTCTAATCTAGCTTTTCGATCACCGCTTTGCTTTTCTGTTTAATCTTGTTAATTTTGTGTTGACTTATTCTGAGAATGATCGTAAATGCTGTATTTTTTACGCAATAAAATGTATTTTTTTTGTACATGATTCTCTTATATTGTTGCAAAAAGTACTTATGCTATAGTGAAAATTAATCTTTTGTTTATAACTATTCAAGGAAAAGGGTAATGGAATATTTTTTTGTCTTATAAAATAAAACTTTAGTTACATAAAGTGCTTTTTACACATTGATAAAAGATTCTGGCAAAATGACGACAGTAGCTCGTCGTGCGTTTTTCGTACGTTCAATTCTCTGCACTTGTGGGATTCTTTCAATCTTGGTAACACATTACATAGAGCTTCAGAACAACAATATTTGGTTTACTCCATGGGAAAGCGTTGTAAGGCCGTAATTCAGAGTAAAAAATACTCAAATAATTATTAACTGGCATTGTGATAATTTTTGTATGTTTCATTTTTTAGATATGTTTCACATTTCCTCTTGATAAACGTTGTTCTAATAAACATGCAATTTGTTGCATCACATTCTTGATTAAATTACATTTCCATTGGTATATAATTTTAAGATCTTGCTTAAAGCGAAAGTGGTGATATGAGCCACCAAACTACAAAAATACATCTTTTGAAAAAGGTTTCTACAATATTGGCCGATAAGGTATTAGTATGTATTTGATTTAAAAAAATGCTTGAGTCATAAACTGAAAAATTCTGTTATCAGCATGAATCTGACAATGGTTTTCGGTAATAAAAAATACTTTTATCATTAACAATTTTTCGCGATAAATTGTTACCTACAAGGGCCAAGTGACGTGTATAAGTGTATTGCAAATAAAAGTTTTATTTTATTTATTTTATTTAGTTTGTTTTACATTGAGCTGTTTGGCTTTGTTATTTTCTTAGACAATGAAAAGTTTTGTGCAAATTCCACGTGCAAAAACATGAGCACAAAAACATTATTTCATACAAAAGTTTACGGAGATAAAACATTTGGCGGAGATGGTTGTAATTGTAAACAGACAAAAAAATTTAACAAAATTTTGAATAAAAGTAACAATCAAATTGAAATCAATGCACAAATTGATAATATAGAAAATCTAATTAAAAATTTTTACAAATTACATTATCGTAATAATTTTAGTTAAAATTAAACTTTAATTAAAATGAAACCTGCTATGAACTAAATAAGAATTCAACACAGGCAAAGATCTATATTAAAAGTATAATATTGATATATTATTTTTAAAAAATGGAAACAGTTTATAATATAATATTGGATATTAATATTTACTTAGGAAGGTTTATCGGAAAGCGCTTTTTATTTGAAAAAACGTCTGTCCTTATTATCATTCTGCCGGCGTTTTCTTGAAAGAAGTAATTTTCTTGACTTATAAAATACATCCATCCATTACCTTTATTTAATATATTTTCATTAAATATAATAAAAATAGCTATTTGTTATATTTCACAAGCCACTATTTTTTGTATTTCACAAATTTTAAACAATAACTATGAAGATGAAATATAAATGAAATGTCATACATAAAAATGAAATGTAAATAAATATAAATAAAGGAAATATGAAAAAAGAATATGAAGTATAAATAAATCAAATAGAAATAAATATGTATTACTCTTTTTATAGTATACAAATACATATCTGGATAAAATTAGCACTGTCGTTTTGTTTTCTTCTTCTTCTTCTTCTTATTATTATTATTATTTTAACCCATCCCTGTACTATTATTTAATGCACTTTTGTTTAATCTACCTTCGAAATTTTGCATATAAATGCTTAGTTTTGTTTTTAATTTCCATGCTGTAGTTTAATTTACGATTGGGAATTAATTATATATTCATTCTAATTAAATTTTGATGTCATACGCTCTATTTATGTATTTACCCCGCAGCGCTTACAAACTCTTTCTCTCTTCTATTTTATAATCACCTTTTCTTAGAAGGAAAAAAACAATAGCGCGAGATTTATTACCCGTTTGAGAGAGAATAGAGTCTGTCGTTAAAGATACATTTAATAAGTCATAAATTAATCCATTTTATGTAAAAAATGCTGACTGTAATGCTCCATCTTTTGTTTGCGTTTGATGCCTAAAGATACAATATCTCGTAGAAAAATGCTCTTTTTAAATTCTATTCTTATAACTTACCTTTAATATTTTTTATGATCATAAAATCAGAATATGATAATGGAAAAAATACCAATGCTAATTCATTCGCAAAAAAATACTAGATAACCATTTTCAGCGAGAAGACACTTATTCATGTTATACAAATAATAATCTAAATGTCATGTTACTAAAAGTTGATATTCTTAGACTGATAATTAATGATTTAATCATTGTAATTAAATTTCAAACTGCTCCCTGTTTATGTATTTACCCCGAAGCTCTCACAAACTCTTTTCTGTTCAAATAATAATTTTTTAGGCGTAAAAAGGAGAAAAAGCAACAACGCGAGATTTATTACCCAAATTAGAATAGATTTTTTGGGCAGAAAAACTTTAATTACCCATGTTGTAACATCAATCCATTTTATATAAATAATACTGACTGCGCCAGCGTTTTGTTTGTGTTTGATAATGATTGAGGCTATGGTGGGATGTCCCTGTCCCTGCCCTCCTGCATCAAGAGATAATATCTGATTGAACAATCCTATTTTTTAAATTCTATTCTTATAGCTCATTTTTAATATTTTTCAGAATCATTAAATCAAAATTTGACATGGCAAAAAATTTCCAAGCCTTTTTCAATCTGAAATATACCATATAATCATCTTCAGTTGGGAGTTACTTATTAATGTTATAGAAAAAACAATCTACATTTTATGCTACTAAAAAGTGAAAATCTCGTATGGATATTTTTGATTTTTTTTAGTAGTATTTAATACGATTTGGGGTAAGAGGAGATCCATTTTTTTATATTATTTGTAAATAGTATTTAATACTATTTTTGGTAAAGGATCAACTATTAATCCCGTCACGCATAATTTGTGTCAAGTTTACGTCACACAAAAATGTTTTTTTTTTTTACTTCTCCTTACTCCTATCTCACAGGTTATCACAATCGAGTCATCGACTACATCACACTATCGAGTCATACTC
The DNA here is from genome assembly GCA_963931845.1 of Maratus michaelseni. Lineage (NCBI taxonomy): Eukaryota > Metazoa > Arthropoda > Arachnida > Araneae > Salticidae > Maratus > Maratus michaelseni. The sequence goes on from OZ007592.1 coordinate 406,570,408, forward strand.
TGACCTGTTTTGTAACCGTTAGTTTTTGCGACCAATAATTTATAAATATAATTAATTGTAACTTTCTCATCTGAGTGAAATAAATGCCCAAGCCAGGATTTGAACGCAGGAGTTTGCTCATATGGACGCTCTACAAAGTAACCTATAGTGGACAAATCCAATGAACACAATTCATTCAGAAAACTTTTTTGCAAAGAATTTTTAAGAAAAAAAATGAGTTGCAATTGAGGGCTGGCAGTTTAATTAGAGATCATGGATACAAACCGCGACCTGGCACTTTTTCACTCAGTTGGAAAATTACCAATTCATTTGATATTTTTACCAATTAGCAATATATTTTTAACAGTCCTTCTTAAACTTAAAATTATTTCAAAGCTCTATGATCTTCATTTTCAGTGGATTCCATCACACGTTAGACATTTATGGTAATAAGCAAGCTGATCGCTTGGCCAAGAAGGATTGTTGTCTATCAATATCATCCTCTTCAACCCTTACCTACTCAGAGCTTCAATCTAGACTTAAATCTGAAATTTCATAGGAGTTGAATGTCCCTCCCAGCCACCACTGCTACGCGGTCAAATAGCCGGTCTCTTAGTTCGCTATCAACTGTGACAGAGCCTCTCGAACGGCAATTTCAAGATTGGCAAGTGGACACACGAAAAGTCTCTCGTTCTTTGAGGGCAGAAAGATCTTTAAAGTCTGCTTTAAATGTTAAGCTCAACAGGCCTCTAGAGAACTGCTGGACTGCTTGGGTCTTTCGAGGGAGGACTGATATGCCTCCCCCCTTCTAGTTCTTGATTTTCTGGAAATTAACGGTGTCGGATTCCCGCTAATTCCACACAACTTTGAAGAATAATCTTGTAGTTTGATTAAGCTACGTGACCGATATGACTACGTGATATCGGTCACGTTATTAGAGGTATATTGAGAAAAGACGAACTCTTTCAATCAAACTTAAACAAACAATTTATTTATACAATCTTTACAAATAACAAGACACTATTTACACTTAAAACCGCGGATCTAGCTGATCCGGTTCAACATTAAATATAATACAGAAAATACGTTCTGTGTACTGTTAAGTTACTCGATACCTCTCTCATGCTACGTTAATTAACTCAGAGTTACCAGAGATTACTATTAATCTCACCAACACATTATCTCTCCACTCCAAGAGATCTACCTCAACGCACGTGTACCAGAGCTTCCCTTGGAACAACCTACACGTTTTACTGCCGCGTTAAAACTAATCTCTCTCTCCTGTCACCACGAGAGCACCATTCGTAAACGGGGTTCTTTCCTCCGTCCACATGGATTCGTCCACTTGAAAGAACGTAATCCCTTTATGATGTATCTTTCATCTTAGAGAATGGGTGAAGATCTTTGTCTGTCTTATCTATGAACTTTGAATGACAATAGAAAAACTCCTTCCACTGTACTAAACATTCTTTCAACCCATATACTGTCACTGCCCTCCTCGGATTAAGATTCCAGATGGGAAAGGAATGTTAGTTTAAAGCTTACAGTACACAGTAGATAAGCACACACAAGGATAGTATCACATAACAATAGTTGTAAACAGCAGCTGTCAACCAAAACCTGACAAACGGTCTATTGGATCTTGTCTGACTTCGTCAGACAGTTGGAAGATAAACCACAACAACAACAACAACCAATTAGTATGATTGTGTTTAAATAATAAATATTAATTATTTATCCAACGTTTATTGGAATTTCTTCACCTGCGACTTATTCAGTTGAGCTCTTTCAGTTAACAGACCAGATTTTTTGGCTAAAGGTTGTTCGGGTGAATTGTGACCACCGTATCTGTCCAGGACAGCTTAGTCAATAGAGCCTCGGCAGCTTAAGCCAAAGTGCTGTGTTCAAATTCCGTCCTGGACACTTTTTCACTCAGTTGGAAAATTTACAACTTTTTCGATTTCTTTACCAATCAGTATGGTTGTATTAAAACAATAAAGTGCAATAATTTAAAGCTCATTTTATGAGAAAAAAAGTTTTATTCGACCTATTATCTACCGATAGAAAAAGTATTATAAAATATAAAATTGTTAAAATTATGTACTTTTATTTGAATCTGTTGAAATTCAAAGAAAAAAATAATAATGTACTTAACACTACGTGGATAAAAATACATAATATATTTTCCATGAACTTTATTGTGCCGCAAATAATGACCTAATCGAGTACATCTTTGTTAAAAAGACTTTGGAACTTTTCAAAAGGTTTGTCACAAATCGGGTTTACAAAAGTAAATTTTGTTGCCAAAATATTACAGAGAGTTATGATTGATGATATTATGCTCCAACTTAAGAAACTGTTATGCTTGTTTGTGAATAAATTAAAAAATGCTTTTGATCACACTTATTATATAAATGACTTATTTTTCTAATGTATAATAACAGACAAATAGATTCTGAATAACAAATAAATTGTATAGATATTAATAAAATACCTGGTTTGTATAAAACAGTGTATATATGTTTCCAGACAATATGTATGAAACGTGTTTTTCTCTTACCCAGTCCAATTTCTCCATCTCGCGAAGTTCTCTATAACAGTGTAGTACCCATAACTTTTTAAAAACTGTTTTAGATGTGACGTGACAACCTGACAACCCTTCCGCACCTGCCTATCGTGCAAGTTTCGCTTTGTGTAAGCCTCCGCTCTCTTGAAATATGAGGAAACAAATGAATGGCCCTAGAAAATCACTTGAAATCAAGTAACGAATGTGATACTACAGGGAATCAAATTTGTATGAATATCAATTTGATTAATTGTTTTTAATTAAGTTAGTATTTTATAGTTTTTATCTTCTTTTCTTAACTCAAGCATTAGTATTTTTGAAACTGCTTATCCCAACTTACAACAAACTTTATCCTTTTATTGATCATGATGATTGTAGTATCACAGAAGTCAAAGAAGTACGAATAACAACCTGATTAATTGTCCTTAAATTATGTTAATATTTTATAACATTTTTATCTTTTTTAACTCAAGCGTTAGTATTTCAGCAACTGTCTTTTACACCTTAAAAATTCTGTCATTCTATTTATCATTATACAATTTAGAAAAAAAAATGTTTGTACTATCTTGAAATGAAACAATGAAATAATGCAATTATTTATTTCATTCCTTCAATTAAATTATTTTATTTTCCTTTCAATTACACTGCTCAAAATAATTAAAGGATATTGCAGTTTTAGGTGGATTTTGTATCTGGGAAGCTTTTTAGCTGATTGATACATGGTCGACAGACATAGTAGGTTATATGAGAATAAATTACACATGTTTGGCAGAAAAAATGCATTTTATTGCGCATTTGTGTACAAAAGGAAAAAAACACAATTTGTGCATATGAGAAAAAAAGAATAAGAAAAGGTGTTTTCTTCAAAGAAAATCATTTTCAGTAGGGGGTATGGTTTCCACGGGCGGCCAGCAACGTTGAACACCTTTGAGGCATGGACTCAATGAGGCTATTAATGACGAGCTGGGGTATTCTGCCCCACTCTTCCAGAAGAGCTCTTTCCAGTTCTTGGAGAGTTTGTGGGGGTTGTTGGCGGCGAGAAACTCGTCTTCCTAGAGCGTCCCAAACGTGCTCGATTGGATTCATGTCTGGAGAACACGCTGGCCATTCCATTCGAACGATTCCTTCCTCGAAAAGGAAATCCTCCACCAGGTTTGCACGATGTGGCATGCAGTTTTCGTCCATTAAAATGAAGTTATCTCCGATTGCTGCAGCGTAAGGGACTACAATAGGTCTGAGGATCTTATCCCTATATCGGCGACCAGTCAGAGCTCCATCTCGAATGATGTAGAGGTCAGTGCGCCCGTCAATGGAGATGCCACCATACACCAACACTCCTCCACCGCCAAATCTGACACTTTCATACACGAACGCAGGATTATTCCTACTGCCACGGTCCCTCCAGATGAAAATACGCCTATTATCCGGATGCACAGAAAAACGGGACTCGTCAGAAAACAGAATATTGCTCCATTCATTTCTCCTCCAGTTGACATGCTCGGTTGCCCACTCCCTGCGGTTGCGACGATGCCTTGATGTTAATCTAACACATACCATCGGTCGGCGAGCGTACAGACCTACAGCATGGAGCCGGTTTCGGACAGTCTGAGTTGAAATCGTGGTGCCTGTAGCCGAGCGAAGGTGTTGTTGGAGAAGAGTAGCGTTCATGTTTCGGTGTCTCCGAGCTGTTAACGCTAAATACCGATCTTCATTGGGCGTTGTTGCCCGTCTACGACCTTGCCCTGGTCTTCGGCCTGCACATCCACTCTCCGAAAAACGGTTCCAGATCCTGGAAATGACACTTTGTGACACTCCAATGGCTTGCGCTACTTCGGCTTGAGTTTGGCCCCCTTCTAACCTACCAACAATTCTCCAAGCTTCTGAATCTGTCAAATGACTTCGCTGAGACATCGTACTCATCGAAACAAAGCAATCACTGAATGCCGATCATCCTTGTCTTCATTCTCTTTTATCCAGTTGAAAGTCAAATTTCATTCGCTGCCGCTGAAGCGACGTTTTTGACGTCGAACTCAAAATTTGCATACTCCACAGTTTGAAAACCAGAAAAATTTGCATTTGTGATTCTCTTCTTCTATTTTCGGCAAAAAAAATTTCGTTTATATCTTTATTTTATATAAAACTTCAAACATCCTTTAATTGTTTTGAGCAGTGTATTTCACCAATGAAAGAAAAAATTCTGAAAATTATACAAACTACTAATTATGAATTTATCAAATTCATCATAAAATTCTGTCTCCTTTTATTTAAAATAAAACAACTACATATTGTTTTAAAAGTTGAGAGTTATCTGCATATATTTCTCAAGAATAATTTAAATTATTTCTCCAAGAGTATCACTTTTATTTTTTTAAGTATAAATGTATTTAAAGTACGTAAATTTTATTATTTTTTGACGGTGTACAGTTTTGTTTTCTAATTTTATTTTATCTTGATACATATCTTAATTGTAAAAGTTTGCTATTAATTCGTACACTTAAAAGGGTTATATCATTATAATTAAGATATATTACCAATACCATCTTCGTGTATGTATATTTATTTTTTAATTAAAATTTTAAAAGCAATTCAATATTTTTGAGATTTCTCGCGACTGATCTCAGGTGTATTCTTATAAACGTTAATTTTTATCTAATAAAAGAAAAACTAATGGGCAATTAAAAAACATAACCACATACGTCATTATACAACATCAATGTATGTTCACGATTTAAGTGTATAAAACGAAATTATATTATTTTAAACTAAGAGTTAATGACTTATATATTTAATGTTTTGTTGTACAATAATATAATTTTACTTTAAAAAAATTATGTTTTGGATTTTAGAAAAGAGAACAGTCATTTATTGGGTTATTAATACTTATAAACATTATGCATTATTTATACATTATTTATACATTATTTATACATTATTTATACATTATTTATACATTATTTATACATTATTTATACATTATTTATACATTATTTATACATTATTTATACATATGTATATTCATATATTATTTCTTTACTTGAGTAAAATACACCCTTACGAAAGAAAAATGATGAATGTAATTTTATCAGAATAGATGTTAAAAAGCCTTTTTCTAACGTAAATATACAATATCTGAATGAATATAGAGAAAAGAATCTTACTAAATTCAAAATCACAAATCTCTAGAATTTAAATATTGAAAAATTGTTCTTAAAATAAAATTTCTTCTACTAACGTTGAAATAATATATACAGTTTTATTCAAATAACCATTACTTTTTCCAATAAAAGTTCGTGTTACACTTAGGAAATATTAAGATTTGATAAATACATTAAAGCACTAGATGTAGCAGTTAATATAGTTGACAGAAAATTTACCGTAAATCTTCAATGGATTCAATGCATTCGTTTAGAAAGTTTTAAAGGCTTATAAAAGTTAGAAAATAAGTTTAATGAATAGGTGAATCCAGGCTTAATAAGAATAGAACTAAATCCTATGAAGAACTTCTAAAGTATTAAGCTTAAAATTATTTATTGTTTTGTATATGTATATTTAACAACCGTTGATTTAAAAAATATATTGCTTTTTTTTAAGTGGATTATTATTATTATTTAACACTTAAATATGTTTTTTGGATAGAATTTTAACATTTTTTTAATGTGTTATGTAATTTATAAGCATTTTTATTTTATTACATGCTCCAGTGATCGAAAAATTTTGATAGCATTTTACATTTTTTTCATTCTTCTGTTTTTACTCATGTGAGCATAAATGAAGAATTCATATGTTAAACTATGTATTACATTCCTGTATACTTAACACTATTAAAAGAAGGTTGTACAGTGTGCCCCTACCCCCGCCCCCTCCCCCCAAAATAATAATAGTAATAATAATAATAAAAGTTTTATTTTTTTATTTTTGATGGATATACGTAGGGGCATTGAAAAATGCAAAAGTGTTCAAAATAAGGTAGGATTATGGTGATGAAATAATCCTGCTACTACTTTATAAAAAGTTAATATAAACTTTTTAATTTGTTATATGGTCCCTGGGTTTACTAAGTTATATTTGCAAAAATTTTCTTAATGCTCTCACAATTCAAACAGTAAACATTCCATTCATCTTCGACCCAAACTCACCCAGTTATGATAGTTTGAATTTTTTTTTAAATCGGAGCTTTCCGGCACTAAAAAAATCACCTGTCCGTTAGTGAGGAAAGCTCCTAAGTTTCATAAAATCAAAGTATCATAACTCGATCAGATTTGATCGTAGAGGAATGGAATGTTTATTATTGTATGGTTTTCAGAGCACGAAGAATTTTTTTCTAAATAAAATTTATAGGAACATAAAGACCGTATAAAAATTTAAAAACTTTAATTTTTTTTTAATTAAATCACAAAGTCATCACTTGTTCTTTGAAGAAATTTGCATTTTTCTCTCGACATACGTTGCAATTTTGGCAAATATTACTTTGACAAACGTTGCTAATTAAAGCTCAATTATCTAATCTCAAATACCTGTTGTTTTCCTCTTGCCCATTCTGGGTTCTTCCATTGCCCTTACCGGTACTAAAACATGTGATATCGTGTCGTACCTCATGAATTGAAAAACTTTCAGTAAGAGAATCTAAAATATCATAGCATAATGTCTATTACATGACATTGGCCAATAGCAATAATTTTATAAACATCGGAATCCAAGTTTGTTGCAAAGTAACAAATAAAAAAAAACTCTTCGTACAGTTGCCAAAATTCACGGGCTGCGTTGTATTGGATTTGGGCGAAACAATGATAGGCAGAAATATGCCGCTTTTGAAACCGAATAATCCCATTATTTTAAAGCTTTAGAACAATACCAACAAGACAACACTGATGTTTATATGAATAATTTGCTTTTTTAAATAGTAAAACAAGCCACCGATGAGCTCCAAAATGGCAGAAAAGATAATGGCATTTTGGTTGGCCTGAAGATCAGCACAAATAATCAAAAAATGTGGGTGTTAAATTGGGCAACTTGCACAGAGAAAACCTAATCAGAACTTTCCACCCTCATCTCATATGTTAATAAGCTCTCACTGCTTGATAAGCGTTAGGAAAAGTAGATGTTCCAATAACTGTAAGATTTCTTTACGACTCTGCATAAATCACTGCATAGCAGTGATACATTTTACAAAAGCGTATTAATATTTGTTAATCACGCTGTTCCCTCCATGTTTTAAAAATCAATGTGTTGAAAACTGTTTTAATGAGGTCAATTTAATTCATAAGAGATCTTTACTGCATGTTTGAAAATATTTCTTTAACTTGCGAACCATGAAAAAACATTTTTTGGAGAAAGGTTTTTTAATTTCAGTTGCTTCCAATAGAATTTAAAATTGATTTAAAAATGCATATCAATATCTCCCGCTGCCATTTGATAAGAATTAATTAAATTAAATTCTATAATATAAGTAGAATTACTGTATGGGAATGGTATGTGAAAGTTAATTAACACGTCTACGATATCAGACGTTTCTGAAAATTTTATTGAAAAGGTTATTTTATAACCAAAATTAGAGTTGCAGAATATAAGCTGCAAAATGTCTATAATTGAAACTCATATTTCATTATTATCTGAGACAATACAAAATCGAAACATTAGAGTTTAAAATAAATAAAATTGCAAAATATTAATTATTACTATCGGAGGAAAAGAAAAAAAATGCAAAAAGTATGGAATGCAAATTTTGGATTATTCCAGCTGAAACCGATAAATACTTTCATTAATGTGGTTGAATTTTACAAGGAGCCATGTAATGTGACGTGTGTGTGTGCTCTATTTTTCTATTAGTATAAACCTATTACTGATAATAGAAAAATTTACTTTGTGTTATTTCTAAAAATATATCTTCATATTTCGTAAAAATAATCATTCCCCTAAAACTGCACGAGGGTAAGTCATTAAGTAAGTCACACAGGATAATTAAATAATAACTTACAATGATATTCACTTCAAAACTATTTTTATTTCTCAACATATTCTCCACCAATATTTATGCACTTATATCAGCGTTTTATCAGTACCCCAACACCATCTGCATACAATAATTCTTTGGGTTGTTGTGTGAGCCACATTAGGACTTCAAGTTGAACCTTTTCATCATCTGTGAACATCATCGTGCTTCCAAGATGGTTTTCTAGTGGTCTAAACAGATAAAATCACTTAGGGTAAGTTGAAGCTGTATGGAACATTTTCATCATCTGTGAACATCATCTTGACACTTCACCTTGACAACTTCATCTTGACAACATTCCCCATACAGCTTCAACTTACCCTAAACGATTTTATCTGTTTAGTCCACAAGAAAACCATCTTGGAAGCAAGATGGTGTTCAAAGATGATGAAAAGGTTCAACTTGAAGTCCTAATGTGGCTGACACAGCAACCCAAAGAATTGTATGCAGTTGGTGTTGAGGCACTGATAAAACGGTGCTATAAGTGCATAAATATTGGTGGAGAATATGTTGAGAAATAAAAATAGTTTTGAAGTGAATATCATTGTAAGTTATTATTTAATTATCTTCTGTGACTTACTTAATGACTTTCCCTCATATTTATATAGGTTGCCCACACTTATAGTTGTCCAATTATTTATTACTAAGCTGTTAGTTTTATAAGTATAAGTTAAAATTCAAAAATTTTCAAATGTTGCTCTCCATCATATTAAAAGCTATTCATATCAAAATTAATATTTTTCTAAAGTTACGAAATTTAAATTTGATATGGTCCCAAAGTTGTATTTAGAAAAACTCTTTCAATGTTGAATTTACTAAACCTGTAAAAATTACATTTTTGCACGACTAAAACTTGCCGAGTTGCAGTACTTTGAATTTTATAAATTGTAAGCGTTTGTACTGACAAACGTATATATATATATATATATATATATATATATATTATCTATGTGTACTATATGGTTGGACCGTTGGGGCCCGTCAACCAGCAAAGTAGCCATAGACAGAAATTAACAGTAACAGTTTATTTAAAATCTAATAAAATAGCTTCACAGTGGAGCAAGGCAATTAATTTAACAATGATAAATTTAAAGTTCAAATACTAAATTAACGAAGGGTGGAGAAGCTATCCCCAAGATACATTTCCATTTCTAGCTCTAATTCAAAACAAGATGTCTACTATAATTGTACTCTGGAAACTAAGAAAAGATGCTACGTAAAAATGTCAATAATTGGTCTGAAAACACTGCACAATATATCACTATAAAATACGTCAATGCCACTAATGGAAGGGAACCCCGTAGATTCCAAATATATTTTTATTTGAAGAATTTAACGTAACACCATATCACAGGTAAGCTAATCAGCTGAAGAATCTTAATCAAAACTTAATCGAAGTTGATCATCACTGCTAACAACACGAGGATCGATGGAAGCTCAGAAACTGTCTTGGTATTCCATAATGGGAGAGATCAGACAAACTCCGACGATACCCATCACTAACACTGTATGTATACTAGCTAGTCGACCACAGTAACCTAAGGACAATATTATTGCCTAAAATAACCGCGACACTTAAATTACTAGAGATTCAACCAAACTTTGCGAAAGTAAAGAAATGACAGAATAGATGGTTAGTTTACGAACAAATGTTAGAATCGGGTCCACATGCTCACACACACACAACTCAACAATCCGTTTGATCCTAGACAACCTTCATAAAGGAAGTAACTAGGTACTGCTACAACTAAAACATGTAACAATCTGCGAAAATGTACTTATAAATTAAATATTCATTACGTTTACTTTAAATATCAATAATTCATATATGCATGCCTATTTTGTAATATTTGTCATACAAATAATCCAGACTATATTAATCTCATGTATTTATAATCATAGTTACATTTGAATAAAAAAATGAAGAAAGTCATGTTTAATTCTAGTTAGAAAAACATTATTCTTATTCATACTCTTAAATTTTTAATTTCTCTGATTAATTTTTAAGATTTACATAATTTGTAATGACTATTACGGAGATAAAGTAGTTACGCTACTGTTCTAGGAATAATGAACGTAAAGATTTCTAAAATAAATTCTGACACAAAATTTATATTCCTTTCTAAAAATTGGCTTAGTTTTTATTTTTAAACTCTCAATTAAATTGGATTTTCTTTCTACAATATTAATACTTTAGTTTTTATTATGAAGAACATGCTAAACATTTTTAAAGTGTCTTGTCAAATTGCACTGACTTAATGAATTGAGAAAAGAATTGAGTAAAAACTTGCATTATCAGAATAATTTCTAAATCGTTGGTAAAAATATACTATTAGAAGCGATTTTATTTAAATTTAAATTTTAAATTTAAGATTTAAAATTATGTATACATTTTGTTTCCCAATTTTACCAACATCATACGTACTAAAACATGATGATTGTAACTACACTTTTATTTTACAAGTCGAATATATTTAAAATTTTGAGAAATAATAAAAAATAATTCCTTTAAATAATAGTATTTTAATTATTTCTCACACTAATTAATTAACATTTCAAATGAAATCCCCCGTTTGTAATACATAAAACTTTTATGTGCACAAATAAATGGTAAATGTTTAAGTATTTATGGAATCATGGCTTATGGCATCAAATCACACACTTTAGAGAAGTCTCCAGAAAACTATTTATCAGAAATTCTTGAATTCTGCGGAGTGTCGTAAAAATATGATAACTTTTTGGAGAGTAAAAAGAAAAGTTCTGAAAGATTTTACATATCTGTATTTCATAAGATGTGTCTCTCTGATCTTAAAGAGATCATAAAACGCATTTGCTGAACATGCAGAAGCATACACTCTAATCAACCAATTAACATGCTACACTGGTGGGAAAAACTTAAGCAACAAACACAAAATGCTAATTTCTGAACACGTGATTACATAAAAGGAAATTCTATAAAGAGCAAGTGTAGAAAAGAGGTACTACCCTAACAGCACGGCCAGTCGATGTGAAATCGCCATGACGTCACACATGCTACGATGAATCAAAATATGGGATGTTTCATTATTACTCTCAAACGATTGTTAACACTGAAAAGTCACTGTGACTGTCGCTTTGTGATGGGTCACCAGGTGACATTACAATGAAGTCACCTTGTGATTCTCAAGTCACTGTCAGTTGAAGACTGAACTTTGAAGTCATTGTGAGCATTGCATTGTGATGAGTCGCCAAATAATGTCACAATGCAGTCGCATGGTGACTTTCCCGTGATCGACACTCTATTGTGATATCATCATTGCACTCCTTTGTGAAAAGTCACCAGATGATTTCATTTTCTGTCACTTGGGAACTCGTCACAGAATGATGACTTTAATCATGATGATTTTACAACGGAGTGTCAAAATGACAATCACATGAGAGTCACAAGATGACTTCATTGTAAAGTCACCTGGTGACTCGTCAAAAAGCAGCAGTCATGGTGACTGTTCAGTGGAGTGATCAAATGAGAGTAAAAATGAGACGAATGAAATATATCTGTTCATTGTAGTGACTGTGACAATTGTGACCATTTGTGATGTCAAGAAGACTTCACATCGACTGTCTGTGCTGTTAGGGTAGTACCTATTTTCTTACACTTGCTGTTTATATAATTTCCTTTTGAGTACTCACGTGTTCAGAAATTAGCATTTTGTGTTTGTTGCTTAAATTTTGCACACTAGTGTATTTTAAGACTAGCTGGCTAACGTCCGCCTGCGGGCCCGACATTACTGCATCGTGAACGATTACTTCCATGGTTTAATATTTTAAACGTTCACAATGAATGAATCCTTTGTGTTTAGAAAATCTTCAAAGTGTTAACATCGTTTATAATGATGAAGTAACAACATTTGTATGTAAGATGTAATAATGAAGATTTTCCACTTATCAGAAATTGTAATGTGAATAAAATTTCATCACAAATATCATAAAAGGCAATTTGTTATTTAAATAGTACGCTCAATTTTGAATTTACAAAAAAATAAAACCGGGTTTCTATTTATGTATGTTTAAACGATTAAAAAGGAAAAAAAACAGAAGATTCTCAATTTGGCGCTGCCTCACTCGTTTAATCAAATTCATGAAGGCGAGTATTTTTAAGTTCTGGAATGCGGGTTGCCATAGGTTGGACAAAAACTGTGCATACACTCTGTACGTCTTTCGTCATTGTTATCTATAAAGGAATTCTACCTCTTTGGTAGATTTGCAGTATTAACGCCATTTATAATAAAATATTTTAAACTATATATATATATTTTTTTTTAAAGAAACATTTTGATTATAAGAAGCATTTTCGTCCAAACCGCACTCTCGTACGCCAATTGCTTAATTTTTTTATTGAATTTTAAAATGTATAAAGGGCTTTCGGGACAACCTGTATGTTTAAAAAGCAAATTTTTAATTTACACCTAAACACTGGCAGAAATGTGTAAAGGTCACAGCCCTTTCACTTTAACAATATCATTGTACAACTATGGTATTATAAACACATGAATTCTATTTTCCAGTAATTTTGTAAAATGACTACAAACCAAAAATGAGGATAGACAAGGGATATCCCACGGCTAAAACTGACCGTGCAAAGGCTTCGGAATCAGATATAACATTTATCGTTATATTTCATTAGTAATAATGCAATCACATTTCAGTCTGATTTTTAAAGGATTATAAAACGCTTTAAGAAACTTAAACTACATTCTTGTTTCTCAAATAGGAAGCTTATTTTTTTTCAATTTATGAATAAATATTTTTTTTTTACTTTGAGTTCGAGACCACAGACTGGTATTAAAATCGAATCCGATCCCGTCGCATGTGTAAAGTCTATTTCTAAATTCTCAAAATTTTATATGTCATTTCAACTTTAATATTATTCTGAATACTGTGTATTCCGCTTTCGAACTTTCTTCTAAAGGAAATATAACAAAGATAAGAACAAAACTATTACGATTATTATTTTTTATTATAGTTCTTAATGTTTTATATTTGTTTAGGAAAAATATTAGTAAACCTGTCAGTTAAATTGTAGATAAATTTGCAAGAACAGTAATATGCAGGTTGCCCGAAAGGTTCTGTTGAAGTTTTAAAAGATGATAGGGCACAGGTGAACAAATAGTCTTTGTAGTGGAAACCAGGATCGTAAACCATTTATTCAACCATAAATACAAGGTACAGGGTGATTTATTTTTAAGTTGTGAGAGTAAAACCCTATAAAAAAAGAACCACTGATCCAAATGAAGTAAAAATTTCACCAGTATGCTCCCAAAGCAATGGAAATTTTTTTTGGCGAGGTTAAAAAAATAACTTAAAATGGCACCAACAGATGGCGCTGTATATGCAGTATACGGCTCCAAGTCCGGAGACGAGCTTGCGGACTACACACGCACAGTGGATACTCTTCCATCTGTTGTGGAACATGCGGTTTGATGTTTCCAACTCGTAGCTGAAAACGGTGGACAGCACATTGAAAATCTCTTACGTTAGTTGCGCAGTGCGGTGCGAATGCTTTACTGCATATTTTATTTCGTTCTGTTTCCGCGAAGGTGTTCGCAGTTCCTTTTCCCAATTACTTCATTCTGTATGCTTTTGATATGTGTAATAAAGTTTTCTTTTTCTTAAAAGTACCGTCCATTATTTTCCACCCACTGACGATATTGTTTGTTTCTGTTAACTTACAGCGCCATCTGTCGGTGCGATTTTAAATTTTTTTTAACCACGCCTAAAAAATTCCCATTGCTTTGGAAGCATACTGATCAAATTTCAGGTCATTTGCATCAGTGGTTCTGTTGTTATAGAACTTTACTTTCACAACTTTAAAAAACTCACCCTGTATCTCAGTCGAAGTAGAGCACACTGTACAAAATAAAAATGGGTCCAACTACTAAAAAAATGTTTGTTTTTCTCACTGATCGTTGCAATTACTAAATATTTTTTTTGTATTCTTACTCAGTTACAAGAAAATCTGTAAGAATTACTAGAAAACAGCTAGCAACGATTCCGATTTATAATACCGGTTACTAAAAAATTCTGTGGAATAGAAATTTACTAAAAACATTTTAGTAATCCCAGAATTTTTTTTTTTTTACAGTGCAAGGATTTAATTTATAAATTTAATTTATAAATTTAATAATAATGAAAGCGTAACGGTATTTGTATGAGAAATTCCCAAAAATTACTGGAAATGGGCAGGACCTGCAGCCACACAATATTAAACTATGTAATGCGAAATATATCTTACACTGTAAAAAAAAAATCCTGAGGTTACTAAAACTTTTTTAGTATATTTGTACTCCACATATTTTTTTAGTAACCGGTACTAAAAATCGGGATCGTTGCTAGCTGTTTACTAGTAATGTTGCTAGGTGTTTTCTAGTAATTCTTACAGATTTTCTTGTAACTGAGTAAGAATACAAAAAAATTTGTTAGTAATTGCAAAAATCAATGTGAAAAACTAAAATTTTTTTAGTAGTTTGACTCATTTTTTTTTACAGTGTACAGTATATACAGTCTCATTGACATGATCACAGTGCACTTCCTGTGATATTATAACGTTCATACTAAATAAAGTTTTTCTGTCGAATATTTTGATAAATTATCTTCATGTTTTAAAGTTAAGAATGGAACTGCGTGCTCAACTTGTAGTGAGATACCCTGTGTTTATGACCGAATAAGTTGCAAACCTGATTTCCTATACAAACAATCTTTGTTGCGCTGTGTTGTATAGCATTTGTAAAACACTTTGATAGACACTGCATAATGTATATTAATGCGTTGTGCATAACCTACTATGAAACAAATCAGAAACAAAGCTCAATAAACTGTCTGATTTATAATATTATGAGAAAATAAAAAATCAATGTTTGAATGATTGAAGACCTTTTTATGTTAAGTTACACTTATACTTCATGATTTATTGTGCGATACAAAAACGGCCGATGGCTTATTTACCACTTAATTCAATATAACTGACATTCACTCTCATTTTCACATTATTGTGAGTTGAAAAAGGAAAAATCGTTTATAATGATAGCATCATTAAGCCTTTGAGTTCAATAACCGTTTGTTATAAAAATAATGTCAGTTATATTTCATGTTCCCATTCTGAAATATGATACTTTTATTATTAAAAATATGATGAGATGTTATAATGTATGTTATTGTATCATATACCATGATCGAATAAATAAATTTCATCTTCAGTTTTGATATTGAAATATATCCACATGTAAAAAGTAAGTTTTTAAATTATTCTATCATGACGTGACATATGTATATAAAAAAATATATGAAAATATAGAGAGAACAGTCAATTATACTAGAAATCCCATTTTTAGATATTAAAATAATTTATTGCGTTTACCAGCATTCGAGCCCAATTATTTGGAAATAAATAAAGCAAATTCGAATAAATTCAATCATTGATTAAGGTTACAGTCATTAATTAGTAGAACCTCTTAGTAGAAACTATTAGTAGAAACTTTTATTTCAAGTTGTATTATCGTTGGCGAACTCAAATTTTAATATAAAATTTATTTTGTTCTAATAATGTATTCGCTTTTTAAAATGTAAAATAACAAATATTCAAATTATTTAATTTGAGCGCTGTACTGTACCGGAAGTACGTTACACTCTACCTAACGAGCAACATGTAAAAACAGACAGTAAGATGCAGAATTTGTAACCTTCAGCACTTCAAATTATACTCCAACCAATATAAGCGGTGATAATTAATAATATAACTTCAATTAGAATTAATCTAAGTATATCCAAAGAATTTGGGTTACTGTCGTGTTTTTTAGTGGTTCATGAATATTAATAAACAAAAACGAAAAATCAAGCATCAAGCATAGATTATGCAGCACTTTCCAACACTTCCAATATACTTTTAAAAATATTTACCGTCTAACAAGGTGAAAGATGTCTTAGTAAACAAGGGATGACAAGAGATGACCGCCCCGGGAATCCAGCTTTTGCTTTAGAGTATAAGTGCAATCCCGTGGCGAAGTCTAAGTAACCAAATTGAAAAAAGCATAACATATTTAAAAACCCAGTTTCAGAAATTACCAACAATATTCGGAAAAAGATCCGAATTATTTTATGCTGCCCTGTATATGATAAATGTATCTGTATATATACTACATAGATAATGCTAAATTTTAGTTCAGTTGGAAAACGAATAGAACAGTTTAAAATTCCCCTTCTGGAATTTCTGTCAATAAACGGAAATGTGCTCGAGATTTTTTCTTCTGCCCTGTATATGATCTATAGAATTTACACACACCAAGCAATAGGCAAAAAATTAGTTAAATTTAAAAACGCATACCGCAACTGAAAACACACTTCCAGAGATTATTGTTAACAGATTAGTACTTTAACCGAATTCTTTTGTGTGCCCCTGTAAATGAAAAATGAATGCTATGCACACAGTATCCTATAGTGAACCCCATATAATTCAACTCAGTCATATATATCTATTTCAATATGTTTGAAATAGTGAAACATTATTAAAATAAATCGCAAACGATTCCCCATAGACTGTAATGTAACGGAATTATTTTGAGTGTCCCTATAAAGAAACTATAAGTCCTATGCACACCACATTCTATAGTAATTATCTTGCAGTGCAGATCAGTGGTATATATCAATTACAATATGTTTGAAATAGTATAACATTATTAAAATAAACCGGAAATTATTTTTCCCTAAAGATCGTAATGTAATGGAATTATTTTGAGTGTCCGTGTAAAGCAACTATAAGTGCGACACATTTCACTTTCAATACTGAACATGCCACAGTGATCATCAATAACATATATCAATTGCTTGAGAATACGAGTACATTTATGTGAGTTAGAGCACGTACAGAGAGACAGGTGACAGACATACAGACAATCTGAATTCATAAACATTTTTCAACTTTGTTCGAAAATTACTATGTTAAATGTCTATTAAAATGACAGGTAAAGACTCACCCGTTACCTAGAATTGTTTAGACAATGAAACCGTTAAGAATTTTGTTAGAAAAATGTTTTTCACATAGCTCTGTAAAAATGAAACCAAGATTTCCTTCTTTGCAACAAAAATAGTTTTATTTGTTCTTTTAGGCTTTCAATTAAGTAAGATTTAAACGTCTGGGATGATTTAAATTACTAATATTATAAAGCTGTTTGAAGAAACTCTGACAAGTATAAGAGCCAAGGGGTTTGATAGCACTGAAACATTATATATATATATTTTTAGTACTACACTAACAATTTCCGAATCGTCCCCCCCTTTATACTTAAGGAGTTATTTACTTAATCGTTCCTCTTAACCCATTAGGCGCCGCTATATATATTAAGCAATTTTTTAATGAAACAGTTGTTTTTTATTTATGAATAAAAAGTCTTTAAGGTATTTCTGAAGAAAAAAATTAAAAAAATTCGAATATTTAGAAAAAATAGCATGTTCCCAAAATGGGAGCAATGGCGCCTAATGGGGGTAAATTTTTTCACAAATTTTACTTATGCCTCCGTGCATTTATGTTTGTTATTTCTCAGTTTTTTCGCTATAAAAAGGATAATATCATTCTGAAACTGATATTTTACGATTAATTCATATAAATTAGTCCAACATCTAAATTTATAATAAAAATAAAAAATAAAATTTCCGATTCCATAAGCATTTTCACTATCCACCTCTTTATTTTTCTTCAATACATAATTTTTGTCCTACTATTTTACATCAAAATGATTGAACATTTTTTATGCAGCATTATATTACATTTCTTTCGTTTTCTGAAATTGGTTTTTTAACAATATATTTTTTTTTGTTTTTGCATTTTGTTTAGTTTTTTCCATATTCCAATTTGAAGTTCGCCTGAACTTTCATCTAAAATATCAAGCCTGTGTTTAATACTTTGTCGTTTTCAAACACTAAATTAGATATTTCTTGATTGTCTCTTGATTTAGAATTTACAGAAAGTTCTACTCCACCAAATATAACATGGGATAAATCATCACATAAATTATTTTCTATTACATATGTAATAGAAAATAATTTATGCGACATACATATGAGGAAGATATCTTCCTCATATGTTACAATACTGCAATCGAGTGGCAAACAAACGATTTCCGGAACATCCGAAAAATCATCCAAATCTAAAAAATTGTTCAATCATCTTCCATGTAAAATAATCAGAAAAAATTATGAAATGATAAAAAATGGAGAGATGGATAGTGAAAATGCTTATGGAACTGGTAATTTCATTTCGTTTTTTATTATAAATGTAAAAGTTGGACTAATTTATATGAAATCTTCTAAAAATATTAGTTTCAGAATGATATTATACCTTCTATAGCTAATAAGTTGAAAAATAAATACCACAAATGCACGGAGGAATATGTACAAGTTTTCAAAAACCTTACCCCCATTAGGCGCCATTGCTCCCATTTTGGGAACATCTTATTCTTTCGGTAATTGTGATTGATCTATTATACATATTAATTCCGGATTGACGTTGTTTAACATAATACACTGTTATGAACATATTTTAACTAAAAAATATAATTTTTATTATAAAGTTTTTTTTTTAATTTTTTTTTTCGAATACTGCCAAAAAGCTATATTTCGCCTTTTTTAACACTTTTAAAAAATAGAAATTTCTAATGAAACTTAACAAAAAAATTTCAGATGTCATCTAATATATTCAAAATGCAAATAACATGAGCCTTTTAACAATTTATAAAATACGCACTTCAGAAAAAAATCTTAAAGCAATGTTCCCAAAATGGGAGCAATGGCGCCTAATGGGTTTTAACCAAATTTGCTTCCTTGTAAGCCGTATCTTCTACATTGGAGAACGCGGTGTTAAATTAATAGTTTAGGCTGGGATTGCGGCGCCTCGCTATCTTAAATTTTACGCTCGATCGTAGGATGGGCGTTCCTGCAATCTAACTTAACTTCGTAATGCGGTGCCTCATCGTAAGTCCTCCTGTTTAAGCGTAAGTCCTCCTGCAGTCAGCCAATCAGAGGCCGTAGTTAGATTTGTTGTGGTTGCGCGCGCATACACTTGTGCTTCGTCGTAAGACAGCTTTTGTGATAGCGTAAGATCGCGAGGCACTGCAATACGAATTACGGTTTGTTTATATCGTAAGTCAGATTTACGCTCAAGATTGAACTGAAGAGAGGCACCTCAATCCCAGCCTTAGTCATACTTACGCTCAAGATTGATCTTAAACGAGGCACCACAATCCCAGCCTTACATTATGAAAATATTTGAAAAAAAAAATCCTGTTTAAAATAAAATGAAATAAAACAATAAATCACGAATCTATTTTTTTTATTTCAATGTTTGTTTGAAACAAGTGCTGGAAAGTATTTGAAGTTTTCTGTTTCTTCAACATCGAGTAAAGATTTTTCTTTGGAATTCGTAACACAGACACTTTTCTCTAACCTGAAATTACATGCCATAGATTTGGGTAACCTGATAAATTTGTTTCACTGTCTGACATTAAAGAGAGGTGTGACCTACTAACACCTTCACAGGCCACAAACTAATCTTCCGAAAGGACAGTTTCTGATGTCAAGGTTCATTAGATGTTTTCTTGTAGAAAGAAATAATATTTTTTTTGGTTACACATTGTTCGCACACGAAAGCATTTCTTAAATAGTTAGTATTGAATTTTTTTATTATTATTATTAGGAATATTTTTTGTAAAGTGTCATTTTTTATGTTTATATAAGCCAGTGAAAAATCAAGTTATTATTGTACGAATAGTAAAATCCTCATGATGCAAACTTACAAAATCTTTCATTTTATTCATCAATATACCATTTACATCCATATATTAGTTCAAGCTTTTAATTTAAATAATGTTATATTGTATAGCACTTTGATGGGATTTACTTCTGTGTGATTTTCATGTTAATTTGCACACGAGTATTTTGTCTTTAACACTGAGGTACAGATTCATCTTAATTTAGCAATATTTACTTGAAATTCACTTCCTTCGTAAGGAACTTTTCTAGTAATTAAATTGTACATATTGCAGCAATTATCCACGAGTAGAACGTTTCATAGAAAACACCTTTTGTCATGTTTTATGTGTCTTTTATACACATTTTTTTCATGTTTTATGTGTCTTTTATACACATTTTTAAATCTAGAAACGCATTGCAGTGCAATTATAAAGCTATTGTGTATATAAAACTGTAAGTTTGTTTCTACGTTGTTAGATCGTAACGCCAAAATTACTACGCATATTTTAATAAGAATTGCTCAAAAATTAATCTTGATGTGCAGTATAAACATTTTTGTGCAATTTTCTGCAGAATTTGGGAAACAAAATTGAAAACCTAAAGTTTCTTTCGCATTGTTTGTCTGCAAACATCAGTTCACAATATAGGTTTTATTCTCAGAAAAAGGGGAATTAAAGATAAGCAAAAGTACTCAATTTAAACATTAGCATTTTCTTTCAGTCAAAATTCTTAAATATTGCGTCACTTTGATTTAATCGCAGTATTTAACTTTTTTTCAAAACTTTAAACAGCAATGGAAATTATTTCAATTTATCGGTTTCATAAATAAACTGCTTCTCGTTTCGAATAAGACGTCATTTTCATATAAAACCAGAGCACAATAAATAAAAATATATCTTATTGTTAAACAAACGTAATTTTCACAAAAAGAAATTATCCGTAGCCACGTGTCTGGGTTGTCAAATTAAGTAAATATGAAAAAAAAATCATCAGAAGTTGCTTACATGAACAAGTGAATGTATTTGAAAACTGCATAGTTATAAAATCTTTTATCGTGTAACATTTAGTATGAATACATATTTACCACTCCCCCAAAACTTACGTCTGGTCATACTTAGCTTTCAAAATAGCATTTTGAATGTCGGTATATACATATCTAGAAATTATTTCAGAATGACACAAAAAGCATAGTTATTTATATATTTTTTTACTGTACCCGTTTTTTTAGTTCAAACCACGTTATTCTGTATATCGATAACATTTGAACAACTCAGCCGCAACTTTTAAATTTAACCGGCTTAATACATTATCTGTTATGTAGTAAATCACCTTTGACCAACATGTTGAGGACTATCGAATGTATCTATTATTTTAATCAAAATATTACGTGTATTCTTTAGTTTAAAATTAATAAATACATAAGAAGTGAATAATATTTTAAATATATAAAAAAATATTTTAATAAGTTTCTACAGTAGAAAAATATTCCTTGCTAGATTAATGAAATATGCGGCAATCACTGGAATATAAAAAAAAAACCCATAACCTCTTAAAATGACAAAATAAATGCGGCAATAGATACTTTTCAGTCTGATGTGGCTCAGATTTTTGTTCTGTAATTCGAAAGAAATGCTGTTAATTTTACAATGAATTTTTAAGGTCTATTTAGAAAGAATATACTTGATAATCTTCTGTTCTTTTTTTCACTTAAAATAAAACAAGAAATAGTTTATGAAAATAATTTTAATAAATAACCACATAGCATTAAGAAATGTTTAATAAAAATATTATATTTCAAATTATATTTATTTGACTTGAACAAAACCGGAAAGTTGGCAGTTGAGAATGGATCTAAATATTTGTTCTATCTTTTCAAAAATATTCATATATGCGCAAATTATAAATTGCTCAAAGTGAAAGTCGTCCTGCGTTTAACTTAAAAAAATTGAAGTGGAATGGGTACACATATTGTAAGACTTCGGATATCAGCGAAAATTATCTCGTGGTTTATTTTCTAATCTAAAAGAACTAAGTTTAATCGCACACGAATTTTCTCCATGAAACAACAATGTGCATAAAAGATTATGAATTAATTGTTTTCTTTTCTTGCCTTAAGACGAAATTTGAAATTACTATCTCATTTTTTTAAAATATGAAAACATACAGAGAAAAGCTATTTGTTCTCTTTTGAGAATTATTAAATTATTAATAATCTTTCAGGATATTCATTTTAAATTTTCTTGATTCAGATAAGCCCTTCCTCTCTGAACGCCTACATAGAAATGTAAATTTTATTCTTGTTATTTAAAATTATTAAGCTTTCACAGTATTGTTCTTTACGATATTGCTATTATTTTCCACGACTATTTTGCAGCTACAAACGGTAAGTTAGGACTCCTTTTCTGACAAAAATCTTACTCTGACCAAAAAATTATCCAGCTACCTAAAATAATATAAACGAACTGGGTCATGACGCAGCCGTATTAGACTCACTACACTGAGAAAAATGACACTTTCAAATCTGAGTAAATCGATGTTTTCATTTTGTTATGAAACTATTTGCTTCAAATATGACGACCCAATATTTTCAATTCTGAAATACCAGAAATACTCAGACTATTGAAACATGGGCATACTCAAAACTGAGCACATAGAGGCCAGTTGATACTCATTTTTGAAACATGGACATACTCAAAAATGATTAGAATCAGTTCAAACTCACTTTTGAAACATGGAAATACTCAAAAGTGAGCACATAGAAGTCAGTTCATACTCAATTTTGAAACATGGGCATACTCAAATATGAGCACATCATATTTTATTTTTGAGTGTGTGCATGTTTTCAGAAATAAGTATTATACATGTTTCAAACTTGAGTAATTTTGACTATGCGACATACTCCGATTTCAGAATTTTTTTGCTCAGTTTTGAAAATGTCGTTTTTAGAGTGTATCAATAATACCTCCATTCCCTGGTCACATAATGCAAAATACCTGGGGGTTATCATTGACAAACGCCTCACCTTTAAAAACATATCCTTAATATACGTGCTAAAGTCGCCGGCATTTCTAAATCTCTATCACCTCTTCTACGCAGCCTTTCACTTTCTATTCATAACAAAATGCTTATCTATAACGTTGCATACTCCCTATTTCTACTTAAACCTGTCCAATCTGGAGTTTCGCTTGTAAAACTAGTATGGCGTCCTTCTCGCTAACACAATAAAACTCTTAGAATCAACCTTAATGGCTCTATATTTCTACGTAATTCAACTATCAGAAATAACCTCAACACTTTTTCACTGGCTAACCTTATTAAATTGCACTCTAAAAAATTTTACAATAATTTGTATAAAGTTCCCAATGATATTGTCTATGAACTATCTGATTATGTATGGCAATGTAAACAGGCTTTTTTTTTTGTTGGAGTGGATTTACGCTCTTTTCTGCATTTTCCTTGCCTTTTTTTCGAACGATTCTCCTTTGGAAACAGTTAAACATCTTTTCCCTTCATCTTTTTAGTTATTTTTATACGTAATCCTTACATTTTAGTGCTTTTTATACATTTTTTCTACTTTCTTCTCTTCTTGACAAACTGTCAGCAAAGAATTATTTTTTTACTTATTTTCATACGTAATCCTTATATTTTAATGCTTTTTATACATTTTCTACTTTCCTCTCTTCTTGACAAACTGTCAGCGAAGACTTATTTTTTACTTATTTTTATACGTAATCCTTATATTTTAATGCTTTTTATACATTTTTCTACTTTCTTCTCTTCCTGACAAACTGTCAGCGAAGCCCTACTGCAAGTTAAATTTGATTGGCTGTTTTACGCTAGTTAAATTTGATTGGCTGATGAAGTTTTTAGTGAAATTCCTTACTTTTCTTTCATATTGTAGTGCAAATGTTCTACATTTATGTATTTTTTTCATGGCTCCTCTAGGATGTGATACACAACTACTCATATGCAGGGAGTGGAGTTGTTTTACAACTGGGAATTCCATTGAAACAATCAACTGTTTCTGTTTCTGACGGAGCCGTATGAGTAGATTTAATTCTTAACATATTTTTTGACAAGTTACAGGACTACACAACCACAACGCATACCGTAAAACGAGGTTTTTTGTGACCCGGCACAGACAGACATACGTCCAGACAAACCTAATTCATAAACACTTTTCAGCTATGTCGAAATGTGTTAAAAAAGAAAGCCGATATTCACTTTTATAAATACAGCAACATTTTTTATTATATTTTTACCTTAAGATAAATATATACGAACTTGTGGTACAACAAATACATGTAAATTTATTTAATATTCAATTTCATTTTATGGGGCGCTGTAAATCTTTATATATTATTTCTCCTGTCAACAGCCCTTTTACTCAGAAAATATGAAACGCAGAACAACGAATGAGATACCATATGAAAGGTTTTAGAACAGGCTTCTGACATAGCCCACTTAACAATTCGTTAAAACATGTTTTTGATTAAAATTTGCTGAAATTAAAAAATTAAATCGGCATTGTTTTCATGAAAGAAATGAAAGGTTTTCCGGAAATTATTGTTGCCAAAAAAATAAAATACCACATTATATGATGCTCATAGCAATTGTTATAAAAAACACCGCACGGGTTTATTTTATACTTATGATTAAAAAGCGAAATTGAAATTGAAATGTTTAGATTTATATTTCTAAGTCCCATGGTTTTCCCGAAGCGGATGACGTCATCCTCTAATGCAGTCAAAATACGATTGTTAATTTTTTTTTCTCGCGCGTGCCTTTAGCAATTTTTGATCAGTTTTTAGTCTAACTTTGATGGAATAAATTAGATGATATTCTGGCTTGACTAACAACTAAATGTTGTTTGCAGATATTTTTATCCTTGCTTTTTCTTTAGAAGTTTAAACCTGCATCTAATAAATATTACATATTGATAAAAAATGATACTTCTCTATTATCCCGTCGACCACTTTTCATAACAAAAAAATATCGTCAAATGAACAGGAGAACGTTGTCATTGGAATATCAAAAAATAAATAAATAAATAAAATATAAGAATTTAAGGACACAATTGTTATTTTAATTAATGAAATAACTACTAAATCAGTAAAACATAATGAAAAATACACGCAAATGTCGAATTAAAAACCACTTGATGACGTAACAAACACGCATAATGATTCTGACATCAAGTAAATGGGACTGCATTTTTGGCGCTTAATCTTACAATTTGGCGATAGTTTTTTGTTATGAAAAGTGGTCAACGGGGTAATAGAGAAGTAGAAGTACCTAAAAAATATTAGATTTCAGTGCGAAATCCTCGCACGGGCCCTCTGGTTACTTTTAAAAATTGAAAGTGTGCTCCTATTATTGAAAGTCTCCAAAATAATACTTTGCTATACTTTAAAAAATTGTGTAACAATTTCATTTAAATAAAAACACAGAGAGTCACATACACTACAATTAAACAACCTATAGCTTTTATAATTAGGAAACATATATACATATTTTTAAACATTTTTTGAAAGAAAAAAAGCTACCGTAACATTTTTCATCAAACGAAACAACACAGAAATTTTACATCAAATGAAGCAGAAAGTAAGAGATTTAAAAAGGACATACGGTGGAACTTCCCTTTAACGAAGTCCCTATTTAACGAAGTTTTCTACTTAACGAAATTTTCTGAAGAACTTTGACTTTGAACACCATTAGCATGAAAATTAATCTCCATATTACGAAAAATATATTCTATATAACGAAGTTTATTCCACTTTTTACTGTACAGAATCCAAACTAAGAGGTTGCTGCTTCTATGGATATGCGAGTTTATTTCAGTGGATTGTATGAAAATTAGCACATTTAAATAATTTCCATTCTGCTAAGTGCTAAATAAAACAATTTTTTTCACACTAAGAGAAACACTTGTTATCATTACTCTCCCACACCGAGACTCCAGCGCTGACAATTGGAGGAAGTCAAAATCCCCTTTTTACATTCAATGATATAGAAGATGAATGCAATGGCGTCAGATGCATTGAAGCAAAAAATATCAATTAGAGTTAGGCAGTTACCACTCTGGTCTTCCATTGCTGATAGACAACTGCTTTGTACATCCACAAGAACGCGCTTCAAAATTAAAATCAAAGAACATCAAAGTTATTTTTGTTCCTGCCAATACTGTTGTGTTAAAACTCTACATGATTATTATCTTTGTTTTTGATATTTTGTAAGTTACGTTGCCGATGGCAACAGTCTTGTGTTCATGTTTTCCTTTTTTTGTTAATACGCAGTTAAAATGGCTTTGAGATTCTATTTCTTTTATTTTGAGAAATTTAATATATATTATTACGCCATAAGTATTGCTGTGTATAGTTTTGTGAGTTAAAACAAACGAGTGTACGAGTGTACAAATTAGAGCTGTAAATAAACTTTACTTTGTGATAAAGTTATGGAATGTTTTTACCCTACATCTAAAAACTTCTGATTCTGAAGTTCATAAAAACTGAACATCTGGCGTCCGCGACAGGACTCGGCTGCTGATTATCGAGTAAGTTTTGTTTTGTTTGTCTTATTTTTGAGTTGATATGGAAGCAGCAAAGAAAATTAGAACTCAGCATAGGAGATTGTTTAGCAAAGCTTGTAACGAGTTCGATACTGAAGAAACAAACTTAACAAATTCTGACAAAATAATTAAACTGAAACTTATTGAGGAGAAAGCTACGCTAATGCTAAATTCTGAAGAAAATGTTAAACAGTTTCTTTATTCTGAAAACATTACAGATGATTTAATTGAAAAAGAGATCGATGAATCCGAATGTTATATAGACCGTTGGCGGTTATTACAGATTAAGTTGAGTCAGCTTTTGCTTTCAGAAAGAGAAGACGTTTCTTCGAATTGTAGTGATTCTCAGAAAAATACGTTATTACGTTACCCAAAAATAAAATTGCCTACATTTAATGGAAATCTAAGGAACTGGGTTAGTTTTTGGGGGCAGTTTGAGAAAATTAATAAAGACCCTAATTTAGATATGCATGATAAGTTTGCATATCTATCCCAATGTATGGAGAAGGGAAGTGCTGCCGAAGAGTTAATTAAAAGTTTTCCACCCGGAGGAAATAGTTATGAGAAAGCAATAGAACAATTGAAATTACGTTTTGGGAGAGAAGAGCTACTTATACAGGTGTATGTTAGGGATCTTCTGTCATTGGTTATCCAAAAGCAGAATATGTCGAAAAAATCTTTGAGAAATCTTTATGATTTATTAGAAACAAAGCTTCGTGCGCTTGAAATACTAGGGGTAACGAGAGATAAGTATGCGTCGATGCTTTTACCACTTGTCGAATCTGCTTTACCTGAGGAAACGCTTCTAGCTTGGGAACGATATAGATCTGTAAGTCATAGATCACATGAGGAGGAGGATCAAAATACATCTAAAATTACTGAAAAGACTGATCTCGATTCAATTCTTGATTTTCTTCAAGATGAAGTGCAGGCAGAGGAGCGCATAATCCTAGCCTCTCAAAACTTTGGGATTGAGAGTAATTTTAAATTGTTCAAAGAGAAGAGGGCTGGAAATGATAGACACAAATACGGGGACACTCGTCAAATAGCTAGTGCAGCTGAGCTTTTGACCTCTTCGAATGAACAAAAGCAGTGCATATTTTGCCGCAATTTCCATAATTCCACTGACTGTTTGAAGGTACGGAAAATGACGATGAAAGATAGAGAAAATCTCGTAGAGAAATCAGGGTGCTGTTTTCTGTGCTTAAAACCGGGTCATCAAGTTCGTAAGTGTTATTCAAAGATAACTTGTTTGGGTTGTGGAAAAAGACATCATATATTACTCTGTCGTAACATAAAGCAACCAGCATTCTCACCAACCGGAAAAGAAACTACAGAGTTAGATAATGTTTCAAAAGAGGATCAAGCACTTGCGAATATATCCAAAAGCCCTAGTGTTATGTTATTAACATTAACGGTTTTAATCAGAGGTAATGGGAGAAAACGGAAGGCAAGAGCCATCATAGATTCTGCTTCGCAGCGCTCTTACATTTTAAAAAACACTGCCAAAGAGATGAAATATAAAAGGGAAGACTATGAATATCTTCAGCATTCTCTGTTCGGAGGAGAAAATACAGGAGTGTGCAAGCATGATGTGTTTACTTTATATTTGACAAGTTGCGATGGATCTTATAACTGTCATTTTAAAGTACTGAGTCAACCTGTTATCTGTGGGAGCGTTCCACCGACAATACCTGCGATTCGTTTAAAAGAGTTTACTGACTATAATATTTGTGTCAACGATGATTATATAGGTCCTATTGAAATCTTAATAGGAGCCGATGTAGCCGGAAAAATCATTACCGGTGGTTACAAATCCTTATCATGTGGTTTAACAGCAATGGAAACACGTTTAGGGTGGACCACAATGGGACGTATACCCCAGATTTCTTCAGAGGTAAATGAAATCTCAGTAGCTAATTCTATGCTTTCTACTACTCGAACAATAACAGAATTGTGGACTCTTGACACTCTCGGTATTACAGATCCTTCTGAGAAGAAAACTAAAGAAGACCTTCATGAATCCGCCAGAGAGCATTTTCTTAACACAGTTCAAATCGACAAAGACAATCGTTTTGTGGTACATTTACCTTGGCTTGCCGATCACCCTCCACTACCTGATAATTATAACTTGGCTTTAAAGAGACTGGAAGGTACTGCACGGAAGTTGAAAGAAGAAAATTTATATGATGATTATAATAAAATATTTGAAGAATGGGAAAAAGAAGGAATAATTGAAAAAATTCCTAAGCACGAGATTCAATTACCGTCTCATTATTTACCACACAGACATATCGTGAAAGAAAATAGCACAACTAGAATCAGACCTGTGTTTGATGCTTCAGCAAAGCTGAGAGCTTTCCCAAGCTTAAATGACTGCCTGGAGAAAGGGATAAACCTTGTTGAGTTAATTCCTACAATATTAACACGTTTTCGGATGAACAAGTTTGGAGTTACGGCGGACATCCGTAAAGCATTTTTACAAATTCGCCTACAAGAAAGCGATAAAGATTATTTAAGATTTCTTTGGTATGACGAAAATAATGAACTGAAATATTATAGACATTGTCGTGTCTTCTTCGGAATTTCAAGTAGTCCTTTCTTACTTAATTCTGTGATTCAGTATCATCTGGAAATGATTTTGGAGGAAGCACAACTTGGAAACTCAAAATACCCTGTGGATATTGTCCAGAAACTTAAGAACAGCTTTTATGTAGACAATTGTCTAACTAGTGTAAAAACGGAGACAGAATTGCATGAATTCATTAAAGTAGCTACAGATATTATGTCAGAAAGGAAGTTTGACCTTAGAGGGTGGGAGCACAATTATCCCCATTCCTCAACAAAAGAGGCTTCTTGTACAAAAAATAAAGTTGTCCCAGTATTAGGCCTGCAGTGGTTCTTGAACTCAGATACTCTTTCTGTAAATTTAAAAGAAGTTTGTGAAGATAATGGACCTGTTACTAAAAGAAAAATATTGTCAGAAGTCCACAAAATTTTTGACCCTATTGGTTATACTTGTCCAGTGACCTTATATCCGAAATTAATGTTACAAGAACTGTGGGAAATGAAAACAACTTGGGATGCAGAGCTGCCATCAGCAATTTCTAAAAAATTCAAAAAGTGGAGAAAACAGCTGGATCTACTAAAAGAAGTTACTATACCTAGATGCTTAATAAAAGACCCTGATGATACCTGCAATTTAAGTTTACACGTTTTTTGTGATGCGAGCAAAGTAGCTTATGCTACCTGCATATATTTAAGGAGTGAAAGTAAGAACTTAACTTCATGTCAACTAGTTCAAGCACGATCTAAAGTAGCTCCGCTGAAGTCTATTACAATTCCTCGGTTAGAGTTGTTAGCGTGCACTATTGGTACCCGACTGTGGCAAAGAGTTATAGCAGATTTAAAATTAGGAGATATTCCCACCTTCTTTTGGACTGACTCCAGTAACGCATTATATTGGATAAAGGGTAGCGAAAACTGGACACCATTTGTGTATAACAGAGTGCGAGAAATTAGATTAGTGAGTAAACCAGAAAATTGGTATTATGTACCTGGGTCGATCAATCCAGCGGATTTACCCTCCAGAGGTTGTTCCGCTCGACAATTATTGGAGACAGAGTGGTGGAAAGGTCCTCCTTGGCTGTATTACCCATCTGATGAATGGCCTAGATCAGAATTCTCAGTAAATGAAGAAGAAGTGTTAAAGGAAAAGAGAAAGGAAATAGTATCATCTATGGTGAACCTTCAAAATATAGACAGTTCCTTTATCCATAAGTTTTCGAACTACAACAAAACTGTAAGAATTATTGCCTGGCTACTTCGATTCATCAATAATAGTCGTATTCCGAGAAGTAGTAGAAAATATGGTAGCCTTGATTCCGAAGAAATTTCTGTAGCTGAGTATAGAGTTATCAGAATAATACAGAAAGAAAGCTTCGTTAATGAAAAGGATGAAAAGTTAAAAACTCTGGGAGCTTTCAAGGATAAAAACGATATTATCCGATTGAAAACAAAACTTTTGTATCGACAAGATAGTGAAGATTTTATAATGCCTGCAATTTTACCATCTCAACATGAAGTTGTAAAGCGTATAGTGATATACTATCATGAAAAATATGCTCATGCTGGGACTCAAATGCTGCTTAACATTTTAAGAGAGAGATTCTGGATTATGCATGGTAGGAAGACAGTGAGATCCATCTTATCCAAATGTATTGTTTGTAGGAGACATTCTGTAAAAAAGCTCGATACTCTCACTCCATCTCTTCCAGAGGACCGTATACGAGACGCTGCTGTATTTGAGATCTGTGGAGTTGACTTGGCGGGGCCACTGTTTCTCAGAGATAATAAGAAATCCTGGGTTTGTCTATTCACATGTGCCGTCTACCGGGCAGTACACATTGAATTAGTGGATTATTTATCTACACCTTCCTTTTTACTAGCTTTGCGCAGGTTCGTAGCCCGTAGAGGACGATGCAGCACTATCTATTGTGACAATGGCTCCAATTTTGTGGGTGCTTCAAATCTGCTAAGTGCACTGGATTGGAACCTTATTGTAAGTGACACTGCTCTTCATCCTATTAAGTGGAAATTCAACCCACCGACTGCCTCTTGGTGGGGTGGTTGGTGGGAGAGACTGGTCGGTATTCTTAAAAAATTGTTGAGAAGAGTACTGGGCCGATCTTCTTTAACTTACGAACAAATGACGACGGTGCTGTGTGATTGCGAATCCATAATCAATTCAAGACCGTTGACGTATGTCGCAGATAACGACGCAGAGCTTGTTCCATTGACTCCTTCAATGTTCCTACAAGATATCAAAGTGAGTGGTGTTCCTGACTGTGATAGAATTGATCACCGGAGTCTTAACCAACGTGTTAAGTATCGTCAAAATTTACAAGAGGCCTTAAGAAATAGATTTCGATCGGAATACTTGGGAGCTCTACTTCAGAGACCAGAACATAAAAGAGCTGCCAAAGTAGCGGTTGGTGACGTTGTCTTAATTGGAAGCGACAATACAAAACGTATCAGTTGGCCACTTGGGAAAATAATCGAGGTAATCCCCGGGAAAGATGGTGTTACAAGACTTGTGAGACTAAAAACTGCGAGGGGTGAGTTGCTTAGACCGCTACAACGTCTCTATCCTTTAGTAGTGTCAGCATCAGAGTCGTTTCTAGTTGGAGAAAAATTGGCAGGTACAAAATTAAGTGAGAAACCAACAGCCAGTCAATCAATTGACTGCAATATTGAATCTTCTGAGGAGGCAAGGAAAACTAGAAGTGGCCGTATCATTAAAATGCCTCATAGACTGGACTTGTGAACTATTTATATAATTTTGCTATTGTAATTGTGACTATTATTAATTGTAAGTTAACTTTTATGTTAAAATTTAACTTAGGTGGGAGGATGTTGGGTTAAAACTCTACATGATTATTATCTTTGTTTTTGATATTTTGTAAGTTACGTTGCCGATGGCAACAGTCTTGTGTTCATGTTTTCCTTTTTTTGTTAATACGCAGTTAAAATGGCTTTGAGATTCTATTTCTTTTATTTTGAGAAATTTAATATATATTATTACGCCATAAGTATTGCTGTGTAGAGTTTTGTGAGTTAAAACAAACGAGTGTACGAGTGTACAAATTAGAGCTGTAAATAAACTTTACTTTGTGATAAAGTTATGGAATGTTTTTACCCTACATCTAAAAACTTCTGATTCTGAAGTTCATAAAAACTGAACATCGTAGTTTCTAACTACGCTAAACTTCAATCATTAGTCTAAAGAATAATAAAAAATCTTGAGGTACATTATCGAAAAAGACAGAAAAAAAGAGAATGTAGTGAAAACATTAGTTTGAGAACCTATGTATCAGAGCGAAATGTGATGTGATTCCATCGACTGTTTTGTAAAAGACGGCTACATAATTGAAACTGAATCAAATACTTCTGAATCCAATACCTGTTTGTCATATCTGAAGGAAAAATTTCATGACTTTAAATTGATTTCGATTTAACGAATTTTCTTCATAACGAAGTTTTTCAGTGTAACGATGAGACTTCGTTAAATGGAAATTTCACTGTATTTACATTCTAATGAAAAATAATCGTGATTTTATCTCGATGCTACAAGCATCGTAAAAAAAGTAAATATTTGTTTGTAGGGAACTTGATAAGATTGATTATCCTGTACGTAAAGATAAGCATTCGAATAAAAGCAAGCAATACATTTTAAATGAGATTAATTAAGATTTTTATGAAAATTGAGAAAGTATTTTTAACAAAATAAAAATGATTTAATTTGATTATAGTTGCCCTTTTACATTTGGTAACAGTAAGTGAATCGAAATCAAAATACCTAACTGAAAATAATCGTTTTTTACATGAAACCTTAAAGTATTTCTTTAATAAATATATAGCATATTTCGGCAAGTTTGATGATAATTGCCCATTTTTTACGATTAAAAAGTAATAAATGAATGAAAAAATGTCGTACAGAATAAATGAGTGAATTTGATTTTTTTTCTGATTGCAGAAATGCATATTACTGTAACATATTATGTATTCTTTAGAACCTTTCATAATGATATCTGCAAATTTTACAAAGAAAAAACAAGTTGGAAATTGTACGTCAAACGTGACAAATGAGGTGCGTTCGTACTATAGCTAGTTATATAAATATTCAGATCTTGATGATTTTTAATTCTGTGAAATGAATTATATCGTCTGCAGAATAATTTCTGTAATAAAATAAGTATCTCGGTCGCTTGACGATTAAACTTCGGAAGCTCCTATGACAAGAAAGCACCGATTAAAAAGAAATGAAATTTCTTAATACATGTTTTTATTAATATTTTCTAAAGTTTTAATTCGATTTTCATAAAATTTGAAATGTCTCGACAAAATTCTGCAAAGATAATATATCTTCAATTTCAAATCATTTGGTTGGGTAGTTTTTGCGTTGTTATATGCGGACGGACGGACCAGACGACGACAATAGGTGTTACGTATTTATATAATTACGAACGCACCTAATAATGAAAGGAATAATAGAATTTTAATGACAATAACTGGCATTATTAACTCAATATTATTATACAAAAAATTTTATTAGTTAAGCAACTTCATACAAAATATAGTTATTTTTACAAGTAAAAATAATGAAGAAAATTATACATTTTAATGAGATTACATGATACTTTCTCTTAAATTTGTAAAATATTGTTTTAGAAAATGCAAGGTATCTGTAAAAGTTCTCCAGAAACATTGAAGGGAGGTAGTGGACACACCAAGAAATAATTTTTATATGGGAAACCAAGACAACAATACATATTTTCAGTAAAAATGCTTTAGCAATACTGAAGGTATTTAAACGAAATTTTCGACAGACTTGTAATACTTTTGGGTGGAACGCGATGATAATATAACAATAACGACAAATCACGCTTCAAGCATACATCAGTAAACACTCCTAACACATTCAATATACTGTAAAAAAACTTCACAGATTAATAAGGTGACAAATGATATATATGTAAACAATTTGGAAAAGGCATAACATAATTCAAAACTCATTTTCAGAAATTACCATCAATTGACGGAAAAATATAAGAATTTGTTTGTACAGACCAGTAAATGATCTATCGATTTGTATATATATATATATACCCGTAAGGCATGGTGACGTCACGGTGACGTCAGTGTGAAGTCACACTGTGACTTTGTGACCGTCGTCGTGACTCAAGTGACGTCGATGTGAAGTCACTGTGACATAAATATGAGGTCGTTATGGTCGTTTTCAAGGCTTTCTGTGACCTCACAATGTGACTACTTTGTGAAGTCACCGTGCGACTTCAATGTGAAAAATGTGACGAATCTGCATCGGATAGGGTGACCAGATTTTACCCGAATCCTATCCGGATTGTTCGGATCGACATTTTTTTATGCTGCAAGTTTGTGACGTTTGTGACGACACTGCACCGTGTCGGGTGACCAGATTTTACCCGAATCCAATCCAGAAAGTTCGGATCGATCTTTTTGGATTTGTTTGGCTGCAGAATAGATTTGTATTAGTGGTCGGGTGATCTGATTTTCGTGAACCCGATCTGACCCGAGTCGGGTATAATGTTTTTACTGTAAGTCTTGTTCGGAATAGAATCTTGCATACGCGGATGAGTCATGCACGAATCCGGTTATATACTTCTTGAACATGGTTGAATGTCGACTTGAACATGAATGATGGTTGACTGAAATTATATTTCGATTCAACCCATATTATTACCCTAACCCAACAACAACAACAAAAATAAAAAAATCTGTAGGCCCACAACCCGACCGAACCTGATAAATGATTTCGCATAGATTCGGATAACAAGATTTTACCAAATCCGGATACGATCGACTATAAGGATTGGATCGGCAATAATTTTTATTAATGCAATTCGTATTCAAATTAAAAATTTGCATCTCATTGGGATACCGGCTAATGTAGCAGTTAAGCAAGAAAATTATAAATGTAAAAAACGCATACTAAATTAAAAATAATAGATGAATGTATTAAAAATTATAATAAAACTAAATATATCAATAATATGAAATTCTATTGTGCAAATAACAACTTTTTAAATTAACTTCTACTTCCATTTGTTTTATTTAACCACAAAAAATATTGACAATAATTAAAACTATGCTATTTTGCTGTTATGTTATTGAAGTCTTGTGAATGTGTATACTTTGCGATATTTCCCCTCTCTCAGTATCACGAAACTTTCTGACACATTTATGAACAAATTTTTAAACATATGGCACTTGCATGCCTCATTATTAAAGCGATTTGGAATGAATAGCGTTTTCCATTTTTAGATAAATGAAATACTTAAGATCAATTTCGGTCACGTTTTTCCCGTTTCTCACGCTGCGCGTCGGAAATTCGGTTCAAAACACCGACTTTGATAGTGTTTTCTGAAACATCTTCTTCCGTTACCAAAAAATGGAAAACGCCATTCGATTAAATATATTCTGAATAAGAACACCTACCAATTTCTTGTATTTCCGAATAAAAATGAATTCAGAAATATGTCAGAAATTAGCTATTTTGGATTTGAGAACAACTTTAATGAAATATAAATATGGATTTTAAAATAAGCATTGTGAAATATCTAAGTTAAAAATCCATTTTAATAATAGATCTATCTATTGTGAGATATTATTAAATAATAAACATTGTACCAAGCAGTAAAACATTTTTCGAAGCAAATGAAATTTAAAACTTAAGATCATAAACGCAAAAAATATTATATAATTTTTTTTTTTTTACAAATATATAGTTTTTGATAGAATACTAAGTGCAAAACTTAAATATAAATTTTTACGGTAAAAAAATTCGGTAACACAACTGGAAAAATTACCTAAACTGAATAATTATTTTATCTACCCTATATATATAAAACCCTAATGAAACGAATTTGTGAAACGATTTTATGAAACGAATTTATGAAACGATTTTATGAAACGACTGATTAAACGACTGATTATGTTTCAGGGCTATTTTTGATAAAATATTAAACGCTTGATGGTGAAATTAATACCAATTGTCCATAAAAATCCGCGGATGTCGAAACTGGTAATAGAATTTTGAAATTGGAATTAGTTTTCGAGATATTAATTTTTTTCTAATTTTAATGACATTTCTGTAATGATGGCAACTAATTACTCAGTTTTTTTGTGACAAAAAAGGGAAAAAATTGAAAAGGATCCCGATAGGGATTATTGATTTCTTTTTATTCGTCATTTTCAAATTGAAATTGAATTTATCTTTTATGTCAATCGATAATGAAGACAAGATTGTGATTAAATTATGTTTTTCAAGAAAATTTGAAAAAAAAAATCACATTTCTATCGTCAGGATTCAATTGTCTGTCAGCATTTAATTTAATTTATAAACTGAACATATTTTGAATAAATTCGTCCAAATGACGTCATTTATGTTTCGCAAAAGAAAGGGAGGGAAAAGGAATTAATAGTAATTATTATTTATTGATATCATTTTGTTATTTTTTTGTAAAATGTAATTAAACGAATTTATAAAATCACTAATTCGGATATTTGAAACGAATATATAAAATAATAATTGCCCAACTGAACGGAAAGAGAGTAAAATATCCTGCTTGGTTTTCTATCCTGCTTGGTTTTTTCCGCCAAGCTTTTTAAAAAAGCGTCAAGACCCCTATAATAGAAAAGCACCAAAAGTTCA
The DNA here is from genome assembly GCA_963931845.1 of Maratus michaelseni. Taxonomy (NCBI): domain Eukaryota; kingdom Metazoa; phylum Arthropoda; class Arachnida; order Araneae; family Salticidae; genus Maratus; species Maratus michaelseni. Next base: position 406,607,537 of record OZ007592.1, read on the forward strand.
TTGGGTTTGTTTTCATAACTTTTGGCAACAAATCTATGTATATTAACGAATCTATCCCTTTTTGAAGCTCGAATTACGCCAAAACTAAAAGCAAAGGAGCCTATAATGGAAAAGTACCCGATTTTCTTATGGACAATATTCAAGTGACATAACATGGTGTAAAATTATCGCGGATCGCAAATTTGTTTAAATATCTCATCAATTGATGCCGAATAAATGCAGGCATGCATTAACAAAATATTTAATTAATTTTGTATTATAAATAATTATTAGAAAATTCGTATATACATATTAATTAAAATAATTAATTTACATATTTAAAATAACATGAAAATATGCATGATGGTGCACTAAAATAGAGAGAAAATTAAAACCTGTTACTGAAAATGTCTATAACATAGTATTTTTCAATACCGTGGTTCTTAATGTTATTCACGAGCAGATGGAATTTTTCTCATCCTTAAACGCAAAGGAAGAATAGAATACAGATCGTTGTTATAAAAGTCCGAGAGGTAGCCACAATTTAAACATAACCATTTTATACAAGCTGGTTTTCAAGTTGTAATTGATTTTACTTATCAATCCCGAAAACAGTCGTCAGTTGTCGCAACAGCTGTGTATGAGGCTATGATAATCACAAAATGCCCCATTAAAACGTTAAGAGCATGGCAACCGAATTACAGATTTACCAATATTTTAAAAATAAATCACGCTGTGATGTTTTTAGAGGCCTCGAAGTCTGGGCGGGGGTTGGCGAGCGAGCTCGCAGGGGGTGGGCCCCCTAGTTATTTTATAAATATTGATTATTTTTATGCACGTAATGTGTACATATCTTGACATCATGCTATAAATCATGCCTGGGACCTCTATTTTAAATACTATATGTGTTTTAATTACGTTTACTCCAGTATTTGACTGGTATTACTTTATCTGTAAATGATAACTATAAAAATTAAGAAAAATGTTTTGTTAATTAAAAAAAAAAAAAAAAAAAAAAAACTTAATCTATTTAAAATATATATATATATATTTATGAAACTGCTATCTTTTTTAAATAATAAGTTTTGCAATAGATTATTTTTTGGAAACACCGATCATTTTTTGTTGATAACGCACTGCACCGCAGCCACTCTATTTAGCATCGGATTGGAAGAAGTTGTACAATTTTCTAATAATTTACGATTCATCGATAGTAATATATGATGACGCCAATGACTTGATATCTATCTGGCTTGATGTTTGATTCCGGGACAAAATGGGAATTATCCTTGCAACTCTTTGACTTAATAAATAAACCCTTCGAATGAAACCAACCGCTTTTCGAAATAGCTTCACCGCAGACGATAAATCGGACGAGTTCATTTTACAAATATTGAGCAGCTGGTCAATTTTCTTAGCAATCATAAAAGAAAAAAAAATCAACTTCCTGTTAACAGATGTGCAATTCACTGAAATAATTCCCTTTCTTTTATTTTATTTTATGTCAGGTTTACTAAATGTAATTTTTAAATTAAATAATGCCGAGAGAATTGATTGTATTTTTTTAAATAAGGCTTGAATAGCTAAAAAAAAATATATGGAAATTTCTGGAGATAAAATGAAATAGTTTTATACTTCTAAGGGGAGCAAATTACTTATTTTATGCGTTTATGATATTCATAATCTACTTCATTCATAAAGGTACATAACAATTTAAATAAAGCACTTGCATACAAAAAATAAACTTTAATTTTCTCAGTATATCCCATTATCTGTATTTACATTTTGACCACATTGTAACTTCACATTTTAATGGCACTTCGCAATGAACAAGCACCTCCTTCCACTATGTTATTTTTCAGCCTTTATCAATAGTAGAAGTAATTTATAATTGCTACAATTGTTTGAAGTTGTTTTAACACAAATTATTAATTTTTCATAGAAAATAAAACTTTTTTTAAATTAAAAAATAAATTATAAAATTAAAAACGTTTTCTAGTTTTCATATCTAATTACCTTTGTATGATAATGTACAATTGCATAGTTACAAAAAATTATATACATACATGCAGATAATTTTTTTAGCTAGATAAAGGAATAAGTGACTATAAATTAATTTACAAGGAGCAACAAAAATTACTAAGGTCAATGGCTCAATGTATCAAATGAAGAAAGATGGCACTAAGTAAAATGTTTCTTCTCATTTACAAATATTTTTAAAATGCACATTTTTGTCACAGTGTCAGTTCACTATATGGTAGTATATTTTAGTAAAAGGTATAACGTAACATGCGTGACTTTCAATGACGTCAGTGTGACGTCACAAAAATTTAAAAATTGTAGAAAAGTATTTTTAACTATAAATAACATGTTTTGAAATAGTCCTGTATGATTTTTAGAGTTTTTAAAGAAGTTCACACTTAAGTCACAATGTGACCTCTCTGAATGGTGGCATTTTGGTCACAGATGTGCCGTGACAATTGTGACTCGCAGTAACGTCACTGTGACCATGCATGCTATGCGGGTATATATATATTACATAGTACGCGAAAATTTATTTCAGTTAGGAAACGCATATACTGTTGAATATTCCTCTTCAGCAGATTCCGTCAATAAACATCAATGTAGTCGAGATCATTTGTGCAGGTATACGATCTACAGAATTTATTCACACCAAGTAATATGCAAAAATAGATAAATTAAAAAACGCATTCAACAATTGACAATGCACTTCCAGCTAATATTGCTCATTCACAGTACTGTTACCAAATACTTTTGTGGGTCCCTGTAAATGAATGTTAAATGATATGCACACCATATTCTATAGTAAGCTTCTTTATAGTGCCCTCATTGATGTGTATCAATTTTGGTATGTTTAAATTGTGCAGCACATTGCAAACGATTTTTACCTATAGACCGTAATGCAACGGAATTCTTTTGAGTGCTCCTGTAAACGACCTAAAAATGCTACACACATCATTTTCAATCATGAACATGTCATGGTAAACCCCAATAATGCATAAGATTTGCATTACAATCCGAGTTTATTTACGCAAGTTACACTGTTAAAAAAAATCCTGATGTTACTAAAATTTTTTTAGTATATTTGTATTCCACAGATTTTTTTAGTAACCGATAGTATAAACCGGAATTGTTGCTATCTGTTATCTAGTAATGTTGCTAGCTGTTTTCTAGTAATTCTTACAGATTTTCATGTAACTGAGTAAGAATACAAAAAAATTTTTAGTAATTGCAAAGATCAATGAGAAAAACTAAAAATTTTTTAGTAGATCGACCCACTTTTTTTTACAGTGGACACGGAGATTTGGCAGACAGACAGACAGGCATACGGACAAACTGAATGCATAAGAACTTTTTAACTACGTTGGAAAGTATTAAAATATGTTAATATAATATAGTAATTTGATCAGAGACTCGGCATGGTTTGTGAAACACAATCGGAAACTCAATACACTTAACTTACCACAGAGTGGATGTGAAAAACGCTCACCTGTTACAATTTTCGTAATCTCTTTTTATTTTCCATAAAGGAAGCTAACTCGGCTGCATATTACATTAAAACATCTTCAATGTTTTTAACTTTATATTCAAAACCCTGGTTCGGATTGGAATGAAACGCCCTGTATATTTTACTGTATAAAGACCCTATTAAACCACTAAAGATATTGAGAACCTAGTTTTATATTTTAAAAACATCTGTTTGTTCTAGTGGGGTCTACTTTCCTCTAAATGTTTTTATGTATAATTTTGGAATACCCTGTGTAAATACTTAGTTAGAAATTTAATGACATTTACTTTTTTTCATACAATTACAAGAAAGACAAAAACGTGTCGTTAAGTATTATAAAAAGTTTTCTTACTACTATATCTGTGTCCAGTTCTGCTAAACCTTTCAATTCATTCTCGCTGGAAGCTTTAACTAATACGTTAATTAAATGATCTTTAGTGAAAAGATTGATGATGTCTATAATCCGGATTTTTGATTACTCTTTAGCTTTTCTGGTTAGTCTTGTTAATTTCGATTTGACTTAATCTGAGAGGGACGGTAATTGCATTGTTTATTACGTAATAAAAAAAAATTATTATTTAAGTTATCTCTTTACATTCTATAAAGAATACTTGTGCTGTAGTAAAAATTAGTTTGATATGTTTAACAACTGAAGGAAAGAGTTAATAAATATTTTTTTCTTTTGTTTAATAATTAAATATTTTTGCTTTCTGAAAATCTCATAATAATATTTTTAAAAATATATAAAGTTTTTTCCCTAGATATCTTGTGGGTGATAGACCTTTTTATATAAAGAAAGGAAATAATAAGTGAATAAATATTTTAAAAACGTATGTGTATTTTAATATAATTCTGCAAACTATATATTCTATTGAAACTCTAAATAGTACACGGTAATTGAATGATCCTTACCGAAAAAGATTGATAATGGTTCTAATCTAGCTTTTAGATCACCGCTTTGCTTTTCTGGTTAATCTTGTTAATTCTGTGTTGGCTTGCTCTGATAGTAACAGTAAATGTTATTTTTTTTTAATAAAAAGTATTATTTTGTACACGAGTCTATTATATTATAGTAAAAATTATTTATGCTGTCTTGAAAATTAATGTTTTGTTTTTAACTTTTAAAGGAAAAAAGAATGTAATATTTTCTAATTTTTTTCTTCATAAAATTAAAATCTGAGGAACATAAAGTGCTTTTAGCCGATGAATAAGACATTCCAGTAAAATGAAGATTGTAGCTCGTCATGAGTTTTTCGTGCGGAACAGTAAAAGAACGATTCAGCCTTGACATCCGACTGATTATTATTATTATTACTTTAATAATTTTGTTACCGCAAAATTTTGTTAAATAAATTAAATTAAACACATACACTGATACAGTCTGTTTACCAAGAATTTCAGTTAAAAAAAAAAAAAAAAAAAAAAACTTTTATTATCGACAAATTTTTTAGATGAATTTTTACCTAAACGGGTTAAGTGGACGGGTATTGCCAAATTGAAGATTTTTGCTCACCAATTTATTTACCAAGTCTTAAAGATTTATATAGAACTAGCAAGCTACGCTCGCTACGCTGGTCAATTTCTCTTAACGAACCTTTAATCAAACAAAATATTGACATTTCATAATTCACTTTTATATTTTAACAGAATAATAAGGATACTATAATTTGTGACTCGTGCTATAGTCAATATACACGTCAGGACACGTCGCCCTTATCATTATCTTTTTACGCGTGAAGGTTTCGCTATGGTACTCTATTGTGAAATTTGGTAATTTTAGAAATTCAATAGTTGAAAAATCGCAGAATCATTAGATCATTTTTCTTTAGAAATTGTTCTTAGAGCGCATTTAGATCTTATAAATAACAATCATGCCGAACTTGAAGTTTCTAGCTCCTTCAGCATCGCAAAAATCGCAATTTTAGAACGTTTTTCGCTTCTGCACCCCCCTCGGGGTAGTGGCACCGACATAAAATATAGACTATGTTGGAGCAGGGATTGTCACCATCCATTTGCCACCATCACTTTTGAAATCGCTTTAGTAGTTCCAGACATTCCATACAAATTGTAATTTATAATGTTTTTAGAAAATTTTTTGCTTATTTCAGCCTTTTAAATTTCGAATTTTTTTAGATTTTGTTCTTATAGAGCATTTAAATCTTATAAGTAACGACCATACAAAATGTCAAGTTCCTAACTCCTTCATTATTGAAAATATTATAATTTTGGAACGTTTTTCGCTCCTGCACCCTCTGCGGGCAGTGGCACCGACAAAAAATTTAGTATATGTTGGAGCAGGGACTGTCACCATCCATTTGCCACCATCACTTTTGAAATCGGTTCTGTAGTTTCAGAGATTCCATAGAAATTGTAATTTAGAATGTTTTTAGAACGCTTGTTCCTCATCTCACCCTTTTAAATTGCGAATGTTTTTATAATTTGTTCTTAGAGAGAATTTACATCTTATAAGTAACTACCATACCAAATTTGATACTTCTATCTCCTTCAGTACACAAAAAATCGAAATTTTAGAATGTTTTTCGCTCCTGCACCCCCCTGTGGGTGGTGGCACCGACATAAAATATAGCCTATGTTGGAGCAGGGATTGTCACCATTAATTTGCCACCATCACTTTTAAAATCGCTTCAGTGGTTCCAGAGATTACCCCCTACAAACAAACAAACAAACAAACAAACAAACAAACAAACAATCTTTACTACTTTATATATTAGTATAGATAAGGGGGAATTAGCCCCTTGTCCCCCCCCCCTTTATACTTAACCAATCAGTCCCGAAAACTAATCAGAGATGCGCCTTAACACAGTGAACCTATCAATAAAATTTGAAGGAAATGGGATTATTCTGCATGAAAAACACATTTACATAAATTAAGGGGGGTATTAGCCCCCCGTTCCCCCCCTTTATACTTAATCAATCAATCCCGAAAACTAATCAGGGAAGCGTCTTAACCCAATGAATCTATAAACAAATTTTGAAGCAAATAGAATAATTCTGCATGAAAAACCCATTTATATAAATTAAGGGGGGATTATCCCCCCGTTCCCCCCCTTTATACTTAACCAATCAATCCCGAAAACTAATCAGGGAAGCGCCTTAACACAGTGAACCTATAAACAAAATTTGAAGGAAAACGGAATAATTCTGCATGAAAAACCCATTTATATAAATTAAGGGGGGATTAGCCCCCCCGATCCCCCCCCTTTATACTTAACTAATCAATCCCGAAAACTAATCAGGGAAGCGCCTTAACTCAGTGAACCTATAAACAAAATTTGAAGGAAAACGGAATAATTCTGCATGAAAAACCCATTTATATAAATTAAGGGGGGGATTAGCCCCCCCCCGTTCCCCCCTTTATACTCAGCCAATCAATCCCGAAAATTATCATGCAAGCGAATTAACACAGTGAACCTATAAACAAATTTTGAAGGAAAACGGAATAATTCTGCATGAAAAACCCATTTATATAAATTAAGGGGGGATTAGCCCCCGTTCCCCCCTTTATACTTAACCAATCAATCCCGAAAAGTAATCAGGGAAGCGTCTTAACCCAATGAACCTATAAACAAAATTTGAAGGAAAACGGAATAATTCTGCATGAAAAACCCATTTATATAAATTAAGGGGGGGAATTAGCCCCCCGATCCCCCCCCTTTATATTAACTAATCAATCCCGAAAACTAATCAGGGAAGCGCCTTAACACAGTGAACCTATAAACAAAATTTGAAGGAAAACGGAATAATTCTGCATGAAAAACCCATTTATATAAATTAAGGGTGGGATTAGCCCCCCGATCCCCCCCTTTATACTTAACTAATCAAACCCGTAAACTAATCAGGGAAGCGCCTTAACTCAGTGAACCTATAAACAAATTTGAAGGGAAACGAAATAATTCTGCATGAAAAACCCATTTATATAAATTAAGGGGGGTGGGGGAATTAGACCCTTGTTCCCCCCTTTATACTTGACCAATCAATCCCGAAAACTAATCAGGGAAGCGCCTTAACTCAGTGAACCTATAAACAAAATTTGAAGGAAAACGGAATAATTCTGCATGAAAAACCCATTTATATAAATTAAGGGGGGGGGGGGGAATTAGCCCCTTGTTCCCCCCATTTATACTTAACCAATCAATCCCGAAAACTAATCAGGGAAGCGCCTTAACAGAGTGAACCTATAAACAAAATTTGAAGGAAAACGGATATTTCTATGAAGAGTTATCGCATTACGTACGTACATACATACATACAGAACCGGCTGCCAAGCTCTCAGGGCTTGACAGCCAGTGTGATAACTGAAAAATCGCAATTTTAGAACGTTTTTTGCTCCTGCATCCCCTGGGGTTAGTGGCACCGACATAAAATATAGCCTATGTTGGAGCAGGGGTTGTCACCATCAATTTGCCACCATCACTTTTGAAATCGGTTCGGTAGTTCCAGAGATTACCCCATACAAACAAACAAACAAGATTTACTCCTTTATAATATTAGTATAGATATGTAATATTTTACAATTTTACATTTATTTAGCTTGTTGTACAATGAGGTCTCTGACTCTTTGATTTTCTTAGACGATTGAAAAGTTTTGTGCAAATTTCAGGAGCAAAAACATTACGTGTTATAAACGTTTACTAAAATAATACATTTGACTGAGATAGTTGTGCTTATAAAGCAACATCAATATGTTAAATAAAAGTAAAATAAAAATTCAAATCATTACACAAATTAGTTATATAATAAATTGAATGAAAAAAATTTACAAATTATATTTTTGTAACAATTTTTTTTTTAAATTAATATTAAAAAATAAAATGAAACCTGCTATGAACTAAATAACAGATCAACACTGGAAACATCCTATATTCAAAATGTAACTGCATATATTATGTTTTTTAAATGGTAACAGATTTATTATATAATATTGGATATTTGTAGTATTTACTTAGAAATATTTATCGGAAAGCGCTTTTTGTTTGAAATAAGTCTGTAAGTTATTTGTATTCTGGTTAAGTTTTCTTGAAAGGAGTAATTTCCTTAACTTATGACATACATCAATCCATTACATTTAGTTGATACTAGCTGATCCGCCATGTCCAGTCAATAAATAATACGAAATGCGGAATCACTCTAAAATTCGCTGCACGAAACAATTCCTCTGGTAACTCTTTGGTCTTTCGGAAATTAAATAGAGAGATGGATCCCGAAGCGGTAGTAAATTCAATACCACCTCCTCAAATGTCTGGATCGTTTGATTGAAAGCGTGTCAGTTTTTGGTCAAAATTTAAAAAAAAAAGTTATTGTCCGATTTTCCAAAAATGTGCATTTTTGGAAACAGAAAAATAAACTACGGACACATTGTGAGTTTCGAATCGATACCTCCAATAGTTTTCTTAATACTCGAGGTTGACACTGAAAATGAGAATATTCTTCGTTGTCTGGAATTATCATATCGGAAACTTTATTTTGCGGTTTTGATAAAATTAGCCATTTTCGGGGCATGCAAATTATTTTAGTTCCACCGACAGGGGGTGCATTCTGTTCTAGGCAAATTTCCGACACGTGTCCCCGCTGCCTACAGTACCGTATAATAGGCGTACTGCAAAATCTTTTAGTTGCAGTTTCCACAACCAGCTGGAGCATTCTGTTCTAAATAAACCTCTTTCTGAACGAAACTCCGTCACTCGTCCTCGCTGCTTATGGCACCGTATAGAAGGCGTGCTGTGCAGGCGCTGAGAATATTTTAGAAAACAAAAAAATAAACTATGAACACACTTTCTACCGCCAGGGGGCACCAAATCGATATTTTAATTAGTTATCTATATCTTAATTAGTTCATGTTAAATTGAAGGAATCAATTTTCATTTAAATCGGGCCCATAGAATCTGAGAAAATAAATCCCCCCCACCCTCCTGGAGATTAATATTAATAAATGGTGGTAACCAAGGACTGAAAAACTTATACCGAAGTTTATTTAGTACTTGGGAGACCTGGGAAGAATGTTAAAAAAGATTTTGTTTCAATCGGACCAATTTTAAGGGGAAAATCGTTTAGTTCCATTTCGCACTGCTAGGGCGCGCACTCTGTTCTAAATAAAACTCTTTCAGACCGAAATTCTGGTAAGTATCACCGCTGTCTACGACACCGTATAGCAGGCGCGCTGCGGACATGCTGCAATATCTTTTAGTTCCATTTTCTACCGCCAGGGGGTGCCAACTCTTTTTTTAAAATAGTTATATATATCTTAATTAGTTCTTGTTAAGTTGAATGAACTAATTCTTGTTGAAATTAGTCCCATAGTACCCGAGAAAATACTCCTCCGGGTGATTAATGTTCAGAAATAGTGATAACCAAGGGCTGAAAAAGTTATACCGAAGTGTATCTAGTACCTGGGGGACCTGAGAAGAATATTAGAAAAGGTTTCGTTTGAATCGGACTAATAATAAAAAAGTTCTGATTTGGGAGGGAGGAGGGGGAAGGAGGGAGTTTCGATCTGAGCATCAGCGTGATATTAAAATGAAGACCGGACACTCCCTTCGCTCTTCAGAATTAAACCAACGACTTTTAACTTTAGAAAGTTTCGTTAACTTTAGAAACAGAAACAAAAAAAAGTTTTTTTTTTCTTTTGTTTTCACACACAAATACAGTATGTCATCGTTACCAATTTCTGAAATCAAATAGATAAATGACGTCAAGTACATGAAAATCTCTAAAAAACGCGCAAAACAATTCACGAAAAATTCATAAATCGCTTTTCGAATCGCATTTAGCTGGTGACATTTAAATCCGCCAATCACAATTGTCCGGTTGGCTTCCCGCTTTACCTACAATCCTCTCAGCTATCAATCACAACTGCCCTCCAACAGTGCTTGACTTTCAATGGACTATTTGTGACATCATTTGAAACTAAAAACGCTGCAAAGTATGAAAAAACTTTTTTAAAAAAAACTTTAAATAAAAAAATGAAATTTAAAAAACATCTAATCGAAAAACTAAATCGTTATAATTAATAACACGTCTTTCCCTTTTAATATCATAATTCGTTATCTGTAACGAATTATCATATTTCTCCCAGCTAAAAAGAGAAAAAATATTACGATTTTGAGAATAACTGAAGCCGAAATGGAAGCAACCAACGTACCAATCAAGCGTTTAGGGGAAAATTTCTTAGTAACAAAGGAAAAAAATCGCCAAAAATTTAAAAATCGCTGTACGAATTCTGAATAAACTTTATTGTAAAGAAGACTAGATTTACTATATTGGGCTAAAACATTAGAACCGGATTTCTGTTACTAAATTAGAAAAACCGCGGCGAAACGTGAGATAACGCTAAAAATCACTTAAAATTAAATTTTCAAAAAATGTATTCAAAAATTCCAAAATCGGGCTCCGAGGTGCAAAACTATATATAGAGGTACATTTCTACCAAATGTTTAGCAAAACTACGTACATTCCCACCAAATTTTGTAGCTCTGCGTACACGGTCTCTTCAGAACACAGCCAACAAACACACAGACACACAAATTTCCATCTTTATTATTATAAGTGTTCTCATTAAATATAATGATAGTAGCTATTTCGATATATTTTCTCCGATCATGACCGAAAGACCCCAAAACCACCCTCCGTTCAAATGTTGATTTATATATATATATATATATATATATATATATATATATGACCTATGTCATACGATAACGCTCGTATTTATAAATCAATTTTGATGAAACTAATTGTGTGTGTTAAGCTCACCCATGTCTCGACAGGGTTCTTTGGCCAGCTTGGTCCGCCATTTTGTTTCAAGATGGCGGCCACTTAAAAATTTAAAACTAAACTAAATATACAAAAAAGTTAAAAATTCAAATTTATTTTTTAATTAACTTTTAGGTCTTGATACGAGGATTCCAGAGCATTTTTTGGTTTACCTCTATCTTAAAAAATGGCTGAGATAGAGCAGTTTGAAGTTCCAGGGTGGCTGATATTTTGAAACAAGACAGCACATTACAAAAATTTTCATTGTTGTAATCATTTTCCCAATCATACGCATAAAACTATATATTCATATCCGTTAGCACCAAATTCTCGCCAAACTTGGCGACATTTGGCGAAATATCGCCAAATTTGGCGACCAAAATAAGTCTTCATACATGAAGCCAATTTGGCTATTGCTCAATAATTTGGCGAATTTCTTATTCAAATTCAGTATTAACGAATCTTTTGTAAACGTTTTCTTTGCATTTTAACTTTCTGTTTTCGTGTCACATTAGCTGAAATTTTAAAACGAAGATATAGGAAAGCTACCTTTTCCTCCCGGTACAGGCCGGAAGGACTTTTTGTTTTTATTTTTCTAACTTTTTATGTCACTATTTCTTATATTTCACAAATTTTCAACGCTAAATATGAAGAGGAAATATAAATGAAATGACACATATAAAAATGAAGTATAAATAAATATAAACAAAGGGAATATCAAAAACTGAATATGAATTACAAATAAGTCAAATATAAATACACGTGTGTCATTAAATTTGTAGTATACATATGGGGATATTTTTAGCACTGTCGTTATTTTTATTTTTATTTTATTTTATTTATTTTATTTTTTAACCCATCCCTGTATCATTATTTAATGTATTTTACGTTAATATACCTTGGAGATGCTTTATATGCATGCTTCTTTTCCAGCTTTGTCATCCATTTCCATGCTTTAATTTAATTTATGATTGAGAATTAATTATATACTAATTCTATTTAAATAGTTAAATACTGCTCTCTTCATGTATCTACCCCACAGCGCTTACAAACTCTTTCTCTGTTCTCTTCTAATATATTTTTTCAGAAGGAAAAATAAAAATAAGCAATAACGCGAGATTTATTACCCAAATGAGGATAGGTTCTCTCGTTAGAGAAATGTTTAATAAGTCATGTTTAAAATAACCCATGTTATGTAAATAATGCTGACTGCGTCACTCTTTTGTTTGCGTTTGATGCCTCAAGAGATAATATCTCTTTTAAGAAAATGCTCTTTTTAAATTTTATTCTAATAACTAACCTTTAATATTTGCCAGGATCATGAAATCAGAATATGATAATGCGAAAAATCTCCAAGCTACTTCATTATAAAAAAATACTAGATAACCATTTCAAGATAAGATAGGTATTAATGTTATAAAAAAAATCTAAATTTCATGTTATTGAAAATTAAAAACCTCCGATTGATAATAAATTATTTAGTTATTGTAATTAAATTCAAAAATACTGCGCTCTTTATATATTTATCCTGAAGCGCTCATAAACTCTATTCTGTTCTCTTTAAATATTCACAATTTTTGGGAGAAAAATTGGGGGGAAAATAGCGCGAGATTTATTGCCCAAATGGAATAGATTTTTTTTGCAGGTTAGTTAATTGGGCTCTTCTATTGCCCATTCTTCGGTTTAAAATCTTTAATTCCCTGGTACAATTTTTCTTTTGTTTTGTTTTTTAATAACACAGTATGTAACGTATTCCATCGGTCGCTAACTTCACTTTGGAGAGCGGTACCAAATATTCAATACAAAGGCGAGTGGACTGTAAGAGTTGATTTTAATGTATAAAAATCCAACTAATTAAGTTTAACTATAACTATTTTTTATTAACAAAAGATTTTTACAGAGCTCCCCATGGAGACTATCGTACGATGCAAACGACAAGTGGCTTTACATTTTTCGCGAAGCTATATTAGAAACCAAGATTGGAGATAACAACTTCTAAAATAAATTTTGACAAAAAAATTATAATCCTTTCTAAAAATTGGCTTAATTCTGATTTTTCAACTCTCAATTTAATTGGATTTTCTTTCTACTTCTTAAGACCTTATTTTTCATTATGAAGAAGTTTGGAAAGTGTCTTGTCAAATTACATTGACTTAACGATTTGAGAAAGAAATCGAGTAAAATTTGCACTATCGGAATAATTTCTAAATTGCTGGTAAAAATATGCTATTGGAAGCGATTTTATTTAAATTTAAGCTTTGGATTAAGATTAAAAATTGTGTACGCATTTTGTTTTCACAATTTTACCAGATACATATAAAAATATGATGTTGATAGTTGTAACTATACTTTTCTTTTCAAAGTCAAATGCATTTTACATTTTGAAAAAAAATCCTGTTGTTAATGTTTAATACTTATATGTAAACTAATAAATGTGAAATTATTTACGAAATTAAAGTACACATTTCCAAGAATGGTGAAACAAATCTATTCATCAGAAATTCTGTAGAGTATTGCAAGTTGATGATAAGAGTTTTTTTCTAGAGCTCGGAAATGTGCAGTTTAATTTTGGACATATTTTATGTTTCAAAAGCTGAATGTGTGTTAAAATATATTAATATGAAAATTAAACAGAGTATTCTTATGTATTCTTATGTTTGAAATTTAAGCAGAGTATTACATATGTGGTTAGGTTAAATATATTGTATTGTAATATATTGTTGAAACATTTTTAAAAATGTAACATAAACTTAATTATAATGGAATTAAAAAATATATATACATACTATTTATATTTGAAACATACTTTTACTTTAGAAGCAGAAAAAATAAAAATAAAAATAAAAAATAGCAGGAAAAGCACAAAGACAGCTATTATAATGTATTAATATAATACTAATGCAAGTAACAGAAAACCATTAACAGAAATACTGAAGTTTATCGAAATGTCTGATCCACGAATGAATTTAAAATTCTGCAATATTTTCGGAGTAAATATCTTTTATCTCCCTATATTTTCAAGTGAATCAATAAAAGTGACTTTTAAAAACCGTAAAAGTTTCTGCTGTTAAACAAGTTTATCTTAACTACAAATAATTTGCTATCGGAACATGCATAGATAACATCAGAAAACCTATAAATTTTTAATTGCTGTTCGATGTCGCAAATATATACCATTGCAATAAACAGAAATAAAGTTCTCCCACTTATTTCAAGTTGTAATGCGAATACAATTTTATCACAAATATTGTCGTTGAATATTTTGTGTTTTATTGGTATGCTCACATTTGAATTTGCAAAAGAAAAAAAATGAAAAAACGGTGTTTGATTTACATATTTTATTACAATTGTTTTTGTCAAAATTCGTGTTATTTAAAAAATAATAATAAAAAAAATATAAATAAACCCTTCATTACATCTTTTCTAACAAATTTTATCGAATATATTTCAAATAATTAATATAAATATTGTAATCACATGTGCAGATCTTCAACATTCGACTGAGCTTCGGTTTATCTGCAAATCAAACAAATGTCCCAGACAAACACAAAATTCCGTTTACCTTACTTACGTGGAGAAACTTTTTAAGGGTGTTGGTTAATCAGATCTCAAATTACCCTCTCTAATGATAAACATATGGATATGGAATACACTCTCGATGAGATGAGAAAAAAACGAGTGTTTTGAAAACGATTAATAAAACTGTATTATTCTTGATTGATAGTATGCAGTTCTACTTCAGATGAAATAGCAAAACAGATCAAGACTTCTTTTACAGCGAAATTCTACCCAATACGCATATCTGAAAGGAATTAGTACCCGATATTTTTTATTCATAAATAGCGTCTAAACGACAATTTCAGAACAGTTATTTTGTCTATAAATAAAACAAATTTAGGCGAATTCATTCATTACATTGACATCAGGAAATAAGCAGAAATTAATTTTACAGACAAACCTAATTCATGAACACTTTTCAACTATCTTGGAAAGTGCTAAAAATCATGACGGAGCCCGTTTCGGTCCCGAACTAAGCCTGTCTCATCTCTAAAGTTTTTTTAAAAATTTCTAAATATTTTATAGGTTATTTCAATTGTAATATTTTTGAGAATCCTGTGTATTCTTCTTAAATACTTACTTCTAAAAGACTGATATGAAAGTTAAGTGATATGATATCAATGAATGATAAGATGAAAAACAATAGTAAAAAGATGTGTTTGGGATAAGTGTTGATAAGTATGTTAATAAGTTTATAGATAAATCTACAAGAACCGTAATATAAAGGTGTCCGAAAGGTCACGTTCAACGTTTAAGAGTTTAATAGAACACAGGCCAACAAATGGTTTCTGTTTAGAAAATCAGGATTTCAATCCACTTATTCAATCATAACTGCAGGACATTTTACTACGAGAACAATAATATTAATGTTATAACGGTATTTTCACCATACTTATGTTTATTTCCATTAAATGTGAAAAGTTCTTGAAAATTGCTAGAAATGGGTGGAATTTGAACTAAACAACACTGGTCTGGAGCATAACTCACAGTACATATAGTGTAATTAGCATAATTATACTTCTCTTGATATCCTAACATACAAAAAGAAGTTATTCGGTTGAATATTTCGGTAGATATAGCTTCATCTTTTTAAGTTCAAAATGGAAATTCTTGCTCGACTTAGAGCGATATACCCTGTATTTATGATTGAATAATTTGCAAGTCTGATTTCCCGTACAAAAATCTTTGTTGCACTGGGATCTATCGTATTTAAAACCTTTTGATAGACGCAGTATACTGTGTACTGATGCGTTGTGAATAACCTACTACGAAACAATTCAGAAACAATAAAGTTCAATAAACTTTGTGATTTATAACGTTATGAAAAAATATATAAAGAGACGAAGATCATTTTATTTTAAGTTACATATATACTTCAAGATTTATTGTGTGATATAAAAACTGCCATTGATTATTTACTACTTAATTCTATATAACTGAACTTTCTCACTCATTTTCGCATTATTGCGATTTGCAAAAGGACAAATATTTCATAATGATAGCATCATTAAGGCCTTGAGTTCAATAACCGTTTGTGATAAAAATAATGTCAGCGCTATTTTAGCTTCCTGGCTGGAAATATGATACTCTCATTATTAAAAATATAATGGGATGTTATAATATATATTATTGTAGCCATATATCATGATCGAATAAATGAAATTTCGCCTTCATTTTTGCTAGTAAAATATATCCATATGTAAAAAGTAAATTTCTGAATTATCTTTTCATAGCGTGAAATATGTATCAAATAAAAAAAGAAAACAAATTTAAAAAATATATTAAAATATAGAGAGACAAATTAATTGTTCTAGAAACTCAACGTTTGGATATTAAAATAATCTAGTACATTTATTAGTCTACTACCACGATTATTTGGCAAATAATTAAAGCAATTTCGGACCAATTCAATCATTGATTAAGAAGGTCACAATCAGAAATTAGTAGAACCTCGTAGAAGAAACTGTTATTAGAAACTGTTTTTTCCAGCTTGTATTATCGCTGAAGGACTGAATTTTCAATATGAAATTTATTTTATTCTAATAATATTCACCCTTTAAAATGCATAATCTAAAATTGAAAATTACTTAATCTGAGTGCTGAACCGTACAGAAAATACGATCAACCTGTAAAGACACACAGTACGATGTTGAATTTGAACCTTTCAAAACGTCAAATTATTCTTTTCCGATGTACGCTGTGATAATTAATAACATAATTTTAATTAGTCTTTAATTAGTCTAAGTATATCCAATAAGTTTATGTTTCTATTGTGTATTGTGATGGTTCAAGAAGGTGATAAAAAAAGGCTTACAAATTATAAACGTATCTACAGTCTATTACGATCGCCTTGAGCGGTTATACGAAAGGCAGAGAACACTTCTGGAAAAATTAAATGGTTCAAAAGAGATCATGAAGGCTGCTATTACAAGATTAGAACAAATCTTGACGGAAACGTGTAACAAAGCCACAAATGTGAGCCAACTAGAAGTCAAATTCAAAAAGAGACTGAGAACATCCAAATTAAATTGGGACAACTAAGTGACCAATATTATGATATCCAGAATATTAAAAACTCTTTATTTTCAAGAAAGTGAAGCGGACATTGATAGTGAAAATGAACGGGTGAAAAAAATTGAGGGAAACCTGAAACTTTTATTAACCTAATTTAACAATATAAAGATATATTTATATCTTAAAATGAGTTAATGTCTGTATTTCATAAATAAAAAACATCTGAACACATTAACAATTTTTATATAAGCAGATATTATATAGCTAGACATTAAAAACATGAGTTATTAGAAAATGACGAACAGTTTTCATAAAAACCTTTAATACATAATAACGTTTTCGTCTCCGGTTTGGAGCGTCCTCAGTTGTAAATGTAAACACCTCTGAGCTGGCGATTATTAGATATATGGAGATTTAGCGATATCCTTTGTTATGCCTTTTTTTCCCTTTATTTGTTTATCCTGCAATTTCTCTCCCTTTATTTCTTCTTCTCCCTCCCTTTTTTCCTTTTTTCTTCAGTTTTTCCTCTTCTTGCTCGTTCACCATTCTCCTCCAACGGGGGTCAATAATGGATTGTGCCATATTATTGCAAACATCTGGTGTTGAAAAATTAATTTCCAAGGCCTCTCTTAATAATAAATTATGCACATTTTCATAGTTTGCTATTTTCTCTAATGTGATGTTTTCAAGTTTTATTGCGGTCTTCCAAGTCTTTATTCGATATTTAGTCTTTATAACTATCGCTATAATGTCTGCTTATATAAAAATTGGTAATATATAGAGATTTTTTAAAATTTATAATCTAATTTAATTTTGAATTAAAAGCAATGAAACTTTTAGTGAATTAAAACAAAAAGTTTGTCTACCGGAAATTCAACTATCTGCATTTGAAGGTGCATATTGTGGTTTCACTAATTTTAAAAATGGATTTACAAATTTCATTGTTAATAATGATCTATTATATATTTCTCTAAGTCTATTTTATTGGAATTCCTTTTTAGAAGACAAAGTTAAACGTTTAGGGTCAGTAGATGACGATTTCGGTCCTGTATTTCATGCATTGATTCACAGATATGAAAACAAACAACAAAAAACAAGTCTATTATCACATTTCCTGAGTTGTAAATTATGAAAACAATCAGCATGAATCTCCTGAAGAGTTACGTTGTTTTATTGATTATATCTATAAAAATATTAGGACCTTAAACGATACTTTATGAAAAACAAATGTCGGAAATTGTATTAATAATTCTAATTCTGCAAAAGGTATATAGAGAATCTCAGAAGAATTGAAATTATCTTTAGAAATAACAAATATTCCTACTTTTGATTACTTAATATCATTTACGGTAAAGATATGCGTTATGCTGCAAAGTGTAGCAGTTATATTCTGCCGACTTCAATTAAATTGCAAATGTTTTAAAAATCAATTAATTAGTAATTAAATCAAGTTCGTTCGTTGTTAGCTCTAATAAAAATACCAACGTTAAACCATGTATTTTATGCGAGCTAATTCGCCCGCTATTTAGAAGCCTTACTTTTCAAAATATAAGTGCTTATATCAAAAAAGATTTTGTAAATAAAAATAAATCACGTAATAATTGCTTGCGATTACTTACGTGTCAGTGGAATTCAGCGATAATTCGTACAGCTCAGTCTTGTGTGAAGTAAATAATCTACCAGAGATGAAGTCAATGATTGAAAATAAATCCTTGAAAGATGAACAACTGATTACTTCTGATTCACAAATCAAGTAAAGGTCTTTTAGCTAATGACGGAGAGAATTGCGTATTATTAAAAACTACTATAATTTTGATAAAGGAATCAAATTAAAATAAAATTAGATTACGCAGTATTTTAGATCCCGAGTCATGCATAAATGTGTTAAGTAAGAGCGCAAGTTGGAAATGCAGTCGAAAATTGAAACCTTCAAAAGGAATGAACGGATCCAATCAACAGTTTAAACACATTTAAACATTTTCAAGAAATTTAAAGTTTTTAGTTCTCTCAAAAATTACAAATTCGTTGCGAAATATTTCATATTTGTCACTCCCTAATTATATAGAATTAACAGATAGCGATGTTCATGTCCCTGTACAATAAGATGCATAAATTGATAGTTTTTTTTTTTTAATTTTTTAAAGGGCGAATAAAATCGTCCAGTAAATGGAAAATGTATTCTATAAAATACAGAATTCGGATATTTACTTATGGGTTTTCTTCCACGAGTTAATAAATAACCGTATTCCTTATTTATTGTATGAAACTATTTTATAAAAAACACTTATGATTTTTAAAAATATATATAATCCTTATCTGGAAACAATTAAGAATTTATTAAGCGTGCAGAAGACCTATTTTGCAAGAAATATTTTAAAAGCACGTATAAACGTATACGTGATTAAAAAAAACATTGGGTAAACTTTAATGGGTGCTACAGTACAGTAGAGTGGTATTTTTGGTAGAGTATATACCACAAAAAAACAATTTTCATTTAGGAAAATAGGGCTATAATCCATTTAATCACTCAAAAATACAGGATGTTTCATTATAATCCGAACACAATTTTTTTTGTATAATTCTAACAAAAATAAAGACATTTTCAACAGACTTACCTTGCTATGTGAGAAATGTATTCATTATAACAAAAATGTCGGAAGAACACAGTAATTTGGTAAGTGACATTGTATGTGATGTGAACTATATTATGACATATGTCGCGTCTAGTTTAGATGCGGATGGTGGCCACTTCCATAACTTTTTGTAATATTGTTACTTTCTACACAAATGAAAGTCAGTCTTCCGCAAATGTTTTTAAAATATCTTCATTATCGTTAAAATTATCAACAAAAATGCGTGCTTTGATTGATGTGAGAAACTGTTTGTTTTAGACTGAATGAATATATAGATTGTGATCCTAATTTCTTCTGAAAAATCTTTCGTTGTATATTCTGTACCATCCGTTAAAGTTTGTCGAATTTTTTTAATCGCACTGTATAACACACTTTAAGCAATATTACGTTTGTTACCAAAAGCTGAAATAATGTTGTTCTACTTTATTCCTTCAACATTACCTAACACTTTTCTTTTCGATTTCTATTGGAAACCATTTTCCCCTGATGCAACTACACACGTATGCATGTATCTCTGTGTAACTTGTTAAGATTGTTTATTCCCTGACACTAACGTGAACTGTGACCTATTAATACCGTTAAAGGCGAAATTACCACCCATTTATACATCTTACATCACGTTTCATTTAGACTTGTATTGAGAATCTTTTCACCTAGTTGGAATTACTTCTCATATGTCTATAAATTAGTTGACTGTTCCACAAGATTGTTTCATTGACTGGTATTAATGTGAATGCGTATTTTTTTATTTTTTTATTTCCACGAGCTGCGAATGTATATTGTTTTTTATTGTCAACTTTCATCTATGATCTTTGCTTGAATGAAATCAAAATCACTTTACAGAATGAGGTAATAAATTGCTATTTGAACTGTTTATTATTATATTTTATGAAAATTGTTTGTAAAATAATAAATGCAATACTTTAAAGAATTAACAACATTTACCACGGCAAATTAATATTTTTTTAGCGGATCTTTTTTTTTTTTTTTTTTTTTTTTTTTTTTTTTTTTTTTTTTTTTTTTCAAAAACGTGCATTTTCAAAATTTTCTGGAAAAAAAATCAAATAACAGATAAAAATGGTTTTATATTGCTTTGTATTTATCTAACATGAACTTGTTAAGATTGTTTATTCTCTGACACTAACGTGAATTGTGACCTATGAATACTGTTGTAGACGAAATTACCATCCATTTATGCATTTTAAATCACGTTTCTTTTAGAATTGTATTGGGAAACTTTTCACCTTTTCACTGAAATTACTTCCCACACTGTTAAAAATTTGCAGCAAACTGTCCAGTCATTTGACCGTTTGTATAGAAAACGGTTACATAACCATAATTTAACTTTATTCCGACCATGTGATTGCCCATATTATGTTCAAAATGTAGTTAAATTACGGTTATGTGATCGTTTTTTAAAAAAAAAAACGGTCGAATGACTGGATAGTTTGCTGCAATTTTTTAACAGTACATATGTCTATAAATTAGTTGAATGTTCCATAAGATTGATTTTTGTTTTATATTTATTTCCCCGAACTGCGAAAGTATTTTGTTTTTTGTTGTTAACTCTCGTAAATGATCTTTACTTGAGTGAAATCAAAATCAGTTTACAGAACGAGGTAATAAATTGATATTTGAACTGCTTATTATTATATTTTAAGAAGATTATTCGAAAAGTAGTAAATGCAATACTTTAAAGTGTTAACAACATTTACTACGGCGGATTAATATTTTTTAATCGAATCATTTTTTGCAAAAACATACATTTTCAGTGCTACATTTTCTGAAAACAAAAATCAAATTTAGGATAAAAAATGTTTTATATTGCTTTACAATTATCTAACATCATATTAGCATTTTTTTTCAAATTTGTGAAATATATATTTTTTAATTGAATGTTTAGATTAAGGGTTCGTAATCATGATGACCACGGTAATGATGTCGCACGGAGTGGTATTTAGTCCCAAAACATGGTCAAAAAGGATTTTTTTTAAATCGGTTGCCTACCCTGTATTTTATTCCTCAAAAATTTAAGTAGTTACTGCATCCATAGGCGAAACTTGCAAGGGGCTAGCGCGACACAGTCAGTGCAAAGTTGCAGTTCGCTTACAGTGGTCCTGTGATTTTTCGATGCGCTCAGATTTTAGTGTTTTAAAATCTCTTGTAATTTTGTGTCTAAACAAATTAGTAGTTGTTGTGATGGATTATTCTGAACCAGGTATGTACTTTATACACACTAAATTTACCTAATGAATATCCAGCGGATTTTCGTCTGAATGATCGACAACTTAGGTGTGATTAATAGTGGCATAAATAATTATTTATAATATTTAGAAAGGATTTTGTTATATTTCTAAACATATCTAAGCAATGAAAACTATTGTGTAATATGCAGTACTTAGTATACAAGACAGTTATAAAAAAATTCAGCCGCCGAAATCACCCCTCTATTTTTAACGAATTTAATTGTTGGTTCATACAATTTTTTATATAAATTACTGAAATTTAGTTTTTTATTTATTTTGGAAATAGGGCCTTCTGGATTGAGGTCTATGACTCGAAATGAATTGTATACCATCATGCAACGCGCAAGTGAGTCAACAATTGGTAGAAAGCCACAATTTATGGAGCAAAAAATATTAAGAAATTATTCTGAAGGTGATCCAAGAATAGTTGAGATGAAGCAAAATTTCTCCGTTATTAAAAATCAGTTCAAACTACAACGGTTTGCTACTCATAAAACGAGGACAAGATTCGGAGATAAAAATACGGATACAAAATTAATACAGAAGAATTTGCAATATATTGCTAAGAAACGGCTGAACTGCATGTGTCGCTGTATGGTATTTATCCCATGTCCCCTACAATGCACAAGCTACTTTGTCATGGAGCAGACGTTATAAAAGATGCTATTCTGCCAATAGGCCAACTATCTGAAGAGACTGTAGGACCTCACAATAAACATATTGGTCATTTAGATTAAACTACAGAAGAAAGCTTTCGCGAGTGACTTGCAAAATGGATGTCCTGAATAGGTTTCTTTTAACTTCTGACCCAATAATAACTGGCATGACATGCAACACAAACAAGAAAAGAAAGCCCTTATATTCTGAAGTTTTACATTTTTTATCAGAAAGTGATATTACAAATGTTAATATTCTTAAAAACAGTAATACAAGGTGGCTACTAAATGCTGTTACACTCCAAAAAATAAGAATTAATTTTAACCGTTTGGTAAAACATTTTATTTCTCTATTTCAGCGTTTGGCAATTTTCTATTATTGCAGATATTTTTTGTATAAAGCAAATATTTCTAATTAAAATGGAAGCCAAAAGAATGACAATTAAATTGCTCTTTGATCGCACATTTTGTGCAGGTAAAATCTTTAAGCAATTAAAATGCCTTGGTTTTTATAGAAACTTTATATATAGAACTATACATCGATTATTGGATACTACTAGCTGTAAAGATCGATTAGGTCTCGTAATCCAAGCTCAGTTTGCACAAAAGAGCGCAGCAAAAGAATTTGTGAAAAGATATGAAGAAACTCGCAACGTTCAGAAAATAAAATGGCTGCAGAAGAGAACGTGAGTCGCAGAACTATGCAAGTTATTATAAATGAAGACCTGGGTTTTCGCCGTTATCGCAAAAGAAAAATTGAAGGATTTTAAAACACAAATTGCACAAATTGTGCTTATTAGTTGCTAAAATCAGTGTAAAAATTGTTTTAAACTCATAAAAGAGCTAAAATCCTACATGTTTCGGCTTTAAACTTAAAGCCATCATCGGGGAAGAGGAACAACACAAACGACTACTGATCTTTTAATTTTCGACACGAGAAAATTGAAATCAACAGTATGGAAAAATTTAAATAAAATAAGCGGGCGCTCTCTGTTGCCAAAGAGCGAAAAACAAAACAATGAATTAACAAGGGGTTAAAAATGTATCCCACAAACTAGGTATGTTGAAAGAAAAATTATCATTACAAATACAATCTTTTCTAATTTTAATTTCCAATGATTCCCTAATGGCGGCTTTAAATGGGTTATTGAACCTATGGATAATTCTTGCTTTATCGAAATTAATTACAGTATCATTATTTTTAGCGTAAAACCGGGAGAGTGCAGTGGATAACTTTCCAAATTTTATGTCGTTTTTATGCTCTTTTAACCTTTCCAAAAACTTTCTTTTAGTCATACCAATGTAAAAAATTATACTATTATTATTTAAGCTAATGGGGATTTCATAAACACCTGCGAATTGATCAGGGGGGATAGGATCTAATTTACATGAAACTAAGTCAACCAATTTTCTGGGAGGGACAGCAATAAGATGGATATTGTATTTACGGAGGGCCCTTTTAATCCTTTCAAATATAATAGGTATATATTGGAATTTACGATAGTTTGGTTTATTATTGCTAGGGACAGGATGCTGAATTAAATGGCCATTGAATTTTTCTATAATTTTCTGTACGTGATGAGCGGGGAAACCATGGTCAATGGCGATATCTCTGATAAAATTAAGTTCATCTTGGATGAATTCACTTGAACAAACCAGAAAAGCACGCTTGATGAATGAATTGAAGGCAGCAATCTTATAAGTGAAAGTTGTAGAGGCATTAAATGGGATTATTGTGTTACTTCTCATCGGTTTACGATAGACTTTACGTTTTAGGTTGTTGTCATCTTTAATTAATTGAATATCCAGGAACAGCAGTGATGAATTTTCTTCTATTTCCAACGTAAACTTAATATTTTCATCTATTTCGTTTATTTTTGAGAGGAAAGATAGGAGTTCTTGCTTTCCATGATTCCATGTGATAAAGATATCGTCCACGTATCTTAGCCAAACTTCTGGTGTTAAATTCAAACTTTTAAAAATAAATTCCTCCATCGGTCTAAGTTTTATTTTACGGAGGAATTTATTTTTAAAAGTTTGAATTTAACACCAGAAGTTTGGCTAAGATACGTGGACGATATCTTTATCACATGGAATCATGGAAAGCAAGAACTCCTATCTTTCCTCTCAAAAATAAACGAAATAGATGAAAATATTAAGTTTACGTTGGAAATAGAAGAAAATTCATCACTGCCGTTCCTGGATATTCAATTAATTAAAGATGACAACAACCTAAAACGTAAAGTCTATAGTAAACCGATGAGAAGTAACACAATAATCCCATTTAATGCCTCTACAACTTTCACTTATAAGATTGCTGCCTTCAATTCATTCATCAAGCGTGCTTTTCTGGTTTGTTCAAGTGAATTCATCCAAGATGAACTTAATTTTATCAGAGATATCGCCATTGACCATGGTTTCCCCGCTCATCACGTACAGAAAATTATAGAAAAATTCAATGGCCATTTAATTCAGCATCCTGTCCCTAGCAATAATAAACCAAACTATCGTAAATTCCAATATATACTTATTATATTTGAAAGGATTAAAAGGGCCCTCCGTAAATACAATATCCATCTTATTGCTGTCCCTCCCAGAAAATTGGTTGACTTAGTTTCATGTAAATTAGATCCTATCCCCCCTGATCAATTCGCAGGTGTTTATGAAATCCCCATTAGCTTAAATAATAATAGTATAATTTTTTACATTGGTATGACTAAAAGAAAGTTTTTGGAAAGGTTAAAAGAGCATAAAAACGACATAAAATTTGGAAAGTTATCCACTGCACTCTCCCGGTTTTACGCTAAAAATAATGATACTGTAATTAATTTCGATAAAGCAAGAATTATCCATAGGTTCAATAACCCATTTAAAGCCGCCATTAGGGAATCATTGGAAATTAAAATTAGAAAAGATTGTATTTGTAATGATAATTTTTCTTTCAACATACCTAGTTTGTGGGATACATTTTTAACCCCTTGTTAATTCATTGTTTTGTTTTTCGCTCTTTGGCAACAGAGAGCGCCCGCTTATTTTATTTAAATTTTTCCATACTGTTGATTTCAATTTTCTCGTGTCGAAAATTAAAAGATCAGTAGTCGTTTGTGTTGTTCCTCTTCCCCGATGATGGCTTTAAGTTTAAAGCCGAAACATGTAGGATTTTAGCTCTTTTATGAGTTTAAAACAATTTTTACACTGATTTTAGCAACTAATAAGCACAATTTGTGCAATTTGTGTTTTAAAATACTAGTTAACAGTGTAGTGTCCAAATGGATTCAATTGTGAAAAATTGAAGGTTTGACTACTGCAGAAAGAATAAGAAGAACACAATGATACAAGAAAATGCTGAAGCGGCATGGTAAAAAAGTATTGACAGAATAATATTTTCTGATGCGAAGCTATTTTGCAATGAACAGTGTTATAATCCTAAAAGTGATGTCGTATATTTAGCACTCTTCGAGGATGTACCTGAAAACCTTCAATCTCTTAAACGCTTTCAGAACAAGAATTCTGTTATGGTTTGGGCAGCAGTGTCAAATAATGGAAAAATTGCCTTTAGAATTCATCGATAAAGGGATAAAAATCAATGCAGAATATTACAAACAGGACTAATTAGCTACACATTTATTGCCACATGCTGACAGATTGTTGTCCTTTAAATTATTGCATCTGGTGGATTTTAGAGACTAAATAGTAACCAACACAGAAGTTTGGACTCTCTCAAAGCTTCCATATTGCGTGAATGGGGCCGATTATCTCTTAAAATGATTCGTGCCGCAGTCGGATAAAGCCATAAGAGCTTATCTTTGGTAATCGATAAAGATGGCGGTCGATTCGAGTAAACATTTTTACAGGTAAACTCTCATCTCTGATGTTCATCATATTAGTGTATATGATGATAGTGTTCATCATTTTATATTATATATTTGTAAAATTAAATGACTAAATATTTGTAACAGTATTTAGTAGACACCCTGTAGTGATGAAACGGAGGAATAAATGCTTTGATTTGTAAATAAGACTTTGTTTTACCATTTTTACTCTACAATTCAAATAAAAACGTAGTTATGTAGCTTTTAGAGGTATAAAATTATTTTGGCCAGGTTTTGGGACTAAATATCACACTGTGCGACGGTTAAATGCACCAAAAATGCAGTCAAAATTGAGTGTGCGTATTAAAAATTTCAGAGTTGGGCCATAGTTTACAATTAAATGGCTATTTTTCTTTTTCTCTCTCCCAATTTGTCGTTTAAAGTGTAAATAGTTTATATATATATATATATATATATATATATATGTATTACACTGGATGTAGATTATTTAATCCTTGAAAAAAATTCATCAGTCGTTTCAGCCTTTATCTCTGTGTTTCTATAGTCAGTTAATTTGAAAAAGGATATAAATCTTTTGTATATATCATTTGTATTATAATCTTTGTATATACTTATCATTTGTGTTATCTTTATAATCTTAAAAAAAAATTCTCCAAAAATTGTCACATACTAAAGGCTAATATTTTCAACATTGTTTAACATGTTGGTTACTATGTAACGATTTTACTCGGAAATCGCAAAAAAAAAAAAAACATTTTTACGGTGTGCATTTACTCTCATATATTTGTGTAACTTGATAAATTAGTTTCTGTCTTTGACATTAAACATAGATGTGACCTATTAATACAGTAGAAAGCCCGCAGAATAATCTTCTGAAAAGACCATTTCTGACGTCGTGTTTTAAGGTTCATTAGACGTTTCCTTCGATAATGGAAATATATTTTTTGTGGATTTGGGGAAAATTCCAAAGTTGTTTTTAGTTAGCCCCGAACCCCAAAATCTGAAACGAATCACATTTTGTCTCTTTTAGCTTAAAACATACTAGAGATTAGAGCTAAATAAAAGGACGCAAAACGCATGTAAATATGACAATCCGATAATATATATACACTATATTGCCAAAGGTGATCGGTCACTTGCGATTTTAGATGTTTTGTTAACTATCTAGAAAAATACATGAGGAATTAACCTGAAACTGCAGGTGTGTAAACAGTATAGTATATGTTATATATTTTCGCGAAGATTTTTTCACGAAACCCTATAGGGGACTGTCAACAAATTGAAAAAGAACGAATATCTTTTGGAAAACGCTGTAAAAACTAATGTAGCAAATGCGTTCAAACTCGAGATTGTTAATAAGTGGCTTATTGTAATATACTGTGTTCATTTTTATGAGGATAGCATGTATACTCGTAGAGAAATTAAGGTTTTTATAAAAATAGTCTCAAATTTCGCCTAGTTTTTTTGCTTATAATTTGCAGAGTTCTTAATATTAAAAAAAAGTTATTTTCAGAAAATATGACAAACAACATTGTACATAATACTCTGCAATCACAATTAAAAAGTAATAAAAATTGGATGAAAAATGAGCAGGTTTACTAAAAACTGTTTCACTGCGCATGCGCGAATGCAATCAAAATATAATATGCATAATGCATTAGCTAAGTATATAGAGCAACTTTTGTGAAAGTCTCAAAATCATAGCTTGAAAATTCTGAAAATTATCGTCGATAGAATAAGCTCGAAATCCGTTGTTCACAAAAGGAAGCAAAAATATGAGGGGTTGTATCCAAATATAGTAGTACGTGCAATACTGTGTACGCTATCTTGGCACTAATCAACAGGTATTTGATACAACCCCTCATCTTTTTGCTTCTTTTTGGGAACAACGGATTTCGAGCCTATTCTATCGACGATAATTTTCAGAATTTTCATGCTATGATTTTGAGACTTTCACAAAAGTTGCTCTATACACTCTAAAAAAAAGCCGTGAAAATACAAGAGATTTTCCGTAAAATCTCACGAAGGAGTTTCATTTTTCCAAAACAACAGTATAATTTCCGTAAATGACATTAGTTCCGTAAAGGAGATTTCAAATCCGTAAATATGCAGAAAGTTTCCGTACATTTAATGGATTTTGTCCGTATTTCTTTCAAAACTGTACAATGTCCATATTTTTTCCAAAACAGTGCAATTTCCGTAAATAACTTTTAGAGTTTTGCGTACAGAAATCGCCTAGTTTGAAATGGAAATTAAGATTGTTGTAATTCCTAGAGTTCTTCAAGGATCCAGGCCTGACCCGGCTCGACATGCTGGCCCATTCTAACCGGGGCCGTCTCTGGACAATAATTTTTTGTGAAAATAATAGTAATATTTATATTTTTTAACGAAATATTTATAAATTGATTTTGTTTGTATAAGTTACAGAAAAAAAAATATTTTTTAATATATATATATATATATTTTTTTTTTTTTTTTTGATAGTGCTTCAAAATTAGAACTCTTTTTTTCACTAATTTTTTTTTAATTTTATTTTAACTTTTATAACGTGAGGCAATATTGGGTTATTTAAATGTTTCATCACATAATATCTCTGCAAGTTATCGCTAAGTAAATTGTACTAAACGAAACTGATTTGGCTTATAAATTTATGAATTAAATTAAAATTTATTATTTTATAAATTATAACTTTTCAACGTTTATAATTTTTTCCTTAAATTTATAAAAATAGTTCATATTTTTTCTTTACTTTTATAAAAATGAAGTTTATAATTTTATTAACTTTATAATTTATTTCTTTAGCTTATAATTTTATAAATTAAACTAAATTACACTAGATTATTTTTTAACACAATTATTTCAAATTGGCAAAATAATCATACAAGTTGTAAATTTCCAACTGGACGAAAAATGTCCGGGCCAGGATTCGAACCTGGGATCGCTTGGCTGAAGCCGCCACGCTCTACCACTGAGCTATCCCGGTCGAATCTGGAGGGCATAATTCATCCAGTTGCCCTCCAGATTCGACCGGGATAGCTCAGTGGTAGAACGTGGCGGCTTCAGCCAAGCGATCCCAGGTTCGAATCCTGGCCCGGACATTTTTCGTCCAGTTGGAAATTTACAACTTGTATAAACTAAATTAATT
Source organism: Maratus michaelseni (assembly GCA_963931845.1). Lineage (NCBI taxonomy): Eukaryota > Metazoa > Arthropoda > Arachnida > Araneae > Salticidae > Maratus > Maratus michaelseni. The sequence continues at coordinate 406,637,400 of OZ007592.1, forward strand.
TAAACTAAATCAATAAGTCCAAATTTAAATCTTACCTAATCACAATATCATTAATTTCGAAATTGTCTTTAAGAATCAATTTTTTGTTTTAATATTATTAAAACTATTCAGTTTGACAGAACCGTACACAAAAGTTCTCAGCATAGCTCAAATATAATAATTTAATTTATTATAAAAATGTTTATTTACATAAGTTTTTTAAAATAAGAGATAACGAAAAGTTTTTTATTAGCATGTAATAAATACGTCTCCTTCAGATAATTATTATTTTTATTGGAATTGATAAATAGATCATCAGACAAATAATTTTAAAAAGTATATGTTCTAAAAATGAAAATGTTGTACTATTACAAAAGGATGCAATCATACAATGACTCTTAATACAATTTTACGCATATAATACATAATAAGTTAAAATTTATCTCTTATAAAGCAGCAAATAATAAAGCAAAATATTGAAAAATATTAAAAGAAAATATTAAAAACATTGGAACCAAAAAAAAAAAAAATCCATGGAACGTTAAAGTTTTTGCATCATAAAAAGCGGCTGAAGTAAGTAGCAACGCTTGAAGAAGATGAATATCTAATCATAGCGTAGGGTTAGAACCGCCGATTCAGTAAGCGAAAGGTTGCGGGTTCGGTCCTCATCGAGGGAAGGGTTGGTTGTTTACACAAGACTCACTCAGAAATGAGAGGGGAAAAAAAAAGCAGTATATCTGTCCTTTATAAGGTTGTTCTTGAGAAGAATTTTTTTTTGTCCTATAATGTTTATTTTAACATTATAAAAATTTCTAAAAAATACGGAAGATATATGTTAAAAAACGGAAATTTAAAAACGGATATTTCAGAAATCACGGAAAATTTCTTGGAATTTACGGATTTTTTTTTCCATTAAAAACGGAAATAGTACTGGCGTCTCGATTGCCAGGACAATTTCCGTTTTTTGCAGGAAATTTTTTTACAGTGTATACTTAGCTAATACATTATGCATATTATATTTTGATTGCATTCGCGCATGCGCAGTGAAACATTTTTTAGTAAACCTGCTCAGTTTTCATCCAATTTTTATTATTTTTTAATTCTGATTACAGAGTATTATGTACAATGTTGTTTGTCATATTTTCTGAAAAGAACTTTTTTTATATTAAGAACTCTGCAAATTATAAGGAAAAAACTAGGCGAAATTTGGGACTGTTTGCATAAAAACCTTAATTTCTCTACGAGTATACATGCTATCCTCATAAAGATGAACACAGTATATTACAATAAGCCACTTATTAATAATCTCGAGTTTGAACGCCTTTGCTACATTACTTTTTACAGGGTTATCCAAAAGATATTCGTTCATTTTCAATTTGTTGACAGTCCCCTATGGGGTTTCGTGAAAAAAATCTTCGCGGAAATATATAACCTATACTATACTGTTTACACACTTGCAGTTTCAGGTTAATTCCTTATGTATTTTTCTAGATAGTTAAGAAAACGTCTAAAATCGCAAGTGACCGGTTACCTTTGGCAATATAGTGTATATATATATATATATATATTATCAACAACAACTGTTTTCAATCCACTGTTGGATGTAGGTCTCTCCCAGATTTTTCCATTAGTGCCTGTCTAGTGCTTTAGTCATCCAGTTAACAACGGCCACTTTTCTTATTTCGTCACTCCATCTTACTTGAGGTCGTCTTCTTGGTCGTTTTACATCTCTGGAATACTACTGTAGGGTGTTTCTGCTCCATCTATTGTCTTGTCTTCTTGTAATGAGCCCAGCCTATTTCCATTTAAGCCGTTTAATTCTCCCAATGATGTCAAAAACTTTCGTCTGACTTCTTATCCAAGTTATTCTCTTTCTGCCTCTTCTGCTTACGTCTAGCATACGTCTTCCCATACATCGCTGTGTTGTTTGTAATCTTTGTACCATCCGTTTTGTTAGCGTCTATGTTTCTGCTCAATAAGTTAATGCAGACAAAACACATTGGTTAAACACCATTCTTTTCAAACAAAGAGGCATGTTACTCTTCAGAATGGTATTGTTCTTCCCAAAAGCGCGCCATCCATTTCTTATTCTTCTATTGATTTCATTCATGATTATCATAGAAATAATTATATATATATATATATATATATATATATATATAATTCATTATATTTTGTAATGTTTGTTGTTAACGCGTCTTCGTCCTCCTAGATTTAGATGCATTTATCTGAGAAAATATATTTTCAAAATTAATCATATATAAACGGATAAATCTAAATTTCCATGAAAGCTATAGTTATGATTATTTCTACAAAGTTTAACAATTGTAATTTTTTTAAAATGTCGCTGATACATTTATTTTTGCGAGATTACTTTGTACATGTGTTGGTCGCAGTAAAATGTATAAAATACTTTTTTTTTAAAGTATTAATTTAAAAAATAAATATTGTTTTGTAAATGTGTGGAGGAAAATTAAAATCTATACGTTTCTGTACTCAAAAATGAAAAAAAAAAACTTTCCAGAAAATTAGGAGATATATCAAAAAAATACTGTAGTTCAGTTTCCTCCAGACGCAAAAGTTCCAAAGTACAAATACCATTGTACGAGTATATTACTTGAACTCTCATTAGTGCGAACTTTCACGGGCCACCATCTTTCGTGTACTAACCGAAGTCGTTAAACGATGTAATCATTTGAATGGTGCAACACTAAGGCCTTTGGTTTTTGAATTCAGTTGTTTGCAGATATTAAATAGATTACAAAATGCATGCAAAGAAAAACAACTTTTACTTTATTTTTTTTTAAAGATAAAAGCAAGTTGATGACAATTCGATAAGAGAATTGATTATTGAAAACAAACAAAATATACAAAGAAATTGTGTTACTTCCATAATTTAACATTATTTAAAGGAATCTGTCACTTTTTTGAGATAGTTGAACAAATGATCCTTTTACGAGATGACTTCCTAATTTTGCGACCCACTCGAAAATCTGGTCTGTTACATCACATAATTATGGGCAATATAGACAAACAGCTGACAGTATTGTGTTAATTTTCTGACTTATCAGCAGTGGAATGTTTTCTTTATAATCTTCATTGTCACTGACAATTTCATGATCTGTCAATAACAACAGTTATACCAAATTTTGTTTTGAAGACATATATATATATATATAAGCAGTAACCATCATATCATAAACAAAACAGCCATATATTCGTGTGAACAGCACCAGAAGCTGCATATTAAAGCACACAAATTCAATATAATCCAGCAAAAACATGATTTTGGACAGAACTAGCACCGCCCCCCTCACCAGAAACAACACAACACAAGAAAACACAGTAGAAAATATATGTAAAAATAAACAGAAACAGAAACAAGCTGCGGCCTCATCAGCAGTGGGTAAATTCAAAGGCAGCCAACCATCCGAACCAAAAATTAACAATTAGTGGCAGTGGGTTTCTGGTTTTCGGATGCTTGGCTGCCTTTGAATTTACCCACTGCTGATGAGGCCGCAGCTTGTTTCTGTTTCTGTTTATTTTTACATATATTTTCTACTGTGTTTTCTTGTGTTGTCTTGTTTCTGGAGAGGGGGGTGGTTCTAGTTCAGGACAAAATCATGTTTTTGCTGCTGCATTATATATATATATATATATATATATATATATATATATATATATATATATATATATATTTCTCGTCGATCACTTTGCAAAACAATTGCCGGCGTTAACAGAAGAGTAGTACGCATTAGACGATGTCTTTGTATTAATTGTAACTAGAAAATAATAGGAAAAATGAGATTGTTCCTCTTTAACTAGAGATACTTCTTAAGTGGAGGCGCATTAACGACAGTCCATTATAATATCGATTAAAACCATAATTATTGTGTTTAAGAATCTTGCAGCATACTAATGTTAATCACACTTGTTCGTATCAAATATATAGAATACTTGCACGTATTTCTGAGTTCTTTTAAAATTGAAACTATATTATAAACAATTTATACATCTGTGTTTTCTGCCCAGGACAGTGACAAATGGGACGTGAAAATCTGACTAAATTATATGAGTATATAATACTATCAAATTCATTTTGTAAGAAAATAGAAAATTTACAAATTTGTAATTTTTTTTCTCTATGAAATAAATCCATCTCTCAGTCTTTTGTATTTAAGGTCAATGTCTATTTTTTGTTTGCACAATTTCATAAAATAATGTTCGTTTGAATACTTATTGTTAATCATAAGATACATCTAAAAAAAGGCAATATTTTTTAATGAAAATATACTTAATATTCTCAGTCCTGACAGAAATGCAAAACGGGAAACGAAAATGGGAAGAAAGTAATGTGAAGTCACTTTTAAAAAGCTTTAGGGTACTTCTAAAATTAGATAGTTTCCTCATTGTCAAACACAAGTTTCAATATTCATATTCTTTAAGACTTTTGTGCATAGAAAATAATCGAGAATGCATAACATGTGTAACATAGCCTGGAGCTAGTACTTCTCAAATATGACATCTCAAGTATTCGTAACATTTATTTTAAAAATATAAGATTCATATAACCAATTAAAATCTGTTCTGCAGAAAACAAATTTTTTAATTCTATTGTGCACAAAGAATAATATATAAAAAAATTTTAATTGCTTAATCGTAATTAAATGATCATATTAATTTATAATTCTAAAGTTTGTTGTTCGAAATTTTGAAAAACTATGTAAAATATGAAACAAAGCATTGGCTATTTCAACAAAATAATTTATTCTATACGTTGTTGAAACTCACTGAAAAAAAAAATAAATAAGATTAATGCACGAATTTTCTATACTTTTAAATGTACACGTGATAAAGTGTTTCGTTAAATTGTAATTGGGTTGCTTTATTACATGCATAATTAAAATCGCAAAATGTGCATACAAAAGTGTATTAAACTTTTCCAAAATAAGCACAATGATTATGCGCTTATTTAATTTCATGCATTTCTCTTTTTTACACATTGTAAAACATGTTGTAATGTATGTACAAAAAAGAAAGGAAAGTCATCAGAAAAGAAAGAGAGAGAGAGAGAGAACACATCTTACATGTTAATCATCAAATAATTCCATAGAGATGCGAGGGACACCGGAAAAGGTCCGAGGGTCCTCGGAAATCTGTCTACTTTCGAATACCGAAATTTAAATGGGTGTCGTCTATATGTTAAAAATTGCTCAAGCGCTAAACTTTCAAATAGTAACACTTACATTTGACACCATGTCTGAGTTACTTAGTTCAATATAGCCCGAAAATATGTATAGTTTATCAACGTTATCCTAAATCTTCATACGTTTACAAGAAAATGGTTAAAGGTTTGCCTATAAATTTCGGAAAAGAAAAAATTCCATACATTTCCTTTATTACAAGAAAATTTTGTCTATAAATTTCCTTGTAAAATTTAGAACTTACAAGGAAAAATACAAAGATAAAAGAAAATTAGTTACCTGTGAAATTTTACAGAAATATTAATAATGCCGAATCGAACACAGTGGAATAATTTCAGGCGCTACAGAACTGGCACAACTTTACGCCCAGTTTACATTTGAAATGCCTCGCCATTATTTGGAGACACTGAATAGGTCTAGCACTAGTTAATAGTAACTAGTATAAATAGTAACCAGTAAATAGTAGATAACTTCACGGGGATTCCCAGTCGCACAGCAATTCCACTCTTTGTATATGAGTAGTTGTGTAACACATCATAGGAGAGCCCCGAAAAGATAGTCTAACTGGTGCACAAAAATTATTCTACAACACAAATTTAAAAAATAGAGATTAAAAGGTGAGAGGTCTTCATCTTACAGAGACAAAAGACTTAATGAAAATGAGAAGAGAAAAAGTCTAATTAAACGATTGATAGAAACGAACGACTGAGCAAGTTATAGGAAAAGCTAGGTATTCGGGAATTCGCTGAAAATTGTTAGGAAGTCAGAAGGCATATATACTTGAGTAAAAATAACTATAAAATTAAAAATTTAATACAGTTGCCAAACAGTTGATGTTGGTTAAGGGGCTTCCGAGTTGCAGACAACTTTACTTCCAGTCTATTAGTGAGTAGAGTGTCTTGTATTAAATTGAGCCGTTGTGAAAAGTTAAGAAGTAGTATTAATTACAAGATAAAAGAACAATTAGAATGAAAAGGATAGATGTAAAGTTAAGAAAAGAGATGATACAAATTTTGGAATAAATAGTAAAGCGAAGGAGATTAAGGATAGCGTCAAAATAATTGGACGAAAGTGGAATGCTATAGCTGTAGTTATAACTAACTACTAGAAAGGAAGTTGAAAAAGTAAGAAATTGGGTTCGGAACATGTTCGAGAAACAACACATAAATGCCAGGTGGTGAAAAGTCGGGCAAAGAATTTAAAAAAAAAAAGACACTCAAAAGAGCCATACATTTTTTTTTAGTATAGCTTAGATGTTAAGATTTAATTAAGAAATTATTTATTTATAATGTGGAAAAAAATACAAAATAAAAATAAAAGAGAGAAAATTTACAGTTATGGTGAGAACTAATGCTCACAGTCTATAATGCATGAATATTTTGGACGTTTACGGTGATGTGGTTCGAAGGCGTCATAATCCGGCAATTCTGTGATTATTTCATTAGGGAGGTCATAGAGTTTTTCATACTACTACATTAAATAAAAGAATCAACCACATTTCTAAAATTAAATAGAGAAAAACTTACTCTTCATGTAAGAAAATTCGTCAAATATTTTCCGGTAATTATCTAAGATTCTCTTTTCTTTGGGCTTTTGATAAGAGAAGATTGTCAGCTAAGACCATCAAAAGATACAATTTTTCTTAAACTCGAAAAATAAGGATTCGAATGCGCAGTATACTTGCACACACGTTTTTGATAATTGGGTTCGATTTATGTAAAAATTAATGTATGTTATAGTACATAATTGTTACGAATATGAATTCACTAATAATTTTTACAATAAAAAATATTCTCTTAAATTGAAACAATGCCTGCAATAGGTTTCGGCCTATTCATTCTAATCGCATTAAAAAAATAAAATTTAATCGGATTCTTTTTTTGAAGGTCTAATTCAAAGTTTGTCACGTGAATTTAACATAACGATTTTTAAACTTTGACATACCGTAACTGTATGAAGATTCAAGAAAAAATATATAAAATATTTTTTTTTCCTGTCTTTTTTTTATCCAAGGAACTGAAATCAAAGTGTCAAAAATGAGTGTTACGATTACAAAATTCAAACTTAGTACAGTTTTTAATATGCAGACGATCCCTATTTTAAAAATGTAGACACAATTCCGACAAACACATTACGAGAAGCTCTTGTGGTTATCTTTTACAAATTTGTATTTAAAATGTAATGGGGTTGTCCCCTCTACTTTTTTGGACAATTGCACGTAGATGTGGAAGATAAGGACAATAATATTTCATGATAGCAGTAAATACTAGTATAATTAAAAGTGTCAAAGAATGGGATTTATACAGCTGGGAAACAATATTAAGTGAGAATATTTTTCATTCTACGATGCAAAAACTGTATAATTAATTAAAACGTAAGAAAGTTCGTTTTAATTCAAAGAATAAATATTTCTAATCAAAAATTATTTCCCTATAAGATACAAAAATATTTCATACCGTTTAGATAACTAATTAAAACGTAAACAATTTCGTTTTAGTTTAAAGTCTAAATATTGCTGTTAAATGTGTTTACAATACAAATTAGAGTTAATTACAATTAAAATTAAAATTGCAATTAATTTTCCATTCTAAGATGCAAATAACATTATCTTTTAAAACTACTTTCTTACTATTAGTTGCTTACACTATTGCTATATAAATGTTTTTTCGCCTTACAAAGGGAAATTAATTGTAATTTAAATTGTAATTGTAATTAAGTGTAATTTTTATTGCAAAATTATAAAACAGCAATGCTTAGTTTTTAAACAAAAATAAATTTCTTACGTTTTAATTAATTACACATTTAGTAGGTAACTACTTTAGTATTTTATAGTGGAAATAAATTCCCATTTAGCAAATTTTATTATTTGAATAAATTAAAACGAACTTTCATGCATTTTAATTAATTATACAGCTTTTGAATTTCACAGTGAAAAATATTCTCACTTAACGTTGTTTCTCAGCTCTAACAATCCAATTCTTTAACACTTCTCTTTATACGATGGTTACGTAGGATATTGGTGGGTTTATGTCACGTCACATTTCACTGCCGGTTGGACTACCACGGTGACAAATAATATGATCCCAATATATTGATTCAACTTTGGTCCTTTACAAACATCGGCCGACTACACAATTACAGTATGTGCCGTTTAATATATTTCCAACATTCATCTGATTTACCGCCGACGTTTGCCTTTTATGAATACCAACTAGTGAATTCGCCAGTTATATTGTCGATACATATCGTGTGAATTTCTCCTTACGATTATCGTTCACTTAAGAACCTACACTAGTCACGCGAAGAAACGCTCAAGTTAATGTTAAGTCTATGGGAAGGTGCTTGCGCGATTTCTCGCTCGCATTTTAATATTTTTAACTGATTTTTTTTTTTTTTTTTTTTTTTTTTTTTTTTTTTTTTTTTTCATAGGATAGCTGAGGTCGATCTCTAACGTTGTTAGTTTTTACTTTTTCGATTTTGGTTCCAGTTTTTTTTATATAAGGGTACTTTCACTTTCAGAACTGGTTCCAAAATTGAAAATGTCCGCTTATAAAAAAAAATTAGGCTCGTAAGAGCCTACACTAGTCACGCGAAGAAACGCTCACGCTAATGTTAAGTCTATGGGAAGGTTATCCCGCGATTTCTCGCTCGCATTTTAATATTTTTAAATGATTTTTTTTTTTTTTTTTTTTTTGCATAGGATAGCTGACGTCGATATATATCGTTGTTAGTTTTTACTTTTTTGATTTTGGATCCAGTTTTTTTTATATAAGGGTACTTTCATTTTCAGAACCGGTTCCAACCGGTTCCAAAATTTAAAATGTCTACTGATAAAAAAAGTTTAACCAAAATCAAAAAAGCTATCCTACGCAAAAAAATAATTTAAAAATATTAAAATGCGAGTGAGAAATCGCGGGATAACCTTCCCATAGACCTAACATTAGCGTGAGCGTTTCTTCGCGTGACTAGTGTAGGCTCTTAAGAGCCTACACTAGTCACGCGAAGAAACGCTCAAACTAATGTTAAGTCTATGGGAAGGTTTTTTCGCGATTTCTCGCTCGCATTTTAATATTTTTAAATAATTTTTTTACACAGAATAGCCGAGGTCAATCTCCAACGTTGTTAGTTTTTACTTTTTCGATTTTTGTTGCAGTTTTTTAATAAGCGGGCATTTTAAATTTTGGAACCGGTTGAAACCGGTTCTGAAAATGAAAGTACCCTTATATAAAATAACTGGAACCAAAATCGAAACAGTAAAAACTAACAACGTTGGAGATTGACCTCAACTATCCTATGCAAAAAAAGCATTTTAAAATATTAAAGTGCGAGCGAGAAATCGTGCTAGAACCTTCCCATAGACTTAACATTAGCTTGAGCGTTTTTTCGCGTGACTGATGTAGGCTCTTAACGATAATTTTTATATTAAACCGAAATTTGGACGATATCACTTGCTCTTGGGATTGCTTGTTAAAAGACATATATTCCCATTTTTTGCTAAAAATTCAGTGAATTTCCTGCAACTTTGGAACATGTGCGCATCATCTTTCTAATTTCTAAGTATAAGATAAATCTATGATCTGATGTTAATTATTTTCGGGACATTACCAAATTACACGATATAACTATTACATTATTTTATTTAACTTATCTAGGTTTTTGTATGTAAAGAGGAAATTTTGCTATTGATTTTTCAGTCACTTCCTGATATACCAGAATATGATTATCAAAATATTTTTAGAACTCAAATATAAATTAATGAATTAATTTTAAGCCAATTTTCCATTAGCCGGCGGCCGCAGATGATAAAAGGGTGAATAATATTTATGTTTATAACTCCTTACGAGTTACAAAATCAATGTAGTTAATTATGATCCAAGCCACTCTCGTCAAAATATTCCAACTGGAGCCAGCGTTTCTAAGGATAAAGTTCTAAGTATAAGATAAATCTATGATCTGATGTTAATTATTTTCGGGACATTACCAAATTACACGATATAACTATTACATTCTTTTATTTAACTTATCTAGGTTTTTGTATGTAAAGAGGAAATTTTGCTATTGATTTTCCAGTCACTTTCTGATATACCAGAATATGATTATCAAAATATTTTTAGAACTCAAATATAAATTAATGAATGAATTTTAAGCCATTTTTCCATTAGCCGGCGGCCGCAGATGATAAAAGGGCGAATAATATTTATGTTTATAACTCCTTACGAGTTACAAAATCAATGTAGTTAATTATGAGCCAAGTCACTCTCGTCAAAATATTCCAACTGGCTGTGTAACTAAAAAAAAACATATTTTCATCACTAAAAGAGAGAAATTATAATTAAAAAATGAATAGTTTAACAATTCGAAAATACATTTTATTTTATTTTTTAATAGTTTAATATTAATTAAATTATAATTATACGTTGCGAAAACAATTTAGAAATCTTGAAAATACACTCTAAGTAATGGATTTTGTCTTTCACGTTGCCAAATCCTAAACACGAAATGGAGCAAAAATTATATATTTTTTTAATGTTCATCAGTTCGCGCTTTCTCTAAAGCGTAAATGAAAGTGAATAGTTTTCAATAATCGGCACCCACGACAACTTAATGTATTATACCTTTTTTTTTTCTTTTTTTTTTTCAATTACAGGGATTTCAGTCATGAATATTGTGATTTTTAAGATAAACATTAAATGTTTATAAAAAAAAGTTTTAAAAGGACGGGATCCTTTGGCTAAAGCTGCCAATGCTATACCAACTGAGAAATCCCGGACGAATATGGCTAAACTGATTCACCCAGTTAACCTTAATGATCATAGCATCTGGTCTGACATCTGAATCAGCACAACAGAATAAATCACAGGTAATGGGACCTCCATTAAATGCTGGAAACGTGATTAAACTAGATTAATTTTGACACAATTATTTAATAAATATAATAATATTAATAATTTGATATTTAATAAATATCAAATAATTGTGTTAGAATTAATCTAGTGTAAACACGTTTCCATCGTTTACTGGATGTCACATTACCTGTGATTTATTCTGTTGTGCTGCTATGATCATTGCGGTTAACTGGGTGAATAAGTTGAGCAATATTCGTCCGGTATTGCTCAGTTGTTAAAGCAATGGCAGCTTCAGCCAAGGGATCCCGGGTTCAAATCCTGGCCAGGACATTTTCTCCCAGTTAAGAAGATTGCATCACATATGATTTCTTTACCAATTTGAATAATTTTGTCAAAATTAATCTAGTGTGTGAACTTCCCCTGTACTCTGCAGTTTTTCAGGAAAATAAATGCAATATGAATGAAATCAACAAAGCTCGTAACTTATTGAAGATTAGATATTGAAGAGCATACAAATTCGTTCTAGAGAGGTCTTCACGACACGAAAGGATTGGTAACACTGTCTTATACTGTTTTGGTCTCTCAAACCAGGTAAAAGGCACTGTCCGGTAACTTAATTAGATATTTTGTGTATACCAGTTTATGCATAAAAACCAGTGTAATCGTATATTTTGTTTAATATAATATTTTACTCTATAATCTTTCCGGTGTAAATTTTCTTTAAGTAAACAATACAAAAAAGAAATAGATTATAATATGCTTTTAAATTTTCTGAAAAAAAAAAAAACAATTTAGTCCCATAAAAATGGCTTTAAAATGCTTGTAAAAAATCGAGAAATGAAACAAATATTCTACGTCCCGCCCTATAGAATTGGATTCAGGATGTTTGTAATAAAATTTAAAGGGAATCGGTCGAACGGTTTTTGACCAATCCAAGCAGCCAGGTAAAAAATGCATTTTTGAGAAAAACGACATAGAAACACCATCGCTACGGACACAGTCCCTCAACACCGACCACAACAACTGCAGAAACACAGTAATGCAAATGATTCGATTCCATTCCCTCATCAAAAACTCACTGCACCACAAGCAACAACTTCAAATAAACACCAGACAACAACAAGTAATAAACATCCACAACTCCTTCACCCAACAGTCCCTCTACACCGTCATCCACCGTCAACAACAGTAAAAGTGACTCACCATCATATACACCAGCAAATAGACTTTTTCTTATCAGCATCACAAAAAAAACTTAAATATCGCCTGTAAAAGACTCTAAAATTTATCCAGAAATTGTATAGACTCATCATCACATATACATGTAAATAGACTTTTTTTATCAGCATCACAAAAAGACTTTAACATCGCCTGTAAAATACTCTATCACCTACACAAAATATTCATTGTTCAATTTAGTACTATGTAAAAGCCTAATGGCCTCATTTGTAATTTTCCTTTTTTTTTTTTTTTTTTTTTTTTTTTTTAATAAACTTGCCAAGCAGGGCTTGTAGAGCTTAAGCCGTATGGTAGGCCACCCTGCTTGGTTCAATCTGAATCTGTATAAGGTATCATAAAATGCAAAATAAGAAATTTTTATTCTTTAAAGTTTCAAACTGATTCCCTTTTAAGCGTTACTCACTTCCCCCTTACCTTTTTCTGGATTTTAAGATTCGAATGAAAACCGACTACCGTTTTGAAGTCATATCGAGTAATCTTACAGTATAGATAATATAAACTATTTTTTTTAAATTACTCTACACGAAATGTACAATCTGCCTTCTAAGCTCAAGATTATTTACACTGAAAAAAGCCCAAACTATGCATGCAAATATGTACTAAAATCTTTAAAAATAATCCAAAATATGCACTAAAACTTTTAAAATATGCAAACAATGCAGTAAAAAGTCTTAAAATATACAAAAATGTGCACTTATACACTTTAACTTACTTCTAATTTCCACTTGGAGAGACATATTTCCACTATAAATAAATAAACGAAAAAGGAAAAAATAATTTATAATGAATTGAAATAATTTCGTTTATCGGGAATAATTTTTGATAAAAAAATATAATTATGTATTATTCCAAATTACATGAAGTGAAATTTGGTCTTCGATCGTTAATGATGTTTTTGATTAAAATGTTCTCTCAGCATGTATTGATGTAATAATGCAATATTTGAAGTATTTTAAAATAGATGATGTGACTTCATCTGATAGGTAAACTCCACTGTTATAAACTCATAAACTCCATAAATATACTTGTTAAATCTTGAGAAAAATGAATATTTTTTAAATAATTTGATAAATTTTTCTTACATTTTTTATCTTACTTCTCCTGGGACTTACGATATATTTTATCTCTGACATCTCTATTTCTGAAACTGTATCATAGAGAATAATATCACGGATTTATATATTTTTTTAAGTCTAGTGTATTCAGGGAACATTATATTCAGCCACAGATAAAATTTTTTGAACATTATTGTCTAACAAAATACCCTTGGCTTTAAAAATTGTAGAACAATCTGAACTTTCAAACGTTTTAACCACATTTATATATAGCATTCTAGTTTTTTCCTTAAATTAAAGAGGAATGAGTAAAACATTCATATTTCCTTAATGCTGATTCAAGTGGTAGAGGGAAATTACAATACATTTCTTTATAAATTTTTATTCGCATTGGTGCTTGCAGAAAGATTTTCTTAACACAAGGAATGAATGGTATTTACTGGTTTGCACTGTCCCCTGAATTGCTCGGGGATGCGATCATGAGCGTGATAGAACGGGAGGCGGCAGCACAGACAATCACCTCATCGAGTTCACGGCTGAATTTCCAGAATTAGTTAAAACTCGATTCGCATACTAAAACGCAATCGGTCTGCCAAGTCATATCTTGGTGGAAAACACCTTAAAACCCGATTTTACCGGTTGACTTGTAAGTTTACCATTGTGTTTCCCTGCACCTAAAGGTATGAAAACATGGAGGACTGGGAGCAGGAACACACAGTAGTAAACCTACGAGCCAACCGCTAAAATCAGGTTTTCGGGTGTTTTCCACCAAGATATGACTTGCAGACTGATTGTGTTTTAATATGCGAATCGAGTTTTAACTAATTCTGGAATTTCAGCCGTAAATCAATGAGGTGATTGTCTGTGCTGCCGCCTCCCAGTCTATGAGCCAATAATGAATTCAGTGGGTGACCCAAGGGAACTGAACGCACCCCGAAGCATAGAAATTTCCCCTTGGAAAATTTGTGATTTTCTGCTTATTATTTGTTAAAAATTTTAAATATCCCCTTTCAAAACTGTATCATATTCCCGTGGAGCCACATAAAATCTCTTTCGGAGAAAAATATCTGAATACAACATTTTTGTTAACCAAAGATGTCACATGAATGAATTTGAGATAAAATAACTTTAATAATATTTTCTTTAACCCGATATGGAGCAGTAGCACTAATAAATGCGAGAAACTTTTCACCAAACGTATCTAGATTAAGAAAAGAATCATTAAGGAATCTTGTAATATTAGAGTGGTAAACATTTTCTAGTAGCCTGGAAGCAAAAAGATGTAGATAAGAGTGTTCGATGCTCATTTTCGTACAAATAAGATGTTCTACATAGTGACCACGCCTGTCGCTCCGTTAGATTAAATGTTACACTACTGATCAAAGCGATATAATGAATGACTATCTTTCAAACATGAAATGGAACCCCTCCTTCCTACCCCTTTCTATTTTCTAAATCAAAAGCATTTAAACTTATGAGAGGATGGCACGAAATACCTTCCAATACAATTATTATCTCTTCAACGCCAGTTTCACAAATCACCTATTAAAGGATTTGTTGTCTGTAAATTGACAATTATTTGCTAAACCTTAAATTGAATTTTCTTTTCCTTTTACCGAATTGAAAATATGAAAATATGCACTCTTGATGAATTTTATAATTTTTTATGTACTTATATGGACATATATCCATTTTTATACATTTATAGTAAATATTGTCAAAACATGCAAATGTATATGCACATATGCAATTGCATGTAACCCAGACTATGCGAATTATAAGCATGCGAATTACCCCAGCTTTATTTTTATTATAATTACAGTAGAAGCCCGAAATAACGCGGTCCGATAATACCACGAATTCGAATTTAATGCGGGGAAAAGTATGTCCTCCGAAAAAAAAATGATGAATTTTAGGATAAATTTTGCGTTTAAAATTTCAGTGAAACATAATATTCTTCATAAAACGCTTTTTCACACATTTTATCTCCTGTCAGTGAGATACCCCACGGCCTTTAGTGTCCAACAATGACTGGAGAACGCGATAACAACGATCCCGGATTCACAATGAATGATTAGCAGTCGGCTGTTAGTGATATGCATCTCGATATCTCTGTTGACGATTTAAATGATTGGATAGAAATTAACAACAGCGAACCAATTTTAGAGGTCATAACATATCAGGATATCATTGATGCTGTAAAGCATAAAAATTGTAGTGAGCAAGATAATGATGATGAAATTGAAAATGATCTGGTAGTGAAAGACGACGTTCCACATGTTAGTGAAATCCTTTCACACTTAACGAAGTTATTTTCGTTGATGGAGAGGCAAGACGATTCAGATAGTGTTCATCTACTCCATCTTGCTAGTGTGAAACAATATGCCGAAAAGAAACGAAACGCCTCAGTTCGCCAAACAACACTTGCGGACTTTTTTAAAACAGTGTAAGATTAAGTTTGTGTTCAATTAATGATAGAGTTAATTACATTTCACAAAGCGGGTAAGTGTATTCATCATTTTGTACCATTTCTTGACACCATTCCGATATACCGCGGTTAAGCTATACGCGGGTGTAAAACATGTCTCCCAACAACCGCTTTATATCGGGCTTCTACGTATTGAAATTTATTATAATTATTGAATTTTAAAGAATTGAAGCTTTTTTCCGAAACCATGTAAAAATATAGAAACATAATTAAGAAATTGTTTGAAAATTACATCGCTATTTATTCTGAAATAAAAATGAATGATCGAGCATATTCGTAAAAATACATTTATTAGGCACCATTTCCAGGAAATAAAAATCGCAGAAGAAGAAATAATTCTCTGTTAACCTATCAGGAATATTAGCATATGTATTTTTAATTAACATATATGAATAAAAATATCTTTGCATTTCTAGGAACTGGAATAAATGTCATGAAAAGCCTTTCCGAGTATATATTGGAATAACCGGAAATGTGGGATGCAGTATGGTCATTTTTACGCATTGTTTATTAATGTGTTTGCGTTCTGCTTCTTTCCCAGGTAAATGGGGCTAGGTCAATGGAACAATATCCTTGAAAGTATTGCTTATGTAGGCATATTTTTTTGGAGGTACTTTGACAGCTATTGTTGCGTTGAGTTCACGCAATTTCATGCATAATTGAGAAAGGCAGAATTTTCATTATTGCATGGGTAGTAATATTTACTTTAATTTCCTTATTTTAAATTCGATATTTATTATTATTTTTAATTTTCATAGTTTTTTTAATGCTTTCTTCTACACATTTTCAGAAGATTTTCTACATTATCTTTTAGAAGTTTTCTATGTTCAATGTTTTTTGTGCGACTATAAATATTTTTAAAGTGTTGGAAGGTCATTTACTATTTACACAGGGTATCTTAAGGATAAAACACTAGTTTGACAATTTGAAATTTAAAGATTTTTTCGGAGTTCTTTTTTAATAAATGCAAGGTATTTACAAAATTTCATTTACACTAAATTACTATACATATATTAAAGTAGAATTCTGTAATTATTTTAATTGAAAAATTAAAAAATGGTAGATTTACAGTTGTTCAGCTTGAGCATTTTGAAAAACAGTGTCAAACGTTGGACACATTATGGTTAACCTATTGTAGAATTTAATTTAAGGGGGGGAGATCATGTTAAAGGCTTAAAAAAATAGATTTAAAAAAATTGTATGGATACTTTGAAATGTTACGAATCCACTGCAGAAAGAATTTTACAAAAAATTCAATTAGAACAGAAGTTATCACTAAAAATATCTTGCACAAAAACATTTGCTGTTATGCTATAAAGTTAACTTTGAAGCCCTTTTTCTCAAAACAGTGTTTTTTGGCATTGCGCGCATTCTCATTAAAAAACTAATTATCATTGAATCTTGAAATAATGCGTGTAATTAATTTTCATGTAAACTTTTATGCTGAACCTAAATTCAGCCTGATTTTTATCATAGAAAATTTTGTATTGAAAAATTAAATCTAAATTTTTTGGTAAATTTTGTGAATAGCATTATAAAATTAATTAATTATGCTAATGAATTTGAATATATTTTTATATTTTGGTTCAGTGTAAAATATCCCTCTGACATTTTTGCAAAAGGGCAAATCTGTCGAGTTTTTTTTTTTTTTTTTTTTTCAAATCTGTAATGTTTTTATTTTAAATGCTAAGAAAAACTAATTTTCCAACATTTAATATCAAAAACTTAATTACAAAAATGAATGTAATTCTTGATATTATTATTCATTGCTCAGCGCACTAAAAATCCGTTAAATCACTAGAATTTTATTACTTTAAATAATGCTTATATTGCAGTGAAATCTGAAGCTTAGTGAATATATTAACATGGGATTGTCAGTGAGAGGGATATAGTAGTATAAGTAAAAATAAATGAAATACTAAATATACATCTCCAGTAGAATGTTTTAAATCTTCCGCGCAAAATGCACATTTAGTATTTATATTTTTAAAAAGCCATTTTTGCCGTTATCATTCAATTAATTAATATTGCTAAATATATATACTTTGAATGGTTTTTTAAACTACAAGAATGTGTGAAATTATAGAAAAAAATTGTTGTATTTCAATCATTGGCATTAAAACTACAGAGTTTTTCGTACTGGTTTAATTATTGCCATTTTCAGGCTGCTCAACGTGATCTCCCCCCTTAAGCAATAACATAAAAAAATAGAGTTTTTTAGTCTAAAAGCAAGTGAAATACAAGGCGGTTTTTAAAAATATGCATTTTTAGTGAAATGCCGTGAATTTAAAATAAAAAGTAAATGATCAATAAAAACTTTCATTACTTAAATTTACGCAGAAACCGCGAGATGTCAATATTTCGAACAAATCGCATTTATTAGATATATATGTAACGATTAATTTTCATAAAAATCAAGTTGATTGATTGTAAATTGGAGAAACTAAAGTATTTACCAATTTGTAAAAACTGTTCTTTAAAAAACGCGCTTTAAGTTTTCGTTACTATTTACTCGCTGTGGCGCTGTGTACTTCTATAGCTCCAACACTGCGCTTTTACTTTCGATGTCGATTTCTAACTAACAAAATATGATTAGCTTGAGTGTAACGAATGTTTTAAACGGCAATAAAAAGTAAAAGTTTGAACTCATCATAATGATTTTTTCCATTTAAGATTATTAGCACAATCTTTAGAGGAGATAGAAAACATTTGTACGAGCATAAATAGCCGTACAATACAAGCCTATCTCCCTAGCAGTTCTAACACAACCATATTTAAATAGCCAGGCATTGATCACAACCTAAATTTCATGAATATGTATACCTATTA
This sequence comes from Maratus michaelseni, assembly GCA_963931845.1. Lineage (NCBI taxonomy): Eukaryota > Metazoa > Arthropoda > Arachnida > Araneae > Salticidae > Maratus > Maratus michaelseni. The sequence goes on from OZ007592.1 coordinate 406,656,040, forward strand.
GAGCAGTTTATGACATTAGAGCAGTTTATATCTGATGAAAGAAATTTCACAAGAAAACCCTATCGAAATTATCATATTTTTAGATGAATCTGTGAGGAAGCTAATTCTTACCGACAAGCATTTTCAAACTTAACCGACACCCAAATTTTATTAGCTGTCAGTAATCAATTGGCAGTATCTCAAAAATACAATTTCGATGCGTTTTGCATGACAATTCAATTTATAAAAATAATTGGCCATTGACATTTAATTATTTGCTAATGACAAGCATTTCATAGGCCTACCATTCGTTCCAATTAGTATGGTACTAACCCAAGCATTAAAACACTTGAGGACGGTTCCTCTTTATGCAGATGAACACGTTTGCTATACAATATCAAATAAATGACTTCAGGTTTAATTTACAATCTTTTTTGCAATCCGAAACGTTATTATGGACGACAATTATAAGAAAAAAATCAAGAAATCGCAAATTGAGATCTCTTTATTTCATTACAAACTGTGCAAATTATGAAGTTATAAAATTAGTCTTCGATTACTTGTTCCACTTTATATAAACATGGATTCATTTAAACGTATGTTAGACTTGAGGAAACAATTTTTCGTTACGAAAACGATACGATTTTTTCAGAACTTCTAAGAAATTTAATAGAATAACAATAATATACCCACTCCTTAGAAATACGCTTTTTATTCGAGTGAAATAAAGTTCCTTTGTTATAATAATTAATACTTTTGAAAAAATCTTTAATAATTAATAAATCTTTGTTTTTGCAAATAGGTTTAAATTAAACATTTTTGCGTTTTCTGATATTGCATTTTTCAATTTATGTCTTTCTTTGTCACACATTGCATAAAACAAGATTCAATAATAATTTGCTAGAATTTATAATGTCGAACACGTGTACCATAATGCAAAATCATCCTCTAGATGAATTATGACCAGACATTTTATGCTGACTTTTGCCTGTTTAAAGGCGTATTATCTTTTTTAAATGTTTCAACTATTTGCGATACCATGTGTACTTAAACCTCTGTGCTGTGGATGTATGCTTATACGAAGTTTTCAGTACTACTGTGGTTGTTGATTTTTTCGTTTATCCAAATTTGATATGAATACTTACACTATAGACAATATATTCTACGGCGCCGCAACAGACCAAATCCTTGGTTAAAATCGTGATCAACCAATAGACGTAGATTTATATGATTCTGGATAAAATGCCTCTTAATTTTTCATTACCTACCGAAAATGTTTTCAAGACATCATCCAATTTGATTATGAAAGTGTCATATTGCAAATAACACATATTTAACTCTAAATTTTTAATTATTTCATAATTTATTTCATTTTATAAGATAATATTTTATTTTCGAAAGTATAATTACATCTTCGTACTGTCATATAAGCAACTTAACAATTTCATACGTTTTATTGTCTGATTTTATATTGTTATCAAGATCTCACCTAATGTATTTACTTTATTGATATAAAATTTATTTTTCTATTAAAAATATAAAATGAATTCATACTTGTATAATAGAGTTTTTTTTTTAGTGCAAATGTTCATTGAAATTATATTTGTAATGAAAGTGCATGGATTCAACGCAAAAAATTGCACAATTAAAACTTAGAATAAAGAGATAAAACAGTAAATATTAATTTGGAGTTTGGTGCGATATAATTAAAGTAAAAATAAAATACAACGTTAAAACACCAGTGTAATTAAATCTACAGCATACCGGTTTCGGTAGCATATAGCATACCCTCCTCAGTGCTGAAGAAAATGGAAATTTGCTGATATATATAGAAATGATAGAGGATTCAAGTGACAAGTTTATTAACCAATAGGAAAACAGAGGGTTCCAGGCAAACAGCCAATAGGAAAATAGAGGATTCAAGTGACAGATTTATTAGCCAATAGGAAAACGGAGGGTTCTAGGCAACATCCAATAGGAAATTCGATAGGAAATGGAAACGCTATGGTGAGAAATAGTTTAAAGAGTTAAGAAAAATTGGTTTTAATGTAATATTTCCAGCAGTCTGATAATGGTGGAATATCAAATTCACAATTAACAAGATTTCCAATATATTTATGAATATGGAATGCTTCAAGGAAATTAAGTTCGTGTACACGAACGTTAACGTTGTATTTTATTTTTACTTTAAAGATAAAGCAGTACTTTGTATCCTCAATGCATATTGAAACATTAAAGACATAGTTTCTGTAAACTTATAGTTATAATAGGATAAACATTTTTAACAACAAGGGGGAAACAGCTGAAAGAGAATAAGTAAGTACGTCATTCTTGTCTCGTGTAGAAACTTTATAGAAATTATAAAAGTTAGAAAATAACTTTGAATGACTTTAATGAAGGTATACCTCCATTTTATAAAAGTTAATCCGACAAGAAAAAACTGTTGATGCATTATTATATAGTAAGATTACTGATGGAGGTAGGTGTGATAAGCATTGACATAAAAAAATAAGGAAGGTACTGTGTGTGTGTTACTGCTTATCTAAGTTCTAAATAAAATCTTAACGGCATATTTTTCATCTTGTTCTACGAATATTTTAAATATGTTTACATAATTTTATTAATTAATTTAAAAATATCATATGACTACGTAAAAGTTTTTTTTTTTCATTATTTTTTAGCATGCATTATGTCACAAATATTTGTTTGTTTTTAAGCATTTTTTTTTTAAAGATAGAAAAATGTATAATATTTTTAAGAATATATATTTTTAACTTTTACGAAGTTATACAAATACAATGCGAAAGATTAAAATAGCATTTGAAAAGAAATATAAAAACATAAGGCAATCTATTTAACGTATCATTGACCAGATTTGCAACGACGAGGTTTCACGAATTAATAGAAATACATTCTATGTACAATTTCTAAGCATTGATCAGTTCAACGACTCTGAAACTGTAGTAATTGCATTACCGATGTCTGGAATCAACGCATAGTTAGTTTAAACAAAAGCACACGCTTTCTTCATAATGCTGTTTTTCTTCCAAAAAGATTTTATTACATATTATTTTGATAATCTTAAACTAAAATGATAGAAATAATTAACAGGAGTGTTACAGTTTATCGTCTAGTTCTAACCATAAAATAATTCAAAATAGCTATGTATTTTAGAAGAAAATGTCTTTCATTTTCATTTATTTGAGTAAACCAATAAAACTGAGCGTTTAAAAATCGTAACATTTCGAATATTATATAAGCTGATCTTAATCACGTGTAAATTGCACTTCGGACATCGATAGAATCACCAGAAAAGCTATAAAATTGTAAGTGGTTTTTGATATTCGAAACACTGAACATTAAAAAATATTAAAATAAAGATTTTACCTTTATTATTGAGATAATAATGTGAATAAAGTTTTATCAACAAGATCTTTAATGCCGCTTTTATTTTTTCCGTCGCAATTTGTTAATCATCGATTTAAACAAGAATGAAATAAAATTTAATTTGAAAATTTAGTAGCGACGCTATAATCGTTTTATTCTTCATTATTTCCGGCTATCTGAAATCTTACGAAGGAATGTTGACTCATTAAAAAAAAAGTCTTTTTGCACTTTTTTCTACTATTTTAACATAACAAAAAAAATATATCACATGCAACCAATTTTATTTTCGTATATTATTTTAAATCAATGTAAAATTTAAGTTTATTATTTACTGTTTAGACTTTTTAATCAAATAGGCATTTTAGAATTTAAATATATATATATGTGACTTATAACTGTTACAACGAATACTACCTTTTAACTAATATTACTTTATAACTAATATGTTTTTTATGTCAAATGATAGAAAAATAAAGTAGCCCAATCCTTTTAATAGATTTTCATAAATATTCTCATAGAGTTTGATTTAAATTGCATTTTATTCGTTCTGCATTAAAAATTATTAGATAGTTTTAAATTGTAATTAATCTTTAGTAATTGATATGTTAGGGTCAATATGATAAATCCGGTCCTTATTAATAATAACCGGTTATTATTAATAATGACCGGATTTATCATAGTGACCGTAACAGATACACAATTTGCTGGACTATTTGTAGCACGTTTTATATCTTTGATTGATTGTTTTTGCCTTTTTATTTGTGAATTTTCCTATAATTCTAATAGTTCGGGAGACAGAGTCCCATTTTGCAACCAATGTTAACGTCACTATTTTTTATAGATCAGATTAAAAAGGTACAGATAACAAAATCTCCATTTAAATGATGCATTAACGGTTATGCGGTGATAGCATATATGCTATCTGTTACGCATTTTTGATAGTAAAATTTGCCTTATTTTAACTTCTACAATTAAATAAGGAAAATTTTACTTTTGTAAAATAGGGATAGCATTAAGCCGTAATAGTTGACAGCTATACGACAGCACATCCCTCTACAAAGCGATATGAGTCGTATATCTCTGTTATTCGGAGAATTGTGGAAGTTATTCCTAATAACGATACTGTCCTTTAAATTGTTTTCGCATGACAGCCGGCTGCGCCATGTTTCTATCTCAAAATTCTCCGCTGGTGCACCAGCTGACTGGAAGTTTCGTAGTCTGTACCATGTTATCTATCATACTTACGAAAATTAGTGACACTAAAATTTGTGGGAAAAAATGCGACGGTACCTCCCGGACAATAAGGGCAGAAACTTGAAAAAACTTAATTGAACATTCAATATAGTCGACTTATCGTATGAAAAATTTCATTGATTGAAATTTTACGATACTCCTACGTATGTCTGATATATTTCTAGCATGCAAATGTTTTCTATTTTGATGTATTAAATATCACTGTATAATTTGGCCGTTTTAATGTTTTTGAGCACTACGTTAACCTTTCACTCCCGTTGACTAAAAATACCATGACCCCACATTAAAGTTCCTTATAAGAAATTAGCGGTATAGTGACTAAAAATTTGTGTTGCTGACGTTTTGGAAAACTACTCGGATGTGCGAATCCTAAAACTTTCTTCTATCTCATAAAAGGTAGTACTTCAAATTCCGCTATCACAGCGCCAATAAAGTGAATAATTTTCTTCATTCTGTTGTACGTCAACTGCATGAGAATCAGGGTTTACCTGGATTCGAAGCACCCGTTGCTGCACAAGTATCCGATGTACAACATAACTACGAAAAATCGAGCAAATCGCACAAAAAACGCTATCACAGGGCCCCCTTCCAAACGGAATAGCCAGAAATTCAACTGGTATTTGCTCTCCATAGCCAAGAACATTTATATGAAGTTCGGTTCAATTCTATGCATAACTTTGTACACTTTTTTTATGGTACAACAATGCAAATGGAACAAAAAAAATCGCTATCACAATGAAGATAATATACCGGCGGAATAGTCCCCCAAATTCGACAGGGACTTGCTGATCATAGCCAAAAACATATAAATGAAGTTTGATTCAATTCTGTGCATTCACTTTTCGATGATACAAAGCACGCATACACGGACAGACACGCATTTTGTAAAAACATGTTTTTGGGACCTCTAACCCCCAAATCACTTGTAACCCCTCTAACCCCTTGTAAATCCGTCGAAAATCGGAAGTCAAAAAGTAAAAAGATATACGATAATAATGACAACCATCGTCGTCAACCATTTATTTATTCCTTTATTCAAATATTTGCAATGCGCTTTTATTATTAATGAATTGAGCATGTCTGAATTGTTCCAAATAATTCTTCAATATCTGTACAATTTAAAATTAGATGTTTTTAAAATTTCCATCTTATCGTAAGTTGTCAATCTTATAAAAATAAAATAACTTAAAGAAAAAAATGGACAATTCTCTGTAAATTTCTCGTTTATAGTGCAATATTTTTAAATGATTCATTTTGCAAAGAAAATCTAAGATCGAAGACTAATGTGAGAGTTTATTTATTTATTTAGTTATTTTTACGATTTCTGTTGCGCTTTATTCTGAAAGCACTTTCGATTTGGTAGTGATCAAACTAATGTTTTCTTTATAATGTTATCTATTTTTTTATGAAGTACAACAAATGCCTTCGACCTCCGATATCTTACGCAAAAATAATCATTAAAAAGTATTGATATGCAAAACGCGAATTCCACAAACATAATTTCTATTGTTTTAACATTACCTTTCAAATATCGTATGCTGCGAGTAAGATGCATTCCGAAAATATACATAGGAGCCATTGGCATTCGGACTACAAATTTGTTTTAAGTAAGACTTTAAAAATGCAATCGAATCATTTCTAATTTTAAAAAAGGCTTTCCCAATTTAAAAATAAATTGATCTAAACTGTCATAGATATATTTCGTAAATTATACACTGCAAAAAAATATTGTTGTTTTTACAGTATAATACTGCCACCCCAGCTGCCAGTATTATGCCGTAAAATTAACAATAATAAACAGTAAAATAAGCGGTAATACACTACCACGGCAATGTATTACTGCTTATTTTACTGTTTATTACTGTTAATTTTACGGTATGATACTGACAGCTGGGATGCCAGTGTAATACGGTACATTCAATAAGTTTTTTTGCAGTGTATGCTTTATTTAAAATATAAAACATACGAATTTTTTAGTAATATAATTTAAGTCATTGATCCTTTAAAAATGATATATTTCACTTTAAATTTAGAAATGGAAAATTTAAATAACAATATTTACATCTGAATTAAAATAATATTAATAATAATCATACTTTTTACATTAACACTTTTTGCAAGGAATTTAATGCTACATACATTAATGGATAATGTATATTATGTTGTATATTAAATTTTTACTATGCTAAGAAAATATTTTAAATTCAAAGAGCTATGAGATATATAATTAAAAAAATACTACGTTTTGTTTGTATAGAAAAAGAAAACTGTTTTAACCTACGTTCAATGACCTACAACATATATAATACGAAATATTGAAAAGGATATTTATTAGATAAATCTCTATAAGATGGTTATCCCCTTATATATAGTACATGTTTGTTCTGATTTGAGAAAAGATAAAAATGTTTTAACATTATGTCATAATTAATTTGAGTACAAGAACCTTTTATAATGAAAATAATGTGGATACTTCTTCAATTTTCCTTGTTTGAAATATGACTCTGTCACTGTAAAAACAAAACAAAATTCTATAATTTGACGCCACAGTATAATAAAGAAATGAAATATTGGTTTAAACAGAAGACACTTTATTTATACTTTTCCTATATATATATATATATATCTATATATATATATATATATATATATATATATATATATATATATATATATATATGTTATTTAGGATAGATTTTCTTAAATAAATTACTGAAATAAGTTGATTATTAGGAAAAGTTGTAATTTTCAAAGGATGTATGTTTCAGTACTTTTTCCCTTAATATAATTTTACTTATACCATATTATGATCTCGTATATATTTTTTTTTAAGTAAAAAAATTCGTACACATTTTTTTAAGGAAAAAAACATATTGATTTCGCAATTCTATCTCGTGTAATATCTTCAAATCGTAAATGAATTTTATTTATATTGAATTAAATTGCTTCATTAAACGTATATTTGGGCTTTCCTGTTTTACAAAAACTTTTAATTATCATAAATACACTGCCAAAAAAAAAAAAAAAAAAAAAAAATTGATTTTACAGTATAATACTAGCACCCCCGCTGCCAGTATTATACCGTAAAATTAACAGTAATAAACAGTAAAATAAACAGTAATAAGCTGGGTAACGTATTAATGCTTATTTTACTGATTATTACTGTTAATTTTACGGTATAATACTAGCAGCTGGGATGCAAGTATTATACTGTAAAATCAACACTTTTTTTTTGCAGTGTAAATACACAATTAAGAGTGTGTACAGAAAATGAAGCACCATTATAAAATATATGGAGTTTTATTCTTATTTTGTTTTAATTAGCTTCTCTATTTTTAGTTTGCCATATTTTGTATCCATAGAATTCTTAAAATACCAAAATTTGGGATCATGAATTACGATAAAAACTAAAAGAAATCAATTTCTTAATAAGGTATTGTTATACTCATAATACGAATTATTTTGACAGATTACATGCAAATGTAAATAATATTTAAACATTGTTTTTAATTAATAGCAAAAAGTTTTAAATGTATCTAGGATTCATTTAATATTATGAAAAAATAAAATCCTTTTATTTTATAATTTTCAGTATATTATGAAAAATATCGAAATGATATCAACTTCCAATACAACAATTTATCGAAGCGTGGTAGCCTTAAACACTGGTAAAAGATATTTTAAGACTGATTTTTAATAGAAAGAGCATGCTTTTTTTTTTCCTGTAATACGTCTTAATTCTATTGTAATTAGATTGATAATGATATTATTTTATTTTATATCATTATTATTTATAATGATGTTATGAATTAAAGGTCCGATAGAAAAATATAATAATTCATTTTTCATTTAAAAATAGATCTTGATAGTTTATAAGAGGAATAGGCCTAAAGTCTTCTCATTATATATCTATACGTATATGTCTTCTTGGATATCTTATTAAATATATAATTTCTTATTAGATTAATCTGTTATGAGATAAAATAGACCTGATTAAAAAACTAGCATGAAAAATATCAACATTAATTTTGTAGCAAAACAAAGGTAAGAATAGAAGTAAACCATTTTAATTCAAGTCGTAATAAATTAGAATTTGTTTTTACATTTTTTGTATAAAATTCAGCGTTTTACTCGTAACTTTTAAAATGATTTAGACGCTATTTAATATACCACATTTGTTTCACATTGAACAGTTCAGCTAGATATGAATAAAGGCACCAGTAAAATTAAATTCTTTAAAATTCATAAAACTTAAATGCATAATTATTTTCAGGGATTATTCTAAAACTTAATTTCTTTATATTAATTCTTTTTTTTTATCTCTTTTGAAATTTAACTGGGTAACCGGTCTTTCTGTAGATTTTAACATTCAATCCCGCCCCCCTCCCTCCCATGAAAAAATTATATGAATGGCGGAAAAAAAGATTTTTCATTTTTGTTTTTGTGCCAAGTTATTTAAACGTAAATGATTTTGTATATTGTATGGATATTTACGTTCTAAGCACAAACAAGTTGTGTGCATATAAATATGTTGTACGTATCAACACTAATTTTTGTTATTATCTACCTTTATAACAGATATTTATATTAATTATTGTACATTAAATCTAACAATCACAGTTTTTTTTACTAATGCGCATTATAAAACACGCATATTTACTACTCCATAAAACTATTTTATCTTGACAAGAGTAAACAAAATTTTCTTCAATGGAAACAATAATAAATATTACAATTAAAAAATCTTCGCCTTTTTGATTTCAAAATATTTACTTTTCCATTTTTATTTGTGTGAAAAACTATTATCTCGAGGGAAGTGAGTAATCACGACCTGTATTGTTTCTTTTAGGCTGGTGTAATCATACAAGTGTGAGATTGTTGCAAGAATTAGTAGTTGCGAGATTCAGATTTTTTTTTTTGTTGTTGTTGTTGTCATGTTTAATGTTTCTTTTCTCAAGTCTTATGTTGTGATATCTCACAGAAGAGTTAGTACTGCGTTGCTTTTGTTATTCTCACCGAATAGAAATATTTACCAGGACTTTGTAAAGATTATTTGTTAAATAATTTTCCTTTTTTATCATTATACGTACATTCTCAATTTAGGAAAGGACCAACACATTCTTCATGGGATTTCGAATTTTATGTTTAAATATATATATATATATATATATTGTCGTATTTATATAATCTTACCGAAAAAAGAGCAAACCGAAAATAATTTACAGGAATGTCGGATTTTACGGTCCGGTGGTTGTAACCATAAAATAATTCAAAATTGCCGTCTACATTAGAAGAACATGTCTTTCATTTTCAATTATTTTAACATACTAATAAAACTGATCGTTTAAAAATCGTAAATTTCCGAATATTATACAAGTCGATTACATTATTACGTGGTTATTGCGCTTGGGATATCGATGCGTACAGCTATAAAGTCGTAAATGGTTTTCCATATGTAAAATAGTTAGCACATAAAAATTAGAAAAAAAAAGGTTTTACATTTATTATTAAGATAATATTATTACGTGTATTTCTTATATATGTGAAAACTTATTATCTTGGGAGAAGTCTGTAATCAGGATTTTTATTTTTCCTTTTAAACTTATGTGATCTTAAAATATTAGTGTTCTGGGAATGACATTTATTTTTCGTTGTCATATGAGAAAGAAATATTACTAGACTTCGTTACTATTCGCAACAAAAATAACTAGAATTACCAAGGAGGGTCATCTATGACCCCCCAAACATGATTTTTCACTCGTATCTCTGTTGTTTTTCAAAATAAAACTCGATTTTTTTTTACTCTTCCTAAATAGGGGAAGGTGGCCTAAAATGATCCCCTTAAGGGAAAAACTTGTGTAAAATAACGTAACTCTTTAAATAAAACTTTGATCTTTTGCTAGTATGTTTTGCACTATATTTTGAATTATAAACATATTTTAATAATATGTTAAACCCAAATTGAGCATTGAAACAAATAGATTTTTTAAAAATCGTCCAAAAGATCATTTTACACTCACCAAAAGGCAAAATGATCCTTCATTTTAAAATAATTGTAAATTGTTTTTTATCAGCAAAATAAAAAATATAAAAGTAATTATAACAATACATAAGTGTCATTCACATTTAAAAACATGCTCCATTAAGTAAACCAAGTCATATTTCCAGACATGAAAAACTTTATATCTAAATAAATATGAAAATTATTGTTTACCTTATACCAGATGTTATAAAACCGAATTTTTCAAAGAATTCTATTCATACACGTAATACTGCGATCGCTTGAATACCACATTGCTTCTTCTTCAATTATTACAACTAGTTTATGTGTTACCCTGTAGATAGCGCGATCTGTCTGGAAGAAAACATATGTGGATCATTTTGCCCGTTAGGATCATTTTAGGCCACCTTCCCCTATTCAGTATAATGTCATAACATGAATTTTGTTGTAATCCAACGACTTTTTTTATGTACAGTCTGTATACCTAGACTTTCCGTGAGGGTAATATGCATGTAACAAATCATGGAGTTATATATATTTAATGTTTAATCTGTTTTAATATCTTATTAATCTGTAGGAACATTATTGAGTAATTTAGATTGATAATTAAAAAATATTATTTTACAGATATTTCTCACTTTTCATTTCCCACGAGCTATCAAAATATCTAAGTGCTGTCTATACTAAAATTTGACATTTAAATTTTCTTTAATAGTATCAATTTGCTAAATTTCATATAACTAATACCGTAGAAGATAATTGTATTAATCATTGTATTAATGATCAAACCTAATTTTGTAGTTGTATCTCCCATTCAAAACAAAAAGAACATCATTGAAATCCACGAGTCAGCTAAGACCAACCCGGCAGTTCTAAGTAAGCAAGAAACACGACAATTCTATTGTTAATGTTCCTTTCTGAAGTCTGGTGTTACAACATTCCCCAGAGAGATTGATTATCGTGTAAGTTTTCTTATGTTCAACAAAAAGAGCAGTTTACTAGTCGTTTTTAGGCATTCTTTAAAGAATTATTTACATTGTTATTGTAAAATTCTTTAGATCGCTTCAGGTAACTTCCTGATAAACATTACTTTAAAGAATGAAATTGTGTTTTTAGAAATGTTTAAAATACTTTTAAAATAATGTAATCTGCGGGATCTTTTTAACACTTTCCAACATAGTTGAAAAGTGTTTATGAATTCGGTTTGTCTGGCCGTAAAAAACTCACGAAAATAGTTGGATTGCCATGCAATTGATATATGACATTGATATATGTAATGACATGTTCGGTATTCAAAATGAAGTAGCTAGCACGTATACTTCGTTTACAGAGGCACTCAAAAGAATGCCGTTACATTATGGTCTATGGGGGAAAATCATTTGCAGTGTATTTTAATGATGTTACACTATTTCAAATATATTGAAATAGATATACATTATTGAAGTGCACAACAAGATGCTTATTATCGAATATGATACGTGTAGCACTTATAATTAGTTTATAGGGAAACTTAAAATAGTTGTTATACTGTCGTTCGGGGTGCATTTTAATCATGTCACACTATTACAAACATAAATGAAATTTACATCAATTTCTGGGGTTCACTAAAATGTGCTTTCTGTAGAATATAGAGTGTAAAGCATTTATCATTCATTTACAGGGTCACACAAAAGTATTCGATTACATACATAATGGTCTAAAGATAAAAATTGTTTGCAGCATATTTTATATACTTTACACTATTTCAATAATGATGAAATCGATATACATTACTGTGGTTTACTACAAGATACCTTTTTTATAATATGATGTGCATAACATTTATTGTTCATTTACAGGGACGCACAAAAGATTTCGGATACAGTACTGTGATCCGAAGTATCCTAATAATATTATAAATCTGATTGTGTGCAAATATTAGGCTGAAGCCAGCGTCAAAATGGAGCTTTTAATGATCTTGCATTTTTGCATGTAGTTTGATTATAACCCTCAAATGAACATAGACTAGGTTTTATTTATTTTATTCAAATATTTTCTTTAATAATTCAAAATTTCATTATTTTCATAGAGAATAAATGGACATTTTTTCGTATATTTTAAAATGGTTGGTTGGTTTGCTTGGTTTGGCCTAAAGGGTCTGGTTTTGCAGCTTTTTTTTAAATGGTTAAATTTATTTTACCATTGCTAATACTTTATCGTTGCCAATATGAAATAAAACCCCTGAGTAATAATTTTTAATCAACAATTTATTTTCACGTAAAAAATATCCATGGGAAAAATGAAAAGGAAATGAATTATTTAAGAATTAAACAGAATATGAAATGATGTCATATTAGAAATAAAACGTGCGTTTTCAAATATTTGATAATAATACAAAGTGCATAAATACGAGTAAGTATGGAAAAGAAGCGAATTTGATGTCATATATAGAAAAATAAAACAGATTTGTTTTGATGTTAAAATAAAATAATCTTGGGTTATCAAATTATTTGTGAATTTCTCTTATTTTTTTCTTTTTCTTTTTCACATGAAAGGAATTATTTTAAATGTACGTAATATATGTATTTTAAATGTATGTGTTGTAAATTAAAGTTCTGTGTTTTAAATGAAATGAGTGAAAGATTTATATTTTTAATTAATTCAATACAAATGATGGGATAGGTTGGCGATTTATCGTCTGCACACGGCTAATATAAAGTTACCGTATTTTTAATTTAAATTTTAAAAAGTAAAAAAAATAATATATATATATATATATATATATATATATATATATATATATATATATATATATATATATATTGTATGGCAAATGTCAATGATATGCCTCGCAAAATTCTCCCTATCGAAAATCAGAAAATCTTAATAAAAATAACTATAATTTTTAAAAGAAAGTTGCTTTTTTCATAAAAGCTAAAGATTTAATATGATTATGTCGAAGTAACAGCATTTTTTCTCTATCATTTTCCCACAATCGAAACACATTTGTAAATCGTCGTTTAGAACCGGCATTTAATATTACATGTCTTTTAGTTTTAAAATAGGAAAAACTTTGTTGTCGTTTTTAAATATAGCTTATTTAAAGTTGTTTCATAATAGATTTTTGTAAAGTCTTGTAGGATAAGATAAATTGCATAGATTTTAAAGCAATGTTTAAGTAAAATTACAATATTTTTTTTAACTTAACAATGTTATCGAAAAGAAAATCGATTTTACCAACAAATTCGCGTAATGCAAAAGCAAAGAAGAAATCAAAAAGTAATGAATCTTTTCTTCCAGCCGAATTGTGTAAACTTGAACAAGCCGATCGTGCCAATTCATAACATTATAAACGTGAAAGCGCGTTCTATATAGTAGAATTTTTTTTTTTACATATAGGTAGAAAATTTCCGAGAATAGGAAGGTTAGGGTTCTAAAATTAGGTCCATAGTCAATTTGCCTTTTTTTTTATCAAGAGAAATTTGGCGCAAAATTAAATACATTGTTGTAACCAGATTTGTTTTTTGCGTGGTAAACACTTAATGGTATTTTAGATGATCATTTCCCCTCTCACCTTTGATGTCAACTATGACTAAAACGCGTTAAAAAATATTAGCCGATAATTTTCTAATGTTCTTATTGCTTCATGATGTAAATAGACATCCTGTTTCATACTTTAAACCTGAATCGGTCATGCCATTGTCGTTCAATTTTTATTCCTAATCCTAACCCTAATCGTATCCTATCCTAATCCTGATAATAACTTTAAAGAATATTCTTTGACACCAATATGTAAATTAAATCAATATCCATAAATGGAATGAATGGAAAATAGAATAAATAGAAATGGCAAAATAAAATAACAAGAAAGTACATTTATTCGACACCTAACCCTAGAGAAAGCGTAAAAAATTTCAAGCGCATGAAATAAATTAAAATAATCTTATATATACTAACAAAATATGTAAATTTAGATCATCAGATTTGTGTCGTCGGTATTTATTTGCTTATAGTGTTCTTGACGCGATAGAGAAAATATCGAGGTTAAATTGGGCAGAATTTAAAGTACTTTCCAGCAACCTTTATTTACATTTTAGAATCGCATCAGATTGTTATATCTTTGTGAAATAGCTATATCAATGTATAAAATCCACAAGCAGTTTGTTCACTATTTACACCACTTAGCGTGAAGCACTTAATTTAATATATACATAAACAAGATAATGTAGTAAGAAATATATAACACATGTCTATGCAAATAAACAATATAATAATGCCCATTTAGCAATGCACACATATACAAATTGTACACCAAATACCATTTAAGATGCACTGTTGTATAGAAGAATTCTGCCAGTGTTGTTTTTCGTTTTACGGAGAGGAATTCCTCAATTTTCACGATTTTACTGGGTCCTCCTTTTTTTCATTAGTTGCAGTTTCATTTTCGCGATTGTATATATTATTTGGCATGAAATTTCACTTTTTTAAGACTGAGTTATGTCAAGGCCCCTATAGCAAAGAAATACCGTATGGTCTCCTATAAAATGTGATAAAGCTTTGGTAAATTATATATGTTGTTAATTATCAAGTGAAATGTTTTGCTAAATTAATGCATTTATTCTTTTTTTAATGTTACGTGAACGAAGTCACGGGTAACAGCTAGTATTCTATAAGCGATAATTGCTGGAATTGCGCTTTCAGTGAGTTATTCATTTAACTAAATTTTTCCATACTATGTGATATGCATAAATGCTATAGATCATTTACAGGATCACACAAAAGAATTCGTAATCATTACTCTATATCGGCGTACATTGGTTAAAGCGGTTATTTAATCCAGTTATGTATTTTGAACGTGAACTAAGTTTAGTATACGAAGAGATGTTTGTTGAATATAAATAAAATCATATACAGGGACATGCAAAGAACTGGATACATGATCGCTTAAGTATGATAATTTCTGAAAGCGTGATTTCAGTAGTTTACAGCGTGTTTTTGTTTGAATTAAACTTTAGCTTAATATTAAACATTATATATGTATAAAAATCTTTAGGTAATATACAGGGCTGTACAGAAGAATTCAAATATGTTCCCTTCTATTGGTACAAACTACTGAAGGTGAATTTTCAACTGTGTTATGTGTTTTCTTACTAAACTAAATCGTAGCATACTATAAAGTGTTTATACAAATCTATAGATTATATACGGGGCTGCAAAAAAGAATTTGAGTACTTTTCTTACCTGTACAATGTATTATTATGGCTACTGTAGTACTATGGCATGTAATTGCTGAAATATGTGCTTTAAATGTATTTTTCGTTTTCTAAAATATTTACTTAGGTATGTTATTTAGCTTATTAAACAGCAAAGGTTTGTTAAAGTATTCGGGAAGTGTTGAAAAGTTTTTCACAATCTATGCTTGATGCATGATTTTACTTTCTTGTTTTATTTGTTTGCACTTTTTTTTTTTCGCTTCATGGCTTAAAATTCTGATGAATTGAAAATTTATTTTTATTATTACTATTTATTTTTATTATTATTATTTATTTTTTTATACATTTAACATCATTGTACATTAAATCGAATTTTACCACAAACACAAATATTTCATTTTACTAATACGCAAAAAAAATTAGTTATTTACCTAGAAAATACTACTTCATAAAAACATTTTACCTTGACAAGAGTTTAAAAAAAATGCTTCATAAATGGAAATAATAATAAACGCCATTTCAAATGCAACAATATTTACTGTTGAATTTTGTACGTATCTGAAAAACTATTATCTCGGGGGAAGTGAGTAATCAGGAGCTGTATTGTTTCTTTTAGACTGGTGTAATCATACAAGTGTGCGAGTGTTGCGAGATTGAAATTTTCTTGTTGCTGTTGTCATGTTTAATGTTCCTTTTCTCAAGTCTCATGTAGTGATATCTCCCAGAGGAGTTAGTCAATTAACGCGTTGCTTTTGTGATTGTTATAAAATAGAAAACAAATTAGCAATGTGTCCCAGAACAGCGTCGATTTTTTGACAATCAACAAAATTAAAAGTTTATAAGCTGTTTTTAAATCTTCTTTGTAAAATATTTATATTTTTTATCACGATACATCTTAAATTGCTATAGGTAGTATTGCAATAATTATTATTTTAACGTATGATTTTTTAGATCTGTAAAATGGATATAAATTAATGCAGTGTATATGTTACGGTCAATATGATTGATCCGATCATTATTAATAACTAGTATATAACCCCGTCAAAAATGACAGATTGTTGATCTGCGTTTCTTTTTCATAAGACTTCATACAAACAAACAGCATGAAGACTTTATTATTGAAAGGTTTGTACTGTAAAAAAGTACATTTTAAAAATGACAAATGATTTCTACAAATAAAAATGATGAGGATATATATATATATATATTTTACTCAGTATTAAATTTCGGAAGTAGTTCAACGATTGGACAAAACATTCAAATTAAATATTAACAAATAATCCATGTGCGAAAGTTTTTGTAAAGAAGTGTTATCAATGAATTTCTAAGCCGATTGACTCACCACATAACTCATTGTTTGATTACATAAGCAAAATTAAATGCAAATTACGTTGTACTATGTATTCCTTATATTTTAATTACGTTTGATAAGAAAGAATCATTTTACAGTATATGACCCCTTATCCGGAATTCCAAAATCCGGAAAAACCCGAAGTCAGCCAAAAAATTTCGAAATTTTCTAAATTTGTATATTTTTACAAAAATTTTAGAAAATTTTACCGATTTCTAATTTTTTTTTCAGTCCATTGTGTTTCAGTGTGTAATCACTAAAATATTGTTACTTCAGTAGCGGGTGAACACGCCCACCCCCCTCCCCCCGCGATTGAAAATACGCGATTTCCGACAAAGGCTTGCGAAGAAAACGCCAATTTCTTCCAAGGACTCCGAAAAAATGTAAAATTTTTTCAAGGGATCACAAAAAAACACAAATTTGGTTAAAAGATCGGATTAAAAAAAAAACGCGAATTTCGTCAAATAATCGCGGAAAAACATGAATTTCTCCAAAAGATCGCGAAAAAAAAACGCAAATTTCTTCAAAGCACTGCAAAAGAATTTCTAATTTCGTTAAGGGATCGCGAAAAAAGTGGAATTTCGTCAAAGGACCGAAGGAAAAAAAACACCAATTTTGTCAAAAGATTACAGAAAAAATGGGAATTCCGTCAAAGGATCGCGAAAAAAACACCCCGCTAATTTCGTCAAAGAATCTCAGAAAAAAACTCGAATTTTGTCAAAGGATCGTAAATAAAAGGTAAATTTCGTCAAAGAATAGCAAAAAACGCAAATTTCCTCAAAGAATCGCAGAAAAATGCAAATTTCTTCAAAGGATCGCAAAAAGAAAACGCAAATTTCTTCATAGGACCACGATAAAATTATATTTCATCAAAGGATCGCAGAAGAAAAACGCAAATTTTGTTAAAGAATAGCAGAAAAAAATGCAAATTTTGTCAAAGAATCACGAAAAAAAAAGCATGAATTTTGTCAAATAATCGTGAACTTCGGGAGGATCCAAAATCCAGAAAATTCCAAAACTCGGAAAGCCTTTGGTCCAGAGGATTTCGCATAATAGGTCCTGTACTGTATTTAAGATGGAAACAATTTCAAAATACGCCAGTAGATGGCGCCAATGTACTGGATTGATCACTCAAATCCTTCGTACGAAAAAATTCACCGCTATTTCTGAAAAGAAAAGTGCTGACAGAAAAGAATATATACAGAAATGTTGATATACGTGTTTTATATGAAATAGTTTTTGAAGGTTTTAAACAAAATTTAAATATTTAAAAGCTCTAATATGCTTTTACAAATATTTTAACAGCAGAATCGGATGAAACATAGCTTTTTCATTAAGCCTAACATGGCGTTTAACTATGGTCGATTCGCAGATCAGAGTGGTCGAGCCCGGAGCCGTTACAGACACTTTCTTGCCTTCGGATTTTATTATAAGTAAGATGACCGGGCATAATAGCCGGTTATTATTAATAATAACCAGTTATTATTAATAATGACCGGAATACTCATATTGACCGTAACATATATTTTTATATTTGCTTGCATATTTTTAACTCCATTGCTTTAGTCGGGATAAATTTAAAATTTATCATATTTTCTATTTATTTTTTACACTATTATACCATTAAAATATTTTTTGTTATCTTTATGCAGGAAAATAAATAGTCTGTACACATTAGTTCTTCTTATGTATAGTTATTTATCTTTGCATCAGATAATCATTAATCATAGCCAATTAAATATATTCTTCAACTATAATTGCAAACATTCTCTTTAATTATACACATTGACGAAAGCTGTTATTTCTCTCGCGGATATTGCTGTTTAATATGAAACATTTAAGATTAAATAAAACCAGGAGATCCAATCTGGACTTTCAGGGATACAGAACATAGGTGAGATCTATTTTCTTTATTGAACACTTTAATAGATTTTATACATTTAATATATATATTTATTTAGATTACTTACAAACAACACCAAAAAACATTTTTATCTGAAATATATCAATTGTGCGCTCAGTTTTGAAATGTTTTAAAATCGAAACTTTTTTCGGTCGCATGTGAGATGCTAATATCCGAAGAAATCACCAAAACTTCTGCTAATTAAAGCAACAATTTTGATTCAGATTGTTTCAGTTGGAGCGTAGCGAACCACAGGTTGAGTAGAAAATAATAAGTAATTTTTCACCTTATTTGAGAAGGACGGAGTCATAGTTAACAATTAACATTCTCCATTAGAGCAAACAACAAAATAAAATTAAGCTTAACAAAAATTAGAAAAAATGATTACGGAACTATCAGCGAGACGCTGAGCAGGGTACAGGGAAAATATCTATATATCTCAGAAGCATTACTCATGCTACCTACGCTTTCAAGTAAGGGATCTATGCAGGGTTTTTTTTTTTCTTGGGACCCATTTTGTGAGGGGAAAAATGTTGTTGGGAAATTTGTGATATTGCGAAAAATAAAATTTTGTTTCAAAGGATCAAATCTAATGACTCAAAACTGAACCAAGCATTCATTAATAATAAATTTTTCAAAGTTTTTCGGCTAAAGTTTTTCTATCTGGTGATTTTTTTTTGTTTGAAAATTACACATTCCAATATCCAACAAAATAAAATTAATTCATAACGAGTTTGCTTTTATGGAATGAGATTTTGTAAGGGGAGTCTATTTTATTAAGAGGAATTTTGTGAAGGAACTCATTTTATTAAGAGGAATTTTGGGAAGTCTTTTATTTTATTAAGAGAAATTTTGTGAAGGAATAGACCTCAATTTTGCCGGGATTGACAACTGCAAGTAAAAGTTGTCAGATCTTGCACAGATCATCTCAAAACTTCAACTCCTATATCTCATATCCTCTATTCTAAAAGACTAGAGAACATTTTACATTCTTTCACAAGGAAGAGGGGGGAGGTAACCCTCCCAACTACTATTGGACAGCGTTCCGTCACTCTCCTTGTTTACGGTTTCACAAGTCTGTAGCAATATGGAACAATGCCACTACATATGAACATTGATTTCACCGACACTGTATATTGACACATCGACACACTGTACATTGGCGAGTCTGCCGTTGTTGCAGTGAGACAGTTAAAAATGACCCCCCATGCATTCCACCCTGATCCGGTCTTCGAATTAACATTCCGTGGATTAACAGTGACTGTCAATCACAGCATGGCGTAATTATAAGCACACAATAGCTCCAATACATATCTGTTAATTTGTGTTTTATTTATATTATATTATTTATTTATTGATCAAATGTCAATTTTGTTAGGGGCTGGTGGGCGGAAATAAAAAGTTAATTATTTATCATATATTCTAATACGAGCAAATCTTGTGGGTGGTTATATATATATATATATATATATATATATATATATGCAAAAATTATCTTAAAAACGGATCTAACGATTTTGACGAAATTTCGTATCCTACCGTTTTGGGGCACCAGAAAACCATTGGGCTAGGTCACATGCTCGAGAAAATTCGATTAGTGGGTCAATTTGGGTCATGGTCTAGCTAATTGTATCTAAAAAACGGTTCAAACGATTTTGACGAAATTTTGTATCCGACCATTTTCGGGCATGAGAAGTCAATTGGGCTGGGTCACATGTTCGAGAACTTTCGATTAGTTGGTCATCTTTGGGTCAACGCGGGTCAAATTAATTTTATCTAAAAAACGGTTCTAACGATTTTGATTAAATTTTGTGTCCTACGAGTTTCGAGCACGATAAAAGCATTGGGCTAGGTCGCATGTCCGAGAAAATTCGATTAGTGGGTCATTTCTGGGTCATTGTGGGTCAAGATCTAAAAAGCGGCTCAATTTACACTAAATTTTGCATCCAATGGTTTTCAGGCACGAGAAGACTGTTGGGCTAGGTCACATGTTCGAGAAAATTCAATTAGTGGGTCATTTTGGGTCATTTTGGGTCATGGTCAAGCTAATTGTATCTAAAAAACGGTTCAAACGATTTTGACGAAATTTTGTATCCGACTATTTTCGGGCATGAGAAGTCAATTGGGCTGTTTCACATGTTTGAGAACTTTCGATTAGTGGGTCCTTTTTGGGTCAACGCGGGTCAAATTAATTTTATCCAAAAAACGGCTCTAACGATTTTGATTAAATTTTGTATTTTACGAGTTTCGGGCACGCGAAAATCATTAGACTAGGTCACATGTTCCAGAAAATTCGATTAGTGGGTCATTTCTGGGTCATTGTGGGTCAATATCTAAAATGCGGCTCAATTTACACTAAATTTTGCATCCTATGGTTTTCCGGCACAAGAAGACTGTTGGGTTAAGTCACAAGTTCGAGAAAATTCAATTAGTGGGTCATTTTGGTCATGGGTCATGATATTTGAACTCAAATTTAATTTTGACCGAGCATAGCTCGGTCTTCCCTGCTCGTACTGTTTTAAGTGAAACGGGTTAAACTTGCGTAAACGAACTGCACGCCATAGAGATATATATTTTTTTAAATCATGCTTGAAACCCATATTTTAAAAATCATAGAAAATCACTAAATTCGGATATACAGATTTCAAATAATTTGCATTTGAAAGTACTTTTCCCTTCTATTCGACGATGTAAAAATTAAAATTATGCAAGATTTATAAGTCATTAAATTTGCGAAAAAAGAAAATGGATTGTTTGCATCCTTCCCTTGGTCGATATGATGTCACCGTTAATCTCAGATATGTTTTTGCTTTATAATATAGGTAAAAAATATTGTTTCACATTGAAACAATGGCAAACATTACAAGCGAAAACCAACATCATTTTGATTGAAACCCTATTTACTTTTCCATTTTTAGTTATGTGAAAAGCATTATCTTGGGAGAAGTCTGTAGTAATGAAAGTCTAGTATTGTTACATCTTCCACAATGTTTTTCTTTATTATTATTGCGGAGCTGTTTTCATAACGTTCATCAGAAACAGAAATTTACATAACAATTTTTTAACTTTCTTTTGTAAAATATTTGAATTTTTGCTCGTGATTCGTACATAATCGCTTTAGGTAGTCATATAATATTAATTTAACGTATGAAAATTGTGTTTTAAGATATGTTTAAAGTACTTTTAAAATAAAGTGACGGAAGTGTTTGTTATTTTCACGAATTTGTTCACATGATTGCTTAAAATCGTGTCGAATTTAAAGTTTATCATATTTTATTTTCATTATTTACTTTTTTGTACTTTTAAACATAATAAAAATATATGATCAC
This sequence comes from Maratus michaelseni, assembly GCA_963931845.1. Taxonomy (NCBI): domain Eukaryota; kingdom Metazoa; phylum Arthropoda; class Arachnida; order Araneae; family Salticidae; genus Maratus; species Maratus michaelseni. Next base: position 406,678,436 of record OZ007592.1, read on the forward strand.
ATATGTAGGTGGTAATAGTAAATAGTAAAGCAACTTAACCACACTATTTCAATTGATCACACTGAATTTGATGACGATAACGAACATTTAATTAAACACACAATATATTGAGAGATAAATAATAGATAATTGGACAATAAGTTAATGCAATTTAGTATGGTCATGTGCCAACTTTTCAATAATAACGTAGCTGAAGAGTGCTTTCGCTTTCACTCATCAAACAAAACTTGCCAGCTACGCTAAATCTTGCATTAAAAACTAATACGGTTTTAACCATGATATCATCCATCGTCATCATGGCTCGTGAATTTTTTTTAATTCAACTAAGTTGAGATGTTGAACGTTTTTCTCACATATGCATTATGTTTTTTTTATTTCCAATGCAGCAGGCGAACAGACATCCTTACGCCGTACAGAGATCATGTACAAAAAAAAAACAGAAATATAAGTAAAATGATAACACCAAAAACAGGAACAAAGTAAAGCGTAATTAACATGAGAACCAGATAAAATCAAGATGTTAAAATGTGTAAAGAGTCTCTGGCCTCCCAGTAACGGGAGTAAATGCAGTTCTTCGTGAGTGCTGAACAGTCAGAGAGGTGGTCAGCAGTCATCGCCGCACCACTGCGGCAGAGGGGGCAGGCAGGACTATCCACTATCTGGAGACGGAAAAGATGAGCATTTAAACAATCATGCTTTGTCGCGAGATGAAAGGCAGCTACAGCACTGCTTCTTGGACAATCGGGGAGGTTAGAGATGGTATTTCTGAACGATTTTTCGTTTGTTCGTTCCTTTAGTAGTAATATATGTGATCACTTAATTATTTGATTAACCATTGAAGAGGCAGACTTATAGTTAATTAAGTTACACGAAGCCTGACTAACAGAACGATATACATTATGTATGAATATACATAAGTTTCCCGGTTTAACTCTTATTGTTATTTACCTTTACATCAGATATACATCAACCATAATACATTAAATGTTTCTCTAAAATATAATGACAGACCTTTTTTAGTGAAAAATAAATTTAAAAAATATTTCTTTTGTGGAGACTTTTGCTTAACATAAAAGGTTTAACCTTAAATAAATAAAAACAAGAACGAAAAATCATGCGTCAAGCATAGATTATGTAGCACTTTCCAACGCTTCCAAATAAATTTTACAAAACATACCGTTTAATAAGATAAAAGATAACATCTAAGTAAACAATTTGGAAAACGCATAACATACTTAAAAACATAATTTCAGGAATTTCCAGCAGATATAATATTCGAAAAAGTGTCCGAATACTTTTATTCAGCCCTGTATATGATCTATAGATTTGTATATATACTATATAGGATGCTAAATTTTAGTTTAGTTAGGAAACGCGTAGCACAGTTTAAAATTATCCTTCTGGAACTTCTGTCAATAAACGGAAATGTGTTCGCGAACTTTTGTGCTGCCCTGTATAGGATCTACAGAATTTATACACACCAAGTAATAGACAAAAAGCGAGTTATAATTAAAATCGCGTTCAGTAACTTAAAACGCACTTCCAGGAATTATTGTTAACAGACAGTAGAGAATTCTTTTGAGTGTCCCTGTAAATGAACGATGACTGCTATACACATACTATTCTGTAGTAAGCCTCTTGTAATGCACCTTAGTAATATATATAAATTTCAATGCGTTTAAAATAGTGAAATATTATTTAAATAAACCGCAAACGATTTTTCTCCATAGACGTAATGTAACGGAATTCTTTTGACTGTCCCTGTAAAGTAACTGTAAGTGCTATGCACACCCTATTTCATATTAAGCTTCTTCTAATGCACCTTAGTGATATATATAAATTTCAATGCGTTTAAAATAGTGAAACATTATTAAAATAAACCGCAAATGATTTTTCCCCATAGACCGCAATGTAACGGAATTATTTTGAGTGTCCCTGTAAAAAAACTATAAGTGCTACACACTTCCGTTGAAATAGGTAACATGCTATAGATAACGACAATAACATATAAAAATTGCAGAGCAATCTGAGCCTATTTACGGGAGTTAGGGCACGGACAGACGGCAGACGGCTGACGGCCAGTCAAACCGAAGTCATAAGCACTTTTCAACTAGGTTGGAAAGTGCTAAAAACAGATTGTTTCATAGTGCAACAATAAAAAACACTGAAAGCAAATTTCAGCGTCATTTTGATTACTTTAATCTTTAAAGTTTTTTTTTAAAACTTATGTAATCATAAAAACTTATTATTTATTATGAGACGCAGAATATTTTTATTTTTATTGTCACGGTTAATACTCTTTTTCTCATATGTAGTGCTGTAATATTTTCCAGAATGATTAATTCATTACTGCGTTGTTTATGTGATGCTCATTTAAAAGAAAAAGTAGCTAGTAGATTATAAAAGTTCTTTTTGCAAATTCTTTTTATTTTTAATGTGGCATGCACTCGCTTTCTGTTGTTTTGTGATAAATATCACTTTAAAACATGAAAAACATGTTTTCATAAATGTTTTATATACTCTTAATATGGAATATGTAAGCGATTTTTATTTGCTTGCGGTTTTCTTTTAGTCCATTGCTTAAGATCGTGAAGAATATAAAATTTTATCCTGTTTATTCTTGCTATTTTCCTTTTATACTTTTTATGTCGTGAAAATGAAGCGAGTTTTTCATCGTTAGGAATCGCGAGATTGATATGATTTATTTTATAGCTTTAAAGCTAAACTATTTTACATTCTAGAACATTAGATTGCTCTGTAGTCGAAACTCTATGCCACAAACATCTGACTCATTTGGGGATTTGTTATCATTATTTTACACAAAAATTACATTAATATTTTTTGTAACTATTACATATTTATATTACAAAGAAAATACATGTCCATGAATAACGCTGACGTCATACAGATAGTGGCAACGATCTGAGTAATCAATTTATCTTTTATAGCAAATTTATTAACTTCTAAACATAGCTCAATTTTAGTTTAAAAACCGACGATTAGGGAAAAAAGACACAATTCAAATACAAATTGTTTGAAAGCTCTATCTTACTTTACTGTTTTTTTAACAAGATTTAAACATTTTGATTTTAAAAAACAAATATGTCAGGTAAACAAAAAGCGTAAAAATTCATTATGGAAGATTAAATCATTTGCACTTTAAAAAAATTAAAAAAGATGAAGAAGAGTTTGGTAATAATTTGGAATAAAATAAATTGCGTTCCTTTTATTTCTAATATTTGGTTGGAAATTAAGAAGAAAGACGAATCCCTAATAACAAATTACATTTTCTTCCAAAAGTAAAAAATTTCATTATTCAGTAGAAAAGGTTGAATCATCATATTCATTGCAAGTCTTGCAGACAGGAAATATTGAAAATACGCCATATGTTATGAATCATGAAAACCCTTTTATTTAAATCCAAAATCAGAAATTTCGCCTGAATATTTCATTTAAAACAATCACTTTCACTTGTAAATAAATACTATGCAAAACGTATAGAAATATGTAAAATATGATAGACAAAATAGAGTTTATAAAATGTCTAAGCTGTATTTTGTATGGATAGGAATTTAAAAAATGAAAAATAAATTAATAAAATATGTGAAAAGAACTTCCTAAATCTTAAAGTCAGCGGTAGGATTTTAGTAACTAAACCAATGCTTCTCTGTCCTAATGTATTTTCAGGAATAAAGAAGCAAGGAAAATGATGTGTTTGATCACAAGTTTGATAATGAAACATTTAACACAAACGTTATAAAATATTGTAACAAAATTTGACCATATTATACAGGTAAAAAACCCTTGAAATTGTTGTGTCCCGCTAAAAGGATAAAGTTTATTTAGCTGATAGTCGACGATCGCGGCCAGAGCCCGTTCGGTTGTATGTGAAGCCTCTGGACATTCTTTTCATTTGCACATTTTACTTACCGATGACATACAATCAACAGAATTGTATTTTAATTATATAAAAGTATTATGTAGTTTGGCTGGAATGGGGAATTTATAAATTAAATAAACCTTTATCAAAGATTGATGTTGTGAGCAGAATAGACTGTTTTTAACATACTAATAAATAATTTCCCATATTTTGTTATATTGTTACGAATGGCAAGGGATATTATTGCCTTCATGTAAGCAACTATCTTTGTGTCCTTTCTCGTTATTACTCTAATAAAAATATTGTGTAATCATAATGTTACAACAGGTCTCGACATCAATCGTCCCCATTTGTATACGTCCAAGCAGCGTGAAGAAACACGCTCTCACAGAATGCCTTTCCATAATTTTTTTAAATTTCGTTTATTAATAACTGGGATAAAAAAATACATAGCGTTTCAGATAGTCTTATGTGGTGTAATTGTTTTCTTATGTGTATAACTAAGGCGCATCGTGAACGGTAGGATAATTAGGATGACATGTTACAAAGAAAAGATGTTTTAAATTATCTTATTGCAGCATTTCACGTAAAAAGATTAGTTAAAGAAAACTAGACAAATACTCAGCTGATTAAAGACTGTATCCCACATCGACTTTATGGAATTGTAAAAATTATAATAACAGGAAAGCTAAAGCAGTAGACGTTAATAGGATTCTTGACACAGCCTAACGCTAAAATGAGCACGTGCCTTATTATACCTGAAAATATACCTACCTCAGGAGTACAGGTAGGCAGCTTGATTACATGATGAAATACAATCTATACATGCGATAAATTTTTAATATTTCATTTAAAAATATATTCTTTTTTTTTTTTTTTTTGTCTTTTTGGTATATTTTTCTTTTATACTTTACAAAAAGAAATCGAACTTCAAGTTTTGTTTTGTTGTCGTCCATTGTTCAGTTTCTTGTGTAAGGGAACAATTATTTCTTCAGAATTGAATGTCAATTTCCTTTCTCACTTCTCACGAATATTTTTGTATCATTAAATTTTATTTCTACTGATACCATTCACATAATCTTCATTAAAGTGCGGAAAACAGCCGTTTATATGTGTTAAGATGCAAAAAAGCAGAATGGGGATTATTCTTAATTAATAGTATTAATTAATGAATATTTTTTAAACATAAAAACTAAACTTTTTTAACAAAGATGATGAAGAAATAGTTGTACAAAACATGTAAAATATAACCTAAACAAATCCAGAATACAATTTATTCTGCCTTAACATATTAAATTTTATAGAAAATTTAAATACACTTCTCTTTAAAAATTAAATTCATTCTTCAAAAAAACTATTTTATTTTAAAGTAAGCATTCTCAACCTTTCATCTTTTATTAAAAAAAAAAAAAAAAAAAAAAAAAAAAAGCAAACAATTACAATCCTATTTATTTGAAAATCTTTATCAGTCATGTTCGACCCATTTCATTTGCATATTTTTGTAATTTAGCCCGGAAGAAAAAAAATTCATCGTAATAACACCATCAATAATTTAAATTTTGAAAACTTTGTGATGAAAATAATCGTTGCATACGTCATATTTATATTTTTTGTTTGAAATACTATAATTGAAATTTAGAAATTATTATAAAATCTTGTTGCAAATTATGTTTAAGTTAGGATGATTTTTACATTTATTTATTCAGATTTAAATATCGAACATATTTCGTATGAAAATATATATTTAAATAATATATATATATATATATATATATATATATATATATATATTATGCTATTTTCAAATGACTGAAAAGTTTTTTAAAACATTTATCATGTGTATAGTGTATGACATTTTATTTTCATCCGGTTAATGATGGGGGAAAAATAAAATGCTAGAAAAGAGAAATATATAAGCAGAGACTTTAACATTCAAAGCAGTTGCATTTAAAAAATATATATTCACATATTTGAAATTTCGTAAGGGAAAATTCCACACTTTTATGTAAAAAATATGTATTTTTAAGCTTTTTTTTGTCAATGAAGGATAATTAAAACGAAATCGGATTTTTTTTAACTAAACAAATATATTTTTGTGATATTATAAATACGACAAAACATAAAAAATATAACAAGTATATTTTGTTATATTTTGACGAGACTTTACGTGTAAAAATCTAAAACAGATAGCGGTACCCTTATTTTAGCGTGCATAGCGTGGATGACTTTCCTTGATAAATAATTGTGCGTTAGAGTCATCTTAAACTCAAAAACGATATGAGTTATGAAATCCAATTTGAACCACGAAACTTATGTTTATTGAATTAATCAACAAAAACAAATAGGTACGTGTTTGAAAATAATATTTACGTAATTCGCTTTTTTACAATGTTAAAGTTTAAAAAAAAACTATTCAACAGTTATATTTTTTAAATATTAAATACGTTCATGGTGCCCAAAAAACTATTATAGTTCAAATTCGACTAATTATTTGGTAATCGGTTGATTGGTTCTAATTTTATGATGTACCCTATATTTAAAAAAAAACGTATATTGTAAATAAAACAAAACTGTACTGTCAAAGTACCTGCTTTTCAGTATATGCACGGTTTTGCTCCAAAGATGGTAACTTCATAAATAATTTGAATAATCCGGGTTCGGTACATATTCTAGACATTTAAGGGATGCTAAATATGTAAAATATAATCACTTTTTTAACTCAACAAAATGGACTTTTCTTAACCTAACGCAAACGATAAATCGCCAAATAATGATTTAATTGCAATCTCTTACATTTAAAAATATTGTAAGCATTACAAACATACCTTTTCTGTTTGAAGTAAATATTTTCGCTTTATAATATTATCTCTCATTAAAACAGTGTTTTTTTTTTTTGGGGGGGGGGGGATTTTAAATACAATTTGTGACAAAAAAAATTCTTTTATTTTTTTATGTGTTTGCACTATTTTCTGATATAGCCGTTTAAACTCCTTCACGAACGATAATGGTCGCCGACAAATGATCAATGGTAACCTTTCGACAAAATAACGGAATTTTCCATCATAATTGTACATAGAACAATATGTTATATACTAAAACCTTCCCTAAAAAATTATCTACCTAACAGTGCAAGTTCCATCAAAATCCATAATAAGCAGAACTCAAGTTATAAAGCTTTTTAAGCAGTTAAGAAATTCCCATTTGTATTTATTGTATATAGTAGATATAATCATTTTTTTAACCCAACAAAGTGGGATCCCCCCCGCAATGGAATTTCTTTGGAATAAATAATGAATAAAATAATCAAAATAACATGAATCGAAACAAAAAAATAATTTTTGGATTTTTTCCAAGTAGACTGGGGGAGAAAACCACCAATCGGTATTTTATCGATTCACCATTTGAAAAGAGAAGCCACAAAGTAATCAGCAACATTTCAATTGTACAAATTTGTATTATACAATTACAAGTTGTCCTCTGGGAGAAATAAGTAAATGTTACTTGATATTTGCAATAAGTCTTTATTTGATGATTTTCTTTACCTTCTACATTTAAATAATAATGGAAAACAAGTAGGTTTTGATTTTCGACAACTAATATTATGATTCTTCTGGGAGGAATGTTTTATAATATCTCCCAGAAGATCCATGATGTTATGTTGTGCTCTTTTCATTAACCGAAAAAGACGTGTTTAAAAAAAATAACGCAGCTGAATTTCTTTGCAGAATTTTTCATCATTGTCTTTAATTCCATAGTTAGGTAAAATGTTTTTGAAATGAAATATATATATACATGCTTTTTTTTATTTATTAAAAATATTTTTCGTGTTATCTCTATTAAAAAAAAATGCTTTTTCTTTTAAAATTGTAAAACATGTTTTATTAATCGAATCGTGATTAAAATATTTTCTATGCAATTTTTATAACTTTTATGGAAGTGTTAAAAAAATAAAGAGGTAATCATTTTTATTACAGCACTTTAAAAAAAAAGTTTTTATTACTTAAATATGTATATATATATATATATATATATATATATATATATATTCTATGTACGAATTCTTCAAAAGAATTAAAAAAATACACGCTAAGCTGGTTTAATTTTCCAAACAAATTTCGAAGCAAACGAAACGTATCCATAAATTTACCTTCTATTTTGAAGCAATATTGATCTTTACCTGGAATGTCCTTCCACGTTGCCAAAAACGATGCGAACACCATTGCGCAGTTGTATTTTCTAATGAGATAATGGCTATTAAGTACCAACTCTTTTACTAAAACATTTACAGTAAGTTTTGGTACGGGAATGAAATTTTTGTAAGAACACACATTTAAGAACAGACATATAAGAACACACATTTTATCAGACAATTAAATACACTTAACCAACATGAGTGAAAAATTGACCTAGGCCAGGACTCGTACCTGGGACCTTCAGCGTACCGTGCTGATGCTCTGTCACTAAGCTACCCAGACCGACATCCTAGCACGACAATTTCTCACACTTATTCATGTTGGAAACAGTCATCGACCAGCAGTTTTGCAACTTCATATGATATAATACGTTGAACAACTATTCAACGGTCCGCAATTAACCTATATAACATATTAAAGCATAAACACTACGTCTGATTACTTTATTTTTTACAACATAAGAGCACACATTTTATCAGACAATTAAATACACTTAACCAACATGAGTGAAAAATTGACCTGGGCCAGGACTCAAACCTGGGACCTTCAGCGTACCGTGCTGATGATTTGTGGCAGAGCATCGGCACGGTACGCCGAAAGTCCCAGATTTGAGTCCTGACCCAGGTCAATTTTTCACTCATATTGGTTAAGTGTATTTAATTGTCTGATAAAATGTGTGCTCTTATATTGTAAAAAATAAAGTAATCAGCGGTAGTGTTTATGCTTTAATATATTATATAAAGAAATTAAAATGTTCTCTAATTGCCTCAGTACTGAAATGGAGAGTGCATTCATTGATTGCCGAGAATGTCATTTGCACCGAATAATTTTCGCGTGACCCATTCTCATTTGTAAGTTTTTGAATTCCGGTATTTAAACCAAAGGGAAAAATTTTAGAGATAACACGTAAAATATTTAACAGTAATGCTTAACAAAATGTTACGTGGCAACAATGTAAAAATTATGTTGAAAACGAAATTATGTTTTTAATAAGGATAAAATAAACAATAACGAAAAATCATGCGTCAAGCATAGATTATGTAACACTTTCCAACGCTTCCAAAATAATTTTACAAATCATTACCGTTTAATAAGCTCAATGATGACATCTAAGTAAACAATTTGGAAAACGCATAACATATTTAAAAACGTAATTTCAGGAATTTCCAACATATACAATATTCGGAAAAATATCCGAATACCTTTATTCAGCCCTGTATATGATCTATAGATTTGTATATATTCTACATAGGATGCTAAATTTTAGTTTAGTTAGGAAACGCGTAGCACAGTTTAAAATTCTCCTTCTGGAGTTTCTGCCAATAAACTGAAATGTGTTCGCGAACTTTTGTGCTGTCCTGTATAGGATCTGCAGAATTTATACACACCAAGTAATAGACAAAAAGTGAGTTAAATTTAAAATCGCGTTCAGCAACTTAAAACGCACTTCCAGGAATTAATGTTAACAGACAGTATAAAATTCTTTTGTGTGTCCCTGTAAATGAACGATGACTGCTATACACACAATATTCTGTAGTAAGCCTCTTGTAATGCACCTTAGGGATATATATAAATTTCAATGCGTTAAAAATAGTGAAACATTATTTAATTAAACCGCAAACGATTTTTCTCCATAGACGTAATGTCACGGAATGCTTTTGACTGTCCGTGTAAACTATATTGCAATGCACACCCTATTCCATATTAAGCTTCTTGTAATGCACCTTAGTGATATATATCAATTACAATGTGTTTGAAATGGTGTAACATCATTAAATAAGTCGCAAATGATTTTTCCCATAGACCGTAATGTAACAGAATTCTTTTTAGTGCCTCTGTAAAAAACTATATATGCTACGCACTTCCGTTGAAATAGGAAACATGCTATATATAACGGCAATAACATACAAAAATGTCAGGGCAATCCAAGTATATGTATATCTGGCAGACGGCCAGACAAACCGAAGTCATAAACACTTTTCAACTAGGTTGGAAAGTGTTAACATAAACACTTTTCAACTAGGTTGGAAAGTGTTAACATAAACACTTTTCAACTAGGTTGGAAAGTGTTAAAAAAGATTGTCAGTTTATCAAAAACGGTCATGATTTCAATTATGATTTCTATGGAATTGTTAAGGATTGAAACCTAAAATTTAAATTGCTGTTACTTTTAAGAAATAAATGGTTGCAAAAAACAGATTAAACAAATTCAAAATTTAAAAGAGTGAAATGCGTGAAAAGCGTTCTGAAAAACGTTCTAAATTAGAATTTCTATGGAATTTGAAGAATAGAAATTTGAAATTTGACATGCGACTACTTTTAAGAGGCAAATGCTAGCTCAGAACATTTTTTTTCTAAAAATTTACAATTTAAAAGGGTGCAGGAGCAAAAAAGCTCTAAAATTTGGATTTATGTGATACAGTTGGTATTGATGCTTGGAATTTGGCATGACGGTTACTGTTAAGATGTAAATTCTCCCTATTAGCAGTTTAAAAAAATGAAATTGGATAGGGTTAAATGAGCAGAAAATGTTCTAAAAGTGTTCTAAATTACGATTTACTTGGAACTGTTAAGACTAAGTAGTCCAGTCAATCTAGGCTTCTGCCTGGAAAGTTTTGGAGAAGTTTTTTTTCTTTCTTCTTTTATGTTTTTTAGGTTGCTGAACACGAATTTCACCTTTGCCACCTCGTATCTGGTCTGCTTAAAAAATTATAAGCGAAAAACCATGAAAAAATCGGAGTTTTTTCGGTTTTTCCCCTGTATTCCGGAAAGGGTTAATTTTTTTTTGAAAAACTTATCACACCAAATTAAACTAGAGACCATTTCCTACATTTTTAATACACAATGTTTCTTTCTAAGATGAATAGTTTTGGCATACGAGTAAAAGAAATTTTAGCGATATAATTGAAATTCCATCATCGGAGGGGGAAAATGCAATCCAGTCACTATGCATCCATTTTAATCACCAATTTGAAGCTGTTTAGTTATTTCTGGTTGCATTTGGAATATGTTTCTTACCAAGTTTTAAACCTTTTATAGCACTAAGAAAATAAATTGAAATCAGATGATTAGGAAAGATATAAAAATACAATCACTTTGCATAGATGTGAGAACCAATTTTTATTTTTCTAGTAATCTGATTTAAGTACAATTACATTTGTATAAATAACATATGTGGAAGATTATAAACAAGAAAAAAGAGGAATGTAATGTTGTTTTCCAATTAATGTCGTTTTGGTCACTTTGAAGGACCTGGTTGATATTCTTCAACAAGAGGTTCATCGGTATCTTCTTCTTCATCATCATCACTTGATCGCTCAGGTTGTATCTCCACTTGACTTAAAATATCCTGTAATGGGTCGTCAACTTCTGTTTCCAAGTCATCTTCGGCGATGAAGGAGCTGACATTGTCACAATGTCCATCGAAGTTCAGGCAGAGGAGCGAACAAAACAAACTTGCTTTCTTACAGCCACACATTCAATTACATTTTGTTTTGCATTTGCAGGATATTTTTCACAGAACTGTTTCTGGTGCGGGAGATTTGACAGTTTTTATGGGTATGACGCCTCTCTTAGTTTTATTCCAGCCCCATTCCTTAGCAGTTTTACAGTTAACTAGCCATAACTGTACTTGGTGGTAAATTCGCAGACAGTGATATCGAGCTGCATCTTCTTTTGCAGGGAGCGATGCTATATTTGCATACTTTAAAGCAGATTTTATACAGCACCTGTACCCAAGGATGTTTAGGGAAGGTGTTGCTTTCCCTCTGAATCCGTATAGGTGTACCAGAAATTGGGTTGGACGGTATTTACCGTCTGATGGATTTACCGGTTTTAACCATGGTTTTTACCGTCTTTGGAAAAACATGTTTTTACCAGGGTTTTTACCACTTTCGAAAAAACTCATTAGTTTGATTGTTTTTGTCACTTTTATGCCAATTTATCTACCAATTTTTCATTTTACCAGGGGTGAAAGTTTTCTGGATATTTAATACTACTATTTCCACATAACAGTATTCACCTAATGTAGTTTCTGATTAGGTAAATAAAAGAATGCTATATGAAAATATTGGTTTTTAAGGAATATAAAAACCTGAAAAACTTTCATCCATGTTTTCCTCCTACAAGAAATCAAAATTGTAATGATATTATTGTACATATATCATTATTAAACCTAAAACTCATTATAACTATTATTATGAGAATGCACACTACATTATTCATCTTGCTGGAGATTAGTTTACTAATTTTTACTAAAGGAAAAAAGAAATTATAAGTACACTTTTATCACATTTAAAAACCTTAATCATTTTAATAAAAACAAAATGCTTACAAATATTACAAGTTCTCTCTGTATAAAAATACATCAATTACATGAAAATACAGTTTTTATTAATAGAATTAAAATAAAGTGTAATGACTAGTAGAGTTTATTGTACCTTAAGGTATTTACCACTTTTTCCCAGGTTTTTACCGGTAAAAACCTAGTTTTTACCATGTCCTGGTAAAAACCAGTTTTTACCATGTCCTGGTAAAAACCAGTTTTTACCGGTAAAAAGCCAACCATGACCAGAAACAACAGCCCAGCTTTAATAACATCATAGGCTACACCACTAGTGTTTTTAAATATATCTACCCCATGTTGCAGATCGGACAATTTCTTCAAAATTTGAAGGTATTTTGTTTTTCCTTGACTGTACAATGCAGAAGTGGTATCGCATCCACTCATGGAATGTAGAAATAGGATGTGTTCGGCAATTAATTTGTCTACTGCACAAAAAGGTGAATAGATCTTCTGGGGACTTTTCCCTTTTCCTGGTTTCAAGAATTAAACATTGGGAAAATTGCAAAGTCCAATTAAAATTACCAAAATGTCTACATCTTCACGAATGATTATCATGTACGCATGGTTAGGTGCCAACTTGAGAGCAATGTTGATAATGAGGCTGTCGCTTCATTTCGTCGCGCACAATTCATTGTGGAGCAATTCATCGAGGCGACAGCTCATCGCAGCGTCAATTCGTCGTGGTGTCAATTCGTCGCAACGAAAATGTTTTTGAAGGCTATGATGATAAAAGTAAAGATAATGTAGTAAAATTATTTAATAATTTGTTTTTCATATATAGAGAACTATAACTAACAATTTACATCATTAAATAATTTTACTATAATTTTACTTTTATCATCATAGCCTTCAAATATATTTTCGTTGCGACGAATTGACGTCGCAACAAATTGATGCTGCGATGAGTTGTCACCGAGATAAATTGTTCCACGATGAATTTTGCGTGACAAATTGATGCAGAACCGATAATGAGTGTGTCGGCATCTTCTTTTGCCTGCTTACAAGCCATATTTTCAGAGCCAAATCTACACATCAGCAGGGCTATTAAACGGTTTTTTCTTGTCGTTTACGAGAACTTTTCCCTGAGAAACCGTTGGTACCATAGTCTCATTAAAAACAACCTCATTAGATACCGTTTTGCGAGATCGTCTATCACGCTCAACAAATTTAGTGCTCATTTCAGTAATGTTTTCTGGGGTTTCAAGGACACCCTCCCACCCGTTTTGTATTCACAAAACCATTACATTCAGCATTTTCGCCTGCAACACTACATTCCTCTTTTTTCCTATTTATAATCTTCACATATGTTATTATTATATTAAACTTGCAATACTTATAATTGTACTTAAATCAGATTACCAGAAAAATAAAAATTGGTTCTCTCATCTATGCAGAGTGATTGTGTTTTTATATCTTTCCTAATCATCTCATTTCAATTTATTTTCTTAGTGCTCTAAAAGGTTTAACACTAGAATTACGGCAGCGGTCATTTTGACCGTAAATCCAATTTAACATATCATAACTTTGTAATTTTTTTGTTTATAGTCTGAATATTTTTTGACTTTTCCTAAAAACCCAAGAATATTACATAAAATCTTTTTTGTTCAATTTAAGTAATTATTTTTGAAAATATTAGTATGTATACCTAGAATTACGGCTACCGGTCATTTTGACCGTATCTAGAAAAATACATATCCAAGTTATTTTCTTCACTTTCAAAGCTATAACCGCTATTCTAATAGATAAGCAGGTGCATCTGTGGTGAGGGGAATATTGCTTTGTGTATTTCAAAGCATTATTTGTTATGTGGGAAGCGAGGAAAGGGGAGGGAGAGGAAAAACACCTGTTTGACACCTGTTTAGAATTGCAGTGCGCCTTCTGACTGCGCATTTCTTTTGTGTTAGAAATGTTACTTTTCAACGGATACAAATATATTGAGTTTCATTTCGTTTCAGTGAATGTCAGTGTTCAGACTTGCTTATTTTATTTGCTTCTTGTGTTGGCAGAAAATATCTAACAAAAGAAGATGCGCTAAAAGTTTTTGGAACTATTTCCGATGATAATTCTGGTTCAGATATTGAACCTGATGAAAATTTTCATATCGAACCTATATCCAGTTTATCCGACGAAGACTGGATTGTTCCTTCAGGAACAAGTGAATTTGATTCATCTGATGAAGAGTCTTTTCACGAAACATAAAATGAAAATCATATTTTAGATCCAGAAAATATTCCTCTGCTTGCTGCTAGTACAGTTTCTAGAAATGAAATCAGTGGCAACAGTCAAGATCAAGAAAGTAGTCAAGACCTTCCAAACAGAACTAGAAAACAACTAAGACGTACCCAGTGCGAGGAAAACAAAAAAGATGAAGAAACAGCAAATGATGTTTCAATTTGGAAAATAGGAAATATTTCGACAAATGTTACAGGGAGTCGTCCCCATCAGAATGTCTTACGAGAAGGGTCTGGGCCAACGTCGCATGCAAAAAGAAAAATAGTTGATGACAGTGCAAGTAGTGCATGGAGATTGTTTATCAACGAAAAAATATTGCGTCATATTCAACAGTGCACTGAAGAAGAGGCTCGGAAGAAATCCCAAAATCCAAATTGGTCTTTGTCACTCAAAGAGTTAGACGCTTTCATATCACTGCTGTATGCTCGAGGAGCTTTGGCTGCAAAAGGTCTTTCTATTTTAAGTTTATGGTCAAAATCCTGGGGTCCGAAATTCTTCGCTGAGACAATGTCCAGGGATAGGTTCTTGGAAATTATGAAGTATTTGCGCTTCGAGATGAAGTGAAATAGATCCCAAAGGTTGCAAACTGATCCATTTGCCCTTATTCCATATATTTGGAATACATTTATCGAATATTGCTTGATGAATTAAAAACCGGGGGAAAATATTGTTGTGGATGAACAATTGTTTCCCATGAAAACACGATGTCGATTTATTCAGTATATGCCTAAAAAGCCGGACAAATTCGGCATTAAGTTTTGGCTGGCGACTGATGCGCATTCAAAATATTTACTGAACGGATTTCCGTATTTAGGTAAGGATGAATCCAGGCCCTAGGGTAGAACGGTTGGCGAACATGCAGCTTTTCGCTTGATTGAACCTTACTACAACACTGGAAGAAACCTGACAACGGACAATTTCTTTACATCACTCAATTTAGTAAAACAAATGAGAAACGCAGGAATAAGCTGTGTTGGTACAATAAATCGTTCAAAAAGAGAAGTACCTAATTCTTTCAAGAAAACAAGATATGTGCTGTATTCTAGTAAGATTGCTAAGCATGAAAATATAACGCTTACGTCTTATCAAGGAAAGAAGAACAAAAACGTCTTGCTCCTGAGTAGTTTACAACCAACATTGGAAATTTCATCTAATGAAAAACAAAAACCTGAAGTTGTAAATTTTTACAATGCGACAAAATATGGAGTTGATGTTTTGGACCAGATGGCCAGAAAATATTCTGTGAAGTCCTCATCCAGACGTTGTCCACTTCAAGTTTTTTTTAACATTCTTGATTTTGCAGCGATAAATGCATGGATTATTTATAGAGAGACGACTGGATATAACAACTACAGACGCCGTGATTTCATTTTAGATACAGCTGAGGAGTTCAGAAAGATGTACGTTTCATCAAAAACACCAACGCTTTCTTCTTCCAACCAGTTGAAAATTTATGCTTTTCACACTCTATCCCGTAAACGTAAACAATGCCAAATAAATGCTTGTAAAGGCAACAAAATTCAGAATATTTTTGAAAACTGTAGAAAATATGTTTGTGGAGCCTGTACAAGTAAAATTAAGAAATCAGTAATCTGTGTATGCTGTCAAACCGAATAATATAAGTAATAAATTTATTTAATTTTAAACAAAATCAATTTGTATTTAAATTTGTTAAACTATAACAAGTTTTTAAAATCTTGAATGTTTTTTATTTTTTAACTCTTTGTTATGCTAAATTAGCATTTGTTTACATTTGTTTATCTTATTAACCATATAGTTTACTTATTAAAAAAGCATGTTGTATATTTACAAGATTTAACTTACATAATATTAGCAAAAAATGCGCTTTTTCGTTTATTCGAGACAAGCGGTCAAAATGACCGGTGATCGTAGTTATAGGTATACGGAAAACGCCGTAATGCTAGTGTTAAAACTTGGTAAGAAAATGTAAACATATTCGAAATACAACCAGAAATAACTAAACAGCTTCAAATTGGCCATTAAAATGGATGCATAGCGACTAGATCGCGTTTTCGCCGTCCGATGATGGAATTTCAATTATATCGCTAAAATTCCTTTTACTCGTATGCCAAAACTGTTCATCTGAGAAACAAACATTGTATATGAAAAATGTAGGAAATGTTCTCTAGTTTAATTTGGTGCCATAAGTTTTTCAAAAAAATTTAACCCTTTCTGGAATACAGGGGAAAAACCGAAACAACTCCGATTTTTTCAAGGTTTTTAGCTTATAATTTTTTAAGCAGACCAGATACGAGGTGGCAAAGTTGAAGTTCGTGTTCAGCACCCCCAAAAACATAAAGAAAGATGAAAAAAAAACTTCTCCAAAACTTTCCAGGCAGAAGCTTTTTGTGGTCTAAACTTACTGGACTAAAGTTACTTGAAATTTTCCATGGCTGTTACTCTGAAGACGTAAATTCTCTCTCAGAACAGTTTTTTAAAAGTTCGAAATTTAAAAGGTTGCAGCAGCAAAAAACTTCTAAAATTGCGATTAATGAGATACAGTTGTATAGAAGCTTCAAAATTGGTATTGTGGTGATACTACTTTTAAAATGTAAATGCTCACTAAGAACGGTTTCTAAAAAAAAGTTCGAAATTTAATAGGGGGAAATGAGCGGAAATTGTTCTAAGAACGATCTTAATTATGGTTTAAATTGTTGGGTTTATGCGAGTTAGAAACTTAAAATTTAGCGTAGTGGTAACGTTTAAGATGCAGATGCACTGAATAAAACGATGATTAAAAATTCGAATTTTAAAGGTGTGAAATGAGCGGAAATTGTTCTAAGAACGATCTTAATTATGATTTAAATTGTTGGGTTTATGCGAGTTAGAAACTTAAAATTTAGTGTAGTGGTAACGTTTAAGATGCAGAAGCACTGAATAAAATGATGATTAAAAATTCGAATTTTAAAGGTGTGAAATGAGCGGATATTGTTCTAAGGACGATATTAATTATGATTTAAATTGTTGGGTTTATGCGAGTTAGAAACTTAAAATTTAGTGTAGTGGTAACGTTTAAGATGCAGAAGCACTGAATAAAACGTTGATTAAAAATTCGAATTTTAAAGGCGTGAAATGAGCGGAAATTGTTCTAAGAACGATCTTAATTATGATTTAAATTGTTGGGTTTATGCGAGTTAGAAACTTAAAATTTAGTGTAGTGGTAGCGTTTAAGATGCAGAAGCACTGAATAAAATGATGATTAAAAATTCGAATTTTAAAGGTGTGAAATGAGCGGATATCGTTCTAAGGACGATATTAATTATGATTTAAATTGTTGGGTTTATGCGAGTTAGAAACTTAAAATTTAGTGTAGTGGTAACGTTTAAGATGCAGAAGCACTGAATAAAACAATGATTAAAAATTCGAATTTTAAAGTTGTGAAATAAGCGGAAATCGTTCTAAGGACGATCTTAATTATGATTTAAATTGTTGGGTTTATGCGAGTTAGAAACTTAAAATTTAGTGTAGTGGTAACGTTTAAGATGCAGAAGCACTGAATAAAACGTTGATTAAAAATTCGAATTTTAAAGGCGTGAAATGAGCGGAAATTGTTCTAAGAACGATCTTAATTATGATTTAAATTGTTGGGTTTATGCGAGTTAGAAACTTAAAATTTAGTGTAGTGGTAGCGTTTAAGATGCAGAAGCACTGAATAAAACGATGATTAAAAATTCGAATTTTAAAGTTGTGAAATAAGCGGAAATCGTTCTAAATTACAGTTTATTCAGAATCGTTAGGAATAGAAACTTAAAAGGTGACATGTCTCTTATTTTTAAAACACAACTGCTCGCACATAATAGTTTTTACAAAATTCTAAACTTAAAAGGGTGCAGAATCAAACAAGAACGAAAAATCATGCGTCAAGCATAGATTATGTAACACTTTCCAACGCTTCCAAAATAATTTTACGAATCATACTCTTTAATAAGCTAAAAGATAACATCTAAGTAATCCGAATACTTTTATTCAGCCCTGTACAGGATCTATAGATTTGTATATATACTACATAGGATGCTAAATTTTAGTTCAGTTAGGAAACACGTAGCACAGTTTAAAATTCTCCGTCTGGAGTTAAATAATACGGAAATGTGTTCCCGAACTTTTGTGCTTCCCTGTATAGGATCTACAGAATTTATACACACCACGTAATATACAAAAAGCGATTTAAAATTAAAATCGCGTTCAGTAACTTAAAACGCACTTCCAGGAATTATTGTTAACATACAGTAGAGAATTCTTTTGTGTGTCCCTGTAAATGAACGATGACTGCTATACACACAATATTCTGTAGTAAGTCTCTTGTAATGAACCTTATATAAATTTCAATGCGTTTAAAATAGGGAAACATTATTTAAATAAACCGCAGACGATTTTTCTCCATAGACGTAATGTAACGGAATTCTTTTGACTGTCCCTGTAAAGTAAGTATAAGTGCTATGCACACCCTATTCCAAATTAAGCTTCTTCTAATGCACCTTAGTGATATATATAAATTTCAGTGCGTTTAAAATAGTGAAACATTATTTAAATAAATCGCAAATGATTTTCCCCATAGACCGCAATGTAACGGAATTCTTTTGAGTATCCCTGTAAAAAAACTATAAGTGCTACAGACTTCCATTGAAATAGGGAACATGCTATAGATAACGATTATAACATATAAAAATTGCAGGGCAATCCGAGCATATTTACGGGAGTTAGAGCACGGGCAGACGGCAGACGGCCAGACGGCAGACGGCCAGACAAAACGAAGTCATAAACACTTTTCAACTAGGTTGGAAAGTGTTAAAAACACTCTAAAATTTTAATTTGTGTGAGGCTTCTGGGATAGAAATTTAACATTTGGTATAGTGGATATTTTTAAGATTTCAGTGCTTACCAAGAAAGGTTTCTAAAAAAATTCGAAATTTAAAAGTATGAAATGAGCTGTAAACGTTCTAAAATTCTTCTAAACTATGATTTATTTGAAAATGTTATTGATAGGAACTTATTATATTTTATATGACTGCTATTTTAAAGACATAAAGTCCATCACAGAACAGTTTTTAATAATTTAGAAATTTTAAAGTTTGCAGGAACAAAGAACATTCTAAAATTGCGATTTCTGTGATATAGTTTTTGTATAAGCAAATAACTAGAAGCTTAGAATTTGGCATTGTGGTTACTTTTAAGATGTAAACGCTCACTAAGAATGGTTTCTAAAAAATCAAAATTTCACATAAAAAATGAAATAAGTAGAAATCCTTAAAATACATTCTAAATTAACTTCTATTTGGAATTAATTTTAGTCTTTCTCATTTATTTAAGTCTCATGTTTGCCTAATGCGGTATAAGAATGAAGTTTACTCAAAATGTGGCGTTATTAGTAATTCTTGCAGTAGTAGTATAATTCCTTCTAATAAAAACAGACACACGCATACCACTTGATATATTTCAACAATTACGCGAGCAAAGCCGCAGGTTTTGCTAGTATAATATAATTTATCTTTATCACAAAATGCGTATATTACATAAAAAGGAATATTATTCGATGTTTTGTTGTACTACTTTATTCAAGTAAGGCTGTTTTTTTATATTTATTAAATTTTTATTTTATTCATTTAAGCACTTCCTGCTTAACTTTCCTCAAATTATTCCTGCAACCTAGAAAATTTTGTAGATTTTTTGGTTTTTAGTTTTTCTCTCAATATCAAATATTATTTTCTTCTATTTATTTTATTAAATACTCCCAAAACCCGCAGCTTTGCTCACTAAAGTGTTTAAACGAGCAGGGAAAACCGAGCTATGCTCAGTCAAATTTAGCTTTGAATTCAA